>JAFBJZ010000873.1:0-465000 GCA_016785225.1 Psettodes erumei | reverse complement strand
ACAATCAGTCCGTTTGCGTGTGCTCATAAATGTTCCTTGTGTGTTTTTTGAATTATTAACGCCCCTTCCCCCGTTAGTTTTTTTTTTTTTTTAATAATTGTGATTCTTTGTACTACCTGTATGCAATCTTGCTTCGCGCCTATACGCGCGCCACAAACCCAGCTGTGAATCCGATCGTTTTTGTTTCCACGTCTCCGGTGTGAAGTGACGAAGGACTTGTGAGCTGAACGGGACGGGGGCACCGACGAGCGAGCTGTAAAGAAAGCCACACTAAATAACAATAAAGACCACTTGACCCGAACCCTGCGTAACACCGTCGACATCCTCTGTGTTCGTTCCAGTTCTCTGATCACAACGTCTCGATGCACTTCACACACTTTCCGGCAGGTTCTGCTTCGGCGCACACACACACACA
Source organism: Psettodes erumei (assembly GCA_016785225.1). Classification (NCBI taxonomy): domain Eukaryota; kingdom Metazoa; phylum Chordata; class Actinopteri; order Pleuronectiformes; family Psettodidae; genus Psettodes; species Psettodes erumei. Next base: position 464,585 of record JAFBJZ010000873.1, on the reverse strand, counting down.
CACACACACACACACACACACACACACACACACACACACACACACACACACACACACACACACACCTTCTTGACCCACATCAAAAGTGTCACCGGTGTCAAAATTTGGGGAATAGGCGATCACCGAAAATTGTCTCGTTTGTTTAATGCCACGTCCCGGAAGTCCGTGATTTGTGCCGCAACTGCCCCCAAGGCCGGGAGGAATGTGAATTACGGGAGAGAGCTATGTTAATCCCGTCTCATAAAAGGGGATAATCCAGCATTTTTATTGACGGCTGCGCCTCTGGCCAATTCACACGGAGAAATGTGAAGTGAGCTCTGCTGCCCACGGGTCCGGAGGCAAACGACACGAGGTTTAAAGAAAAAAAAAAAAAAAAGAAAAACAACGAGACAATATCTGTCGAGACCCAGCGTGCTGGTATATGAACAGCCACTTGTGTGAAAAAAATACTCACATCATATTTTCGGGGGAAAAAACATCGACAAGTGGCTATTCTTAAAAAACAACACGAACTACAGACAGGTTATCGAAACTTTACTAAAGCACATATGACTGATAAAATCATACTGATTACTTTTTTATCCTTCGGTCCACACGTGACCAAGTTTCCACCGCAACAACCGTCTCCATCAGTAAAGCAGTCCGGTGTGGGACATGTGGATATTTGTGTAGTGTAGTGGATACACAAATCAAGCGCCCCCTCTTCTTTTTTTTTCTAAAGGGGTGGGGTCGTTTAGGACGAGAGAGTATATGATCCGGAGAGGCTCCTGGGGGGGCTCGTTCGTGGATTAAACGAGATGAAGAAGAAGGCTCGTGCTATCCGTCTAATTAGGATGTGACAGGAGACGTCACGAGGCTCCTTATAACTCTGCCGTGACTTTTTGCTGCCGTTGAAGGGCTTTGTTGCCCAATTAGCGCCAATTATGACACGCACACGGTTACAGAGCAACAAACAGCAGGTGCAGTCTACGAAACATCAGTGTACATTTATCTTATTATACTTATATAATTAAAACCGAGGAATACGATTGTCACGAGTTCAAACGACTTGGTGGTTGACGCAGTTTGAACGCGTCAAATGACGCGAATAACGGCGAGCTGAAGATCGTAAATAAAGACGAAAAATAATAAGACAAATAAATAAAGCAATAAATAGCTGCAAAACTGATATGTGGTTGAGGAGAACACGATGTTTCACTTGAAAGAATCGAAATAATCAGACCAATACTGGGTAGAATTTATGGGGGAAATCCCCTATTGAGTAAAACCCAGTGAGATCCATGTGTCCGTAAAGATTAGAACGCTTAAATTTCACTCTGGGGGTGAAAAACCACAACCGTGGCCTAATCAAAACATGTTCAAATAAACTGAACTACCTTTACTTTAATCGTCAACTCTGGTCGTCACAGATAGTCCTCTAAATATATATATATATATATTTTTTTTTTTATTTATTTTTTTCTTCCTGATCCCAGAGTCAAAGCGTCGGGAGGTCCAGTAATAAATGTCAGGCGGGGAGCAGTAAGTCAGTGGTCCAGCAGCAGGAGGACCGGGGAGGCCCGAGTCTCCATTCGGTTTTAATTAAGCACAAGCGGCACTAAAGGGGACATATGGATCCGGCGGACGCGCTCCACTAATCCTCTCATCGCATTTGAGGAATGTTAAACAACAACAACAACAACAACAATAATAATAATAATAATAATAATAATAATAATGATGATGACAAAAACGGTCTCGGAAGCTCTTTGGCTGAGGCGATTGTGTCGACCGTCGCCTTGAGGTTGGGCTTTCCCCCCGGGCTGAAGCGCTACCCCGCAGGCCAGGGAGTTCCACTTTTCCCCGCCGGCGGAGAGGCGTGATCCGACCGACGCTGGAGGAGGGCGTCCGGATCCCGCTCCGCGGTGGCAGACCCCGGCACTCACACACTGCAGCACTAACCACTGTGAGTGATGTAAGGACAGGGGGGGAGTCGAAGCTCTGCGAGCGTCAGGATAGTTCGTCTCAAAAAATGTGTCTCTCAGCAGCAACATTTATGTCACAATACTCAACAAATCAGCAAAGAAATAGAGCCAAACATAGTCCCAATCATTTGCTGCCTATAATATATAAGTTTTTTTTACTATACAGTATAGTCTTCTGTATATTTCACTATACAGGCCACTGTCTTTGTACAGTGAAAGTTTGGTACATGTTGATGAGGTGCTATAGTTTTAGCTCAGTCTCTATGGTCAGCTTTTGATGAATTTTATTCAATTTATTGTTTATTATGATATTTTATTGTGCTTTGCTTCCCATGTATTCCTCATTTAATTCGTTCAATGGAGTGAATTCAAAAGACACAAATTTGAGTTATTTAAAAACAAAGAAAAACAGATTCACATACAGCTTTACGAAGTAATAGCCCATAATGCTAATATCAGACAGTTACAGAATCAGGATTTTTGCAATGCCCCCCTTTTTTATACCCGAGCTCACCATTATGTCTCTTAATATATCCGTCAGACAGCAATTGAATAAAAACATAAAAGCCTCTTTTAAAAACCTGCTATGGACCTGAATCCACCAAAAAATCTCCATTGTGCTGGCTGATGTAGATGTGAATGTGTTTTTACAGCTCTTTTTGTCATCACCTCAAGTCAACCAGAACATTTATGAGCAGCGCCTAATTTTTTTTTTGTGTGTGAGCTAGACCAATACAACCGGCCTGTTGGGAACAAACCCACACGTCAATTATTGTCTGGAAAGACGAAAAGGCATGGCACAAAACATCAGCAGACACTCGTGACGGAGAATTCACGATTTAAACAGGCCTATCGGGGGTTTCTTTAACTAGGCTATGTCGCTGACAGGCATACGACTTTGTTGTTGTTGTAAAGAATTAGTGAAAGTACTGGGGCAACAGGGCGACACTCCTCCACATTTGAATACAGCGCAACCGCCATTTGGCAAAGTGGGGTATGGGCCCGATTTGTCCGCAGCAGCTGCGTAGAAGATAAGCGCAAGATAAACCGAAGACACTTTCTTTCACAAAGACGAGACCATCGGAGATAAACGGCCAATTTGTTGGTGAGAATATAACCGAAAGGCCATTGTTATGCATAAGCATGTGTCCTACATTCCCAGAGGGACCTTGTCTATCACATATCAACACAGCGACACATACATAATTCATCTGCTACAACAAGTCATGGAATCTCATTTAAAACCGATGAAACAATAGCGTTCCTGTACTCCCGTCAGACTGGCGGTTGAGGAGCGCTTCGTGACCCTAAACCACGGCAAAGTTGAGGGAGCCATTTCATCTCACGGATTACGCAATTTGGTGAGATTAAACCCAATTCTGTCGTGATGCGCACACTAAATGTTTAATGGGAGTTAAAGCGCTCTTTTCCTCTCTCCAATCACGAGGCCGGCTGAAGCAGAAGCAGCTGAACTCATAATGAATTTGTCTTATTACTAAACGCATTTCAAGGGGAAATCTAAAACGTAACCGAGAGATAAAAATTTTAAAGATTGAGTAGAAGACTTAAGTATCAAAAGTGTGTTAATTCTTGGTATTCTATTAATCAGTATTATACATTTCTAGAAATATTTTCCGAAGATTTAATTTCTTGCTCTTTATGGTCTTCAAACGGGATATTGAACGCAGCCACATTTCTCCCTGTATTAAATAAAAGCTGTTGCTAACCACGAGTAAATTCTGCATAATGGGCCGTTTGACGGCATTATTCGAGCAGTCCCTCTTCGTCGTGTCCGGTGAGTTTGGCGCCATTGTGAGAGAAATGGGGCTCATGGGGCTGTGAGGTGTGTTTGGTACCGGGTTCGTTGGGCTTTCATCCAAACTTCTGAGGGAAGCTGCTGCAGAAAATGCTTACTAACCGCACCTCCCGTAGGGCTGCTTCAATAATATTAGCCGCTTTCGCCTTCTGTTGATGCTATTTTTGTAATGAAAACATGGCGCGCTGCGTGTTTTTTTTGTTGTTGTTGTTTTTTTAGGACCCCCCGAGTCGTGTGACAAAACCCGACTCTGTCCACTCAACGTCATTTCCGAACAGAGACACAACTTGCCGGTACAATCTGATGGTCATCTTTTTGAAAGTCCTGTAGGTAAAGAAAGGGGCCTCAACCGAACTGATTGAAATATGTCTGATCCGTATCATAATCTGCAGTTTAATCTGGTCACTCAGTTTATGGAGAATTATCTGCTCTTCAAGACCTGAGCCTGTTATGAATGTATGCAAACTTACTTAGAAGTGAAATGTGAACAAATGACATTTTGAGCGGCTCTAGGATTTGGGCACGGGCGTCTCCGCCCATGTGGACTGGAGGTACAGATGTGAGCCAAAACATTAATAACGCTGAGATGTCGCTATTCCGTGAAATATGGCACTGTGAGAACACACATATGTCATATATACACACACACACATACGAGTATGTGCAGAAAGCTGATTACAGGTTTAAAGACAATCCAGCATATGTAAAAAAAAAAAAAAAAAAAATGCCATTAGAGCATCAGCGCTTTACATAAAGTTAATGCCTAGTTAATGTTTCTTTGCGTTTTTTTCCCCACCCATTTAACTCTGGGACCTCAAAACCCTGGATTATGTCGGCAGTGGACATTCAGCCAACAAAGCACTCCTGCCCTTATGAGAACAGACCATTAGCGGGGAGGGGGAAAAAAATAATCATAAATCTCCTCATAAGAGGGAACGGGAGATGTTGTAATAACAGATTATATGCATTTAATGGCCAAATTTACATCTGTAAGCTGAAGCTAAAAGCGCCCGACGCGAACAGAGTCGCGTGTCGCTGTGTGTCGAGGAAGCTGCCGCGCGGTACGTGCCGGTGAGGAGGCGTCACAGGAACCACGAACATCGCAACTAAGACGGACTTGTCCCCCCGTCTTCCTCAGCCGACCTGCTCCAAACTGATCTGAGGCCGACTGCTCTGGAGCCACACCTTCGGGTCAATGATCTAACCCCCCCCCCCGATTCTCTGCTCATTGAACACTGATCTGACTTCAGCATGACTGCAGCTCCACGCTGCAACGCGATAAACCTGAAATGTTTCAATGCCATCTAAAAATCCTGTTCGCATGGGAAATTTGTATTTATTAATCCAAAAGGAACGTCTGTTTTTTATATGAAGTGTACAACTCGGTTTCAAGAGAAGCTCTAAATAAGGTCGTGTCAGTGGCAACAGCTCGCTAAGTGGACAACTTGTCAGGCACGCAGAGACCTCAACTGTCAAACCTCTCCTGTATTGCTGTTACAATGCAGGGGGTCAAAGGTCAAGGGGCCTCCCATTGCTCGTCAGTCAACAGTACAGTGTAACCCATCCCGCGGAGCCGCGTGCGAGTTCATCTCCGGTTCAATGGGTGATGAGCGGGACGCCGTCCAGAGAGAGGAACACAACCGGTGGGCGTCATGAAGACGGCCTCCTCATTTCCGCTGCTTTACTGACCTCGCTCGCTCTCTCTCTCTCTCTCTCTCTCTCTCTCTCTCTCTCTGGGCAGATGGAGCGGTAGCGCAGGAGAGGAGGAAGGATGCGGAGTTTGTCGACAGATGCCTCCCTCCCCGCCCCGCCTCGCCTCGGCCCACCTGTTAAGGGGCGGCGGGGCTGGGCCCCGCGCGTTTGTGCGTTTGCGGAACGTTTGGGTGTTTGTCGGTGCAAGGTGTGCGTCTCTCTGCTGTTCCTCTCCCCTGTGGCAAGACAAAGCGCAAAGTGCGACGCGAGCTCGGATGCGTTTATGTGTCTGCGGATCGCTCGTGTGTGTGTGTGTGTGTGTGTGTGTGTGTGTGTGTGCGCGCGTTTAGGGGAGCAGGAGGAGTGTGCCCTCCCTGCGCCCCCACAGCCGCCACACGCCTGGCCACCTGCTCCGGGATTAGAGAGCATGCGGATTACACGCGTCACAATGGAGATACACAAACACAAATATGCCCTTGGCCAACAAAAGGACACGCGCACGCTGGACAGCCTCGGCGCTAATCGCGTTGAGCATCTTCAATATTTTCATCGTTTGGGGAAGTGATGGCTTCAGACGCAGCGCGAGACACGGCCGATGGCACTGAGGTTTATGTCGAGTGACGCTTGCGGGGGGTGGGGGGTGGGGTGGCTTCAGTTCTGAATGACCGCAGGGCAGTTTGTGGCACTTCTATGAATCTTTATATCTGTTTATCATAGACCGCACGTGTTGTTTGTTGTTTAGGTGGGTTTAACCAGTGTGTGTGTGTGTGTGTGTGTGCTGCCCAGGGATGTGTTTTGCCACGCCTGCTCCGCCGTGACCCACAACAGGTCCGCTGCCCTACTTTCCAACCATAAAAACAACGCCACGTCAGCGCTGCCCTTTCTCTACACGAGAGATAATATTTTCACGTAAAAAAAAGGCCTTGGAAAAAAAATGAGAAAATAAACATTTGTAATAATAAAAAGGTGAATTACATGTCTCCTGAGGATGACACGAAACTCTGGAGGAATGTTTCACGTGTAACACCGAAACCGTCACGAGCGTCGAAGCGACGACGAGCCAAGACTGCAAACGTCCCCCGCGGGCTTGAGAGTGTCCATCAGCCGCTTTGCGTGTCATCGCCGCGACGCTCGCTTTTTTTTTTTTTTTCTGTGCGTATGATGTAATTGCCCAAATCTGTTTTAGCGACGCGACTGAGCTAACCCTGTCGCAGTCATGACGGCGAGGTGATGTAAAAGGGTGCTGAGATCCTGATGTGCGGCCAAAAAAACAAAACAAAACAGGAGCCGCAAAACTGCGACCCCCTCGCACTTGTTGGACTGAAAGCGCCTGTGTGTGTGTGTGTGTAACGTCAGTGATGGTGGGGGAGTATATACTGGAGGAGACCCCCCACCCCCGAATCTTCATCTCCTCCTTTTCGCCCCGCAGGGGTCGTTGGGTTTGTTTTGCTAATGACCCCATCCCGTTGTGACCTCATTCAGTTTGCGCTCGGTAATTGGTGGCACACTGACATACTGTGGTGTTGGGGGAGGGGCTAACACGCCGAGGGTGAGGGGATGGGGGGGGCTCCATTGTAAACATTCCTCCCTGACAAATAAGGTATTGTTATTGATGATTAACGGCAATGAGGGGCACTGTGTGTGCGTGTGTGTGTGACTGGGCAGGCTAAATGATAATGAGGATGCGATGAAAGGTGATGAGAAGTGAGGCGTTACCACAGATTAACCTCCGCGTGCAGGGAAGTGACAGTGATGAATCTGACGCACAGTAATTAACTGTATTTTCTTTTCATGCTCCATTGATAAGAAAAAAAAAAAAGATTTGGTTTGTTAACAGTTAGAGAACCGTCTAATCCAGCGCTGGTACTGCCGGCGGGGGCTGATAGAAAACTCTCACGTCTTCCTTCCTGTGTGCTGAGATTGTCGTTGAATGGGCATAGATGGCATTAGCATAAGCAGGCGAAGCCCCTGATATCAGACCCACGCGTTGGTTATTCTCACACGCTGCAGATAGTGAAATTATAAATACAGGACTTCTGCCATTTCTATAAGCGCCGGTGCTTTATCTAACGTAAACGATCACAAAGGGAACTACAGAACATGCTGCACAAATGCAGTGGATTTAGTTATTATCTGTGGCCCACCTCTTCTTCCAAAACTTTCGGCTGGATGGAGGCCTCTGTTGAACTATTAGACCCGTAACGTGGCGCAAAATTACGCCCTCGAGGTCTCCATGAGTGTTGTGTATTTAAGCTTTAAGTGGTTGCATATCTCCTGTGAGAAACGCCCGGGGGCCGTTCACGGGGGGGGGTTTTCTCTCTCTCTCTCTCTCTTTTCCTAATGTGTGTGCGCCTACATGCCATTATTCAAATGAATTCAAGGGGAAGTATATCATCACGAATGGGTGCGCGCGCGTTAATTCATCCCAAAGCCAAAAATGCACCATCAAAAGCGCACTTGTTGAAAAAGTCACAGGATAGCAATCAGCGTCAATTATCATCTTCTGTGTGTAACGTGTAATTACACATCACGCCGGTCCCTTTAATTGCAGAGCATTTGTAAATTAATTAGCGCGCGTTGGGTCTTCTGCTGGCGCGTGCGCGTGCTCTGCGTTGATGGATTCGTCGGGTTAAACCAAACGTTATGCTGCCGTGCAGGTGAGCCCCTTCCTGAACAACCCCCAAAAAGCGATGACAGTGCTTCCTGCTTGCAATATCTTGGGGGGGGGGGCAAACAAACACCAAACACACCGAGCACGTGCTCCCATAAATACCCCTCAAAACGCACAAACTCGCATGCTCTCTGCGCTTTCAGCGGGTTACACCCCCCCCACCACTACCTCACCCCCCCCCCCCCCCCTCCTCCCCTTGCCCCTCCTCCCCACTCTTCCTCATCCCACTATCACATCGGACCGGGTCTGCTTATAGTAGCGCGCCAGAGAGGAGAGAATGGGGAGAGAAAGGGTATTATGACAGCGAGGAGAGGGAAGAGAGGGAGCGGGAGAAAAGAAGGGCAGACAGGGTATTATGAGGCGGAGGGATGAGAGCAGTGAAGGCATTTGGAGTCTTTATTCGCCTTCCTAAGCCACGGGCCCCGCTCCCAATCCGATTGGTCGATATGGCCAGCCATGTAAATGAAATGCAAAGCAGAGAGACCCCGATTTCCCTTTGCCAATTTGTGGGGCCCTTTCTCTCTTCCTCCGCTGATGGCTTCCTCCTTTTATCGGCATGTCTTCCTCGCAACGTGACGCCTTTCTTCCTCCGTATCACAGTCTGCCGCCTTCAACCTTTGATTCTCTCCCCCCCCCCTCCCCGGAAGATAATGATTCGCCTTTTTTTTTTTCCTGTAAGAGCTGAACTCTGCACTTCTCTAATGTTTGGCTCCCAGGATTTAATCCAACACGAGTTTTTTTTTCTATTTCCTGGGAAACTCCAGTGGTGATTAAGCATATGCTCTCTTGCAGGCGCGCGACACCCGCTTTGTGTGTGTGTGTGTGTGTGTGTGCGCGCACAGAAGCATATATGTCCCTCATATACAACATTGGATTTGACTCCATTAAATGTTGCTTTCTCTTCGCTCTGGGCCCGACCCTCGATGAACTCCTCGGCGCATCATTTGATGATGCGGCGCAGACATCCATCGACTGTCGGGGATGGAGACCCTCCTCCGCCCCCCCGCAGAAGGAGGGTCTGCTGACGCTAAACTCTTCCCAGGGGGTAGAGTACCAGTAATAGGGGCTCAGGCTGCGTAAAGCCCTGGCTGTGAGATTTAGGTTGCCTTTTTAGTTATTTTATTTATTTATTTTAAAGGGTCTAATCAGCTCCAGCAGTGTTTCGTGTTTTTTTTTTTTTAACGGGATGGGACAGGGTGACGGGCCCGAGAGACCGAGCAGGACTGATGACAGTTTTAAGTGCAGACAAATGCCACGGTCTGCCCCGGATTAAAAGATGCCCACCACCACTGTAATCCCTGCAACGCTGCCAAATTGGTATTTCCTTCCCTTCCCCTTGCTGAACCGAGCAGCACTAAATGAGCAGAGATTGGGAAGGGGAGAGAACGAGCGTCACGTGGCGACACGTCCGGCCTGACCCGACTGAACTCCCTGGCCCCGCGTAAAATACCCACGATTGTTGTTAGAAATTAAGTTGAGGAATTTGTCGGTGCTCGCAAAAGGGAAAACAGGCGACGGTCATCGCAGGCCGCTCTGAGCGGAGGTCGGTGAAGGGAGCCGGGGTTGCTTTTCTGAAAGCGACTCATGTCGTGGATATAAGCAGCAGAGATGAATAAGGATATAAAGAAAGGGTGCAGACCAAAGATCGGAGCAAAGCGAAGTTCAGGGAGGAGAAGTGGTCAGCGGTCAGCTGCTACGCTCAACGTGCAAACACTGCCACCTGCAGGCGGCTGCTCACGACACAAGTGGTTCACATGCACGCAGACACACACACACACAAATCACACACATTTACAGAGTTGCTGAGGTGAAAGTCATGCGTCGGGGCAAGAAACTGTGTTTGTGGGGGAATCAAACTGCAGAGGTTCATCCAGGAAACTGAATCTAGAAATACACTGAAGACACCGATGTAGCGAGAAAGTGTGCAAGTGCAGGCCTCCACTGAGGCAGAATGTTCCCCCCCAAATTAAAATATATATATATATATACATCATAACCTCAGTATTGGCTACCATCACCATCTGGCTGCATCTCTGTGACTCAAAATCTGGATACTTATCCAGATCACTCTATCACCAAGAGGTCTGTTAAAAAAAAAAAGAAGTGAAAATCCCTCCATAATTTTCTCATAATCCCGCTAACAAACAACGAGAGCAAACCAAAAACATGACCTTGACAGAGGTAACAACAACTGACCCAAAAAATACCAAAAATACAACAGAAGCAGATCATGAAAACGTTGAGTATGCCTCACCTTTTGCACATGATGTAATAATTTCTAACACTTTGTAATGGTTATCATTTGGGCGCCAATTCTCTCAATGAATGTGTCACAGCTCAGCGTGCGCTTCCAAAACAAGCCCCCAAAATAATCCACAATTACTCACCTGAGCTCTTTCGCAACCAGCTGAAGGTCCGTACTGCAGGAAAGCGGGGCATAATCCCTCACTGGCTTCCCACCAGCCGACAAAGCCCGCTGCGGTGGTGTTAAAGCCGACGGCTCTGCTGCCAGGAACCGAATCCAGCTGCCAAAATAATGAGAATATATATGTTAATACACAACCACAACCAAAATATTGTCACTTCAGGGCTTCTTTTGTATATTTTTTTTTACACCCGCATGAAAACTGAAGAATCTTGAGGTGGCGATGAAGGCCGCAAAATGTGGGTAAAAGCTTGAAAAGAAAAGCTGACGTTTTTCACCGTAACGCTCACTGCAAGTTTTAGTTCCTCATCCTCCGGCAGAAGATCATCTCAACTTTGATTTAAAGGATCGGTTCAACCAAATCGCGCAATATTTTCTTGCTCAGGTCGCAGAAATCCCATAAACTTTGGACTTGGACCACTTCCAAGCAAAACTATTTTTACATGAGTGCGTCTTTTGTAATGTGGGTGAATCCAGCCTTTAACCGTCGGGAGATTCAACTTCTGCTGTGACAAAAGTTCCTAGTGTGTTAACCTGGAAACGTGTGCGTCTGTATGTGTGTGTGTGTGTGTGTGCGTGCACAGGTATGAACGTGATGAGCAACGCGTGGGAGGCTACACTACAGCTTCCTGACAGGAGGGAGGAGGCCCACCGTAAACACATGTCCCACACGCTCACACCCCCTCCCCATCATCCTCCGCCCCCCCCCTCCCCAAACATTCCTGCCAAGCTGACAGCTCCAAGCTCCATGGAAAATGAGTCTCGCTCGCATTACAATCGCGCGGGACAGATTCCATTAGCGCTATCTGAAATTGAGCGCGGGGAGCAGAGAGCGGGAGGCAGCAGCGCGTGCCCTTATCAGAGGGAGAGGGTGAGCTTCCACCGACGTCACTAATCCACCGGGCGGGATTGAGCAGGCGCGCGCGCACGCACACACACACACACACACAGGCTGAAAGGCAACTCGGAGAAGACACGGGATTCAAACACTGTTTTCTCCACATTCCGAAGACAACTGGCACAAACAGAGAGACAGACACACGTGGAGACAAACGGGAAATGGAGGACCCACAAACACACACACACAAGTCAAGTCTTGCATTCTACATTGAAATGAAAGGGGCCATCATTTCACACGTAGCTAAAGGACATGATGAAACTGGTGGGAAACAGGCAACCTCACACACACACACACACACACACACACGTGTGCGTGTTTTCCTGAGGACCGCTGGCAGGTCTGTTCAGTGCTGCCGCTGGCGGGATTTGTGACATGTCACTCCGTCGGTTTCGAGATGAAACTGAGCCTCCCTCGCGCATCTCCACCTCCCTGCTCGTGTGCGGTTGCCCCCCACCCACACCCACACCACCACCATGTGAGCTTCCTCACATATGCGTACAAGCTGAAACGCATTCTACACATACACGAGCGCACACGTTTATTTGCAGGGACACCACGAACGTATCCTCACAGCTATTAACCCATGACACATAAATTCAAGGGTATGGGGATGTCTGTTATTCGACTTGTGCGTGGGGGTGGGGGTGTTAATCTTTTTTGTAGCGGGGATCTTTCACACAAGATCACTCAATTTGAACAGAGCAAGAGCACTTTGATGTTTCCAGTCCTCCCTCCGCCGTTCGCTCTACCGTCTCTCATTCAAGCCCTCTAATTTGCCTCTTGTTCACCCCCCCATGCCCCGGTGATAAGGTGTAATGGGAAGTGTTTTCAGAACCGCTCTCACCTACCATGCGGCGCTAATCGAGCGCGTGCTTGACGCAGCCATGAAAGGGAGCGTGCTCATCCTTGACCGCTGAAGGTGCTGAGGAGAGAGGGGGGAAATAAAAGGAGGAGAGAGGAGCGTTTACCAACCGTGACAGTGTGTGCGTGAACCGAGCGCCATCTCCATTAGTCGGCATTTATAGGGGAATTACGACGAGGCCTCCTCGGGGCTGCCATTGGTCACGCTGAGGGCGGGCGGCGAGAGCAACGTCGGGGAGGAAGAGAAGGAACTTTGGGAAGAAGTGGGAACAGGGAGGACGCGGGGGCCCCTTGGTTCATTTAGCAGCAGAGGGATGCCGCTGCACGAAACGTGGAAAACAAATGAGCTCAGCTTCAAACTACAAAATCCAAACAGGCATGGGACCAGGGAAGGTCAAATTAATTTCAAATGAAGAAAAAAAACACACGAGGCTAAATGCATAGCAACGGTATTGCTCATATATGTAATCTGGACAACGTACGTTTACATACGTGACATATGTGACACACACCGCATTGACTTTGCTGACGTAACTGGACTAACACACGCAGCGCGGGTGGGTGTCCGACTCGGTTCTCGCCCCGGAAGTCGAACAAAGTGCGTCACAGAGGGCGCCGGGGACAAACAGGCTGATGGCGGTGACGTCTCTCAATAACCTAGCAAAAAATAACAAAGTACAACAATACATAAATGCGAAGCAGAACCAAAACTTACGACTGAAATGGCCAAAAACAAAAAAAACCCCGAAAACGTTACTTACACAAACGAAACGGGCGGAACCAGAGAACAGACGAACTGACCAAGGGAGGCTGGGATAATGAGGCACAGGTGAAAACGCGGGGCAGGGCAGGTAATCACGGGGACCGGAAACGAAGCTGAAAATGATTATCAAAATAAAACAGGAAGTCCGACAACGTGTCGTCAGTGAGTCTCTGGAAGATGTGGAAGAGACAAACTGAAAAAATAGCGAGCCGGTTAATCGCATTAAAAGGCACATTGTCATGTTGTTTTGCTCTTTTGTGATGTCCAAATGAATGCTGCCATACCAAGAGATCAACATTAAACAATTAGCTCACCCAAATCCCAACAAAATGACAGTCTAGTTTTTTGGTCAATTTTTTCAGTGGGTGATCTTAAATAAATTTATTCCTCAGAGATGTATTCAATTATTCTCAATTATTACTCTTGTTGTGTATGCTGTATTTCAAAATAAATGTAAATTGATGGAATAATTTACTGCACATATAAAAGTGAAAGGGATTAATGGTTGGATAGAAAACAGAGTGGGTTTATATGAACGGCAGTAACCTCATCACCAGGGTTTACATGACTTCCACAGCGAGGAAGTATATTCCCGAGGACTTGTGGCAGCTGTGTACGGCAGGTGCTGAGATAGACTCCCCCCTCATATGTCGTATTCTCACCCAGTCACATCCAGGTTGGGCCCTCCCATCCCACACCGTTACGTGTGATGACAGCTGAGCGGGAGACGACTTTATGAGACACAAGACAGTCCGGATTACCAACCTACTGCCACTACATCACCTCCCTAACAGGATAACACAGCACAATAAACTCCATAAAATAATCAAACATATTACAACTCTTAACCCCGGTTTAATACATTCTACTCGGCTTACGTGCGCCGGCTTCCATTCCTAGTTGAGCCACAAAAGAGAATAATGTTATAAGACCGGAGAACACAGACCAGCAGCTTGTGGAGCCTTAATATTGCCTTTAATTGGATTTGTAAATTATGTGGCTAAATTAACACGTTCTATGGCTTGGTGACTTAGTGAAATGTGTATGAGGAGAGAAAAAAAGGAGTGAAAGTCTTAAACTTAATTAATCGTCTGTGGCCCCAGCTTAATTAAAGTTTCCCAGTGTTTATAGTTAATGGGTGGATTGATGGAACAATGGTGGGAACTCCCCCTGCTGCCTTCAGAGTGAGTCCGCTGAGAGTAAAGATTTCAGAGCCACTGATGAACATACGCACGCACACGCACTTGCACACGCACTTGCACAGCAACTCAGATACAATGTAGATTCTCTCTCTCTCTCTCTCTCTCACACACACACACACACACACACACACACACACACACACACACAGGAGAGTCCCCTTCAAAGTTACTGGTCACAGATACCCATTACTCCCATTGAGGGTTTCACATTAATTAGCTGGGATGAAAACCTACAAATCCCTCCAGTGAGACTTCAACTGAATGGCTAAACCCTGCTTCCAGCCTCTATGCTACATCCCCTGACATGCACACGTACACACTCAGTCACTCACTCACACACACACACACACACACACACACACACACACGGCTGGATAAACCTGCAAGAGAGCAAATATATAAAATATAAAATATATACAGGGTCCAGCATTTACTATGTGGTAATCTGATTAAACACAAATTAATTTAGGAATGCATCATATAAACACAAGTGATTCCTCCCCACTGTAACATTACTGAGAGAAAATCAGACTTAAAAACAAGGACACTTACTCTGAAATAAAGCGAGAGTGTTTAAGAACATTCTCCAAAACAGTAAGCTTGAAAGAAACGGTATGGAAATGATATTACATCTTAACATGAACCAGAATTTGCTTTACACAGTCTTGGTTTCATAATGCCCCCCCCCAAGCTTCGGGAAGCGATTAAACGCAGTGCTTCACTGAGATACCCGTGAAATAGGCCTCATAATCGTTGAAAGAGTAAAAAAGCCTCGTCCCTGGTCGCAGCATTTCCGAACAAACTTCGGAACAACGCCGCTCTCAGCCGGTCTTTCAGCAGACATGCTGAATTCTCTCGCAAAGGAGGTGAACTTAAGTCTCTCGAATTGCTATTTCGAACCAGGCGTTCCGTAATTTGCAGCCCTGGTGTGCGTGGTTGACAAAGACGACTGCCAAAACGGCTCATTAAAAAAAAAAAAAAAAAAAAAAAGCTGTTTATTATTGTAAAGAGGTGATGCAACTCAGAGCAACCCCATCCGCGGTGCGCCCGGCTCGCTGTGAGTCCTCGCAGGTAGAGAGCGCCCTCTGCTGGATCCGGCGCGCGGGACAACAAAACAGCCACACAACCGAGGAAGTCCATCTTTTTTTTTTTTTTTAACAGGTTTATTGACATGTGTATAGCGATTGTCTGTGCACCGGACGATTACAGAAGAATATGATATAAAATAATACAAAAAAAACAGCTGTACATAACACAGATGTATTTAAAGGAATGCATCGTTAACTGTGAGATTTTTAGTAGAATAAGTGTGTCAGCTACTCACTCGCCGATAATAAAGGCGAGTATATAAGTTGAGGAGGTGGAGGTTTTGCCATCTGGATTGAAGGTCAATCAATACATATAATAATAATAATAATAAAATTAATGAGAACATTTTAAAAAAAGTTAGGGAAGAGCGAATGATGTTACTGGTGGTATTAAGCAACCGGATGATGTGTTTGGATTTTTTCACCAATTCTAACATCTAAAAACAAAGTACGGGAGGTTGGACACCTGCAACCCAAACTGGTTTTAAAAGAAGAGCATAAAGCAAAATATAACGAAAAATGAGGGGAAAACAAACGCCAGGTCAGAAACTCGAAGCCGACGAGGGTGCTGCAGCGGTTCTTCCATCCACATGCCAATGGGGTTACATTAATTGTTGTATATATTATCTTCAAAAGCAGGATTCACTGGATTCAGGCGTGCTTGATAAAGGGCGGCTGATCTGAGGTGGTGTCATGGCCGTCTCCCCTTACAGTGAGACCCGTATGAGGCCGATTCCAGACCTGCGTCGACGGATTATATCCTCGCACAGGTTTTCACGTATTTTGCGGCTCTGCCACCTTTCGACCCAAGGCCCCCCCCCACCCCCGCCAAGGCCTTGTCCGCTGTGAATCTGAAATCTGCTTAATCCTGAGCTACAGTAACCAACGACTCTACGTCACCTGCCCACTGCGCCCCAGGGAGTTTAAATCTACACCTCGAATGGGAACTGTGGCGTCCGCTGGACTTCCGTTTGCAAATACAAAACGCAAACGAGCCTGGGCACCTCACCCGCAGTGAACTGAGCGGGTGGAAAATGTTAGCATAGTAGTACAAAGTGTGTGTGGGGAGGCATTCACAAACGTCACGCATCTATCAAGTATGAGGATATTTTTAGGCTCTCGGTCTTCTTTGTTTCTTCTCTCTCTCTTTCTTTCTGTTTGTTTGGACAGGTCTTCCAAGAAAAAAAAAAAAAAAAAAGTTGCAGTTTTAACAGCTGAGTACTCGGAAGACATCTGGGGGTTGGCAATCCACTGTGCAAAGTTCTCGAGTAAGTGTAGTACGTCGTGAGTGTTTACGTTCGGCAACATGCAAGCTGGACACGACCCCCACGCCAGCGCGTGTCATCGGTTACACGTCTTCCATCCTTTTGAGGCTATGACTGAAATTAAATCGGGCTCGCTCGAGCCGGTTCACCAAGCCACACCGTAATATTCAGTTACAAAAATAGTATCACAATATAGACCATTCAATATGAGCACCAGGGGAGGCTAAATATAGCCCAAGTATTTGGCTACATTCATTGTCTGGGCAATGTTTCACGGTAGCAGTGTGTTAAGTGTGTTTGTTGGACACAGTGTTGGCAACGTTTTCTCACTCACAAGCTCTCCTACATCTACCACACGAAGAATATTCAGAAACATACAGAATTCACACTGAGTGACAACTAAAACCAATTATCAGTTAGAAAAATACTTTGTTTTTTTATCCTGTTTGCTTTTTTCTTTTCTTTTTTTGAAACACCGAACACCTAAAAGAATTCCTCTGGCTTCCCCGAATAAATCCCTCCCCATTTCCTAACAAAATAGTTTTCTATGAAACCAAAAACAAAACAAAAAAAAAAGTTTTCTTTTGAGGTTATGCAAGGTCAAACCTTTATGTTATGACGCTCCATCACGCGACCCTGTTCGAGCGTAATTCAGTAACCAGAGGTGTGTTCAAAAGAGCCGAGCGATGTAAACGCCGCCGCGTCGCTCTGCGGCTTTGACGTGAGTTCTGTCAGCGTGATGCGGCTAATTTAATGCATTTGCGAAAATGGGCATTTTTAAACAAATGTCGGGGTACTGAGTCACCGATGAGTCGCTCGTCTTTAAGCTCCAGGGCTTTGGTTAAATCACGCGCACTTGGATACCTGGCCTTAAGACTCACGGGGGGGGGGACGAAAATAAATCGCGGCATTGAACACGCCTCTGGTTGAGCCCTTAACCCGGAAACCATTTCAGCCTTGTTGCAAGCGACCGCTGGCCAACCTAACGCTTGGCTGAGCATAGCACAACATGTAGCTTATCTATGGGAGTGCTGTTATTGCTTTAGAGAGTTATGAAGTGGAGTTTACCCGGTTTTATTCCCAGCCCTTGTTTATCCTCCGCCTTGCTTGATAATCCGGATAAGACCTGGCCTTATGCAGTATGCATTGTTCCCTCTGGTGCTTCAAAGCTAATCAAAGAGTCTGCAGGGTTTCATTCCGATCTAACAGTGCACCGGGGGGCTCATTTATGAAGGGGCCCCCGTGGATAGATTTTACACCAAAAAGGACACATGAATGCAAAAGACGAAGACTGCACATTCTCAAAAACGTCCTGGTTGTAACAGTTGTTCTTAATTTCCTCTTCACGGGACACTAGTAATTTCAAGTGTGGCACGGGAGCTCACGCCCCTGATCCCGCCCACGCGTCCTCCTGCCTTCAATCTAATGAGTTATAACAGAGCCGGTTGCTATAAATGTTAATCAGCTGGGCCTTCAGGAAGCGAACGGGGGGGAAGTCGGAACGCAAAATCAGTGCAAGCGAGTGTGACGAGTGGCTGGGTGTCAAAGTGCGGGCTAAAAAAAAAGTGCAATACTACTCATCGATAAACTGGAGACTTGTCTGAAGTGACGCTTCGCCGAGTGAAGACAGCGCAACCGGATAAACGCGCCTGCATCTCCCTCGTGTGCAAAAAAAGCTACTTGTCAGCGACAAGTGTTAAGAGCCTGAATGTTTCACATGAAGCGTAGAATTACGTGGAAGGCTGCGCCGCACGATAATGGAGAAAAATTAAGAACTGGCTCCAGCTACGAGAGAAAGGATGGTCGGATAAGGCGGTCGGAGAGGACGAGGAAAGATCGCCTAAGCTCCTAATATCCCGTGATGCTTCTGGGAACCTGCTCTTGTCGGAGGCTCGGTAAATCAGCTGCTGTGGAGTTTGCCCGGAATGAAAAACAGCAGACTCTCCAACGACAGAGAAGCGGAGGGGACGACAAGCGCCGGAGGATAAACAAGGGGAAGGACTCTTCAGCCCTGAGCTGCATTCAGTGACAACGTACAATACACGCGCTTCGGTGACTTGAGGGCGACGTCGAGCGCTCCCGTCTTAATTACCTCTCCATTACGGCCGACGCTTGCGACGTGAACGGAGCTCGGGCATCTGGCGGTACAGTGGTTGCTGCGCTGTCGCGACTAGTCGATGGGGCCCTGGAAGATGAGGCGGGTCCAGCCGGGCGAGCTGAGGGCGGCGGAGCAGAAGGGGCAGACGGGCCTGAAGGCGTGGGTCCCGTGGGGCAGCGGCGTCTCGGCCCAGTACCGGGCCGTCTTCTCCGAGCAGACGTGGCCGCAGGGCACGAAGGCGTGCGTCGGCGCGCCGGCGTCCACGTACACTGCAGGTTCGCAGCCCAGCCACAGGGGCACGTAGGGACCCACGCTCCTGCACAGGGGGCATTCCCGGCGGGCCGTGGAGCCCTCGCCCTCCCCCGGCACCTCCTCCCCCTCGGATCTCTGGCCCCAGTCGTGGCGTCCGTGGACATGGCCGCAAGCGAGGTAGACCCAGGGCTGACGTTCTTCGAGACTGGAGTTGACAGGTGGACAGCGCGTCATTATTTTTAAACGCTAATGAGAATTTTGTCTCAAAGTATAAAAGGCCGTCGGGATTTTCTTTTCAGTTTGTCAAACGCTAGAGCTCGAGTCCCGCTCACCTGTGGCTGCGCGGCAGGCTGGGGAAGGCCAGCGTGCTGAGGCCCACGGGACACTGGGGCCGCGACGCGTTCAGCTCCTGGCGCAGCGCCTCCAGGTGCCGCAGGGTGGGCGCGCGCATGAGCCCCTCCCCCGTGCGCCACAGCAGGGTGGCGCCGCACAGGTCCACCAGGGAGCCGTCCCTCAGCGCACTGCTCTCGCCCTCCGCCTGGAGACAGACGAGGATGCGCCGTCAAGCCGCGAATAAAACCCGAGGCGGTCGGGAAAGCAACGCGGTGAGCGGGACCGGTCGCCGGCTCACCAGTTTTCCCCGGCTGGGCCCCGAGCGCGTCTCCCGCAGGGCGTAGACGTCGCCGCAGACGGAGATCTCCCTCCACAGCCCCTGCTTGGGCTCCTCGGGGAACCCCTCAGGGTGCATCACCAGCACCCCATTGGTGGTCAGGCCATCCATGTGCCCGTCAGGGTTTTTCCATTTGGTTGCTTTTTCCTAGGACAAGTAAAATCATCCATGATCACTGACTGGAGATTTGTTTAAGATTTCATAAAACCAAACCTTGGTTTTATCAGCTGATCCCAACACCTTTGTTTGGTTGGATGACCGGCCTACTCACCCCCAGGAAGATGTTTTTGGACGAGTCGAAGCCGGCGGCGTAAATGCGCGCGGTGTAGGGCGGGTTGCGTTCGCACACAACCCTGCAGGCGAAACGTGAGATGGTGCTCGGGGCGATGGAGGGGTCCTCCCCCTCCTTTCCGCCGCCGGAGGTGTCCGTCACCACAAAGTCAATGGGACTTTCTGTCGAGCGTCCGATCTGCGGGGGGAAAGCAGAGAAATACTTTCTGGAGACCCTTTATCGAAACAAATGCTTACACACGCTGTGCAGCCCTATTGGTTATGATTTTGACACGATGGTGGCTTTTAATGCTGTGGGTTTTTTAAAAAATCTGTAATAAGAGCAAAACAAGAAGTATAAAAATAGACTTTTTTGGAGATTTTCCACACAAGCCTGTATTTTTAATCACTCACTGAACTAAAATAATCCTGTGACAGCAGAAATTCCTTTGATGACATTACATAACAGCATATTTTGGGAAAGGAAAGCTGGCTCGTGAATACAAATCATTTGGGGGGGTGTTATCTCTGTTGAGACCAGCCATGGAGTGTGTCGGGGGAAAAACCCCCAAAACATATGTATATATATATATGTGTGTGTGACCGCGTTTTCTCAATTGTCCTGTGCGTGTTACCTGGAACATGTCTGTGTTGTGGTCATGGCAGTACTCCACCACCACCGTCTGGTTGCGGGACAGAGTGAAGGAGATGCTGTGCTGCCCCCTGCTGTGCACAGCCTGCAACGACAAGAGCGACGCGCCGGGTGAGTTCGCTCGTCTTCCGGAACGTTCTTCCCTTTCCCGGACGATCCGCGCGCGCTGACTCAAAACGCGCGGCTGAGAAAATGTGTCGACGTTTCGCGAAACAGGAAATAGTACGACGAGGCGTGTGAGAGCAGCGTGTGGCCGCGACGAAGTGGGGGGCAAAACGTGTTTGTGCATCTCGCCGTCATCGTCGTCGACCGCGCACGTCGGCATCCGCGCTTAGTCATCCGTCCTCTGCGGGAAGGAAACTGACGCGACTCACACGCACCTTGCTGTCCTGCGGCGTGTTGAGGATGTGGACGGCGCTGGGCTTGACGCCGTTGGCCTTGGCCCTTCGGTAAAGAGCGAAGCGGCTCTTTCTGCGGCCCCGGTCTCCGCTGGGAAGGGAGCCATTGTACCTGCAGGAGGGCCGACACACACAAAAAATAATTATTATTACACGGAAGTAGCAACATCAATCATTCCATGATTGGAATAAATATTCTTGAAAGATGTTTTCGTGTTCCAATGTCGGCGCTGACTAAAATGCAGACACCGTCCTCATTTTTTCTGTTTTTGAAGCCGTGTCTAATACAATTGTCACAGAAGGCAGGATTGGTTTTAGGATTCTGACTTATCAGCGAGACGCTGTCCTTTATTAAAAACCTTTCAGAGGACAGCCAGCGTCTCGAAGAAAGACTTCGGGAGGGAGGGACAGCAACTCAGACCAGAGGGTGTCAGGTGTGGCCGAAGAAACAGACGCTTGCCGTGACTCTATATCTGGGATTGATTCAGCGAGCAATCTTTCAGAAGAAAGTCAATCTGTGAAGCTTTTCTTTGTTTTAAATTCATCAGTTTGCACTCGTTCGTACACTTTGGGCTGCTGCTGGTACGACATCACCAGCTTCGTCGCCCTCGGCTGCGGTGTGGCGGCTTGTGTGACCACGTATCTGATCATCTGACAACCTCAGTCAGTACGGAATAAAAATCCGAGTCGGACGCAAGACGGTGTTCGGTCAGAATTAGCCCACTCGTCCAATAATCGGGCTGAAAGACAGGGTTTTAGGCTGTTACGCACTGTGGTGCGTATACAGTATTTCATGGGTTTTCCAGGCTGTATGGAACAAATAATAAATGGATTAATCAGTAATACCAGTGATAGCTGTTTTGGCTGGTCAAATCTGCGAGTGTCCGCGGAAAGTGTGTTGACGTTGTGTATCTTTAATGAGCTGAACTTCCAGGAATCCCAGGGCCGAAAGTCATTTAATGTGAAGGCCGGAGCGAGGCAGGCAGGATGTTAGTAAGAAACCAGGCATGTTTCTTGGAAAAAGGCAAAAGAAAAAAACCCATTTACCCTTTTACTCGTGATATTTTTTTTTTAAACGTGGAGTTCAAAGATGATTCAGTGTTAGACGCTCCCCTCCCTGAGTCAAGCCGAATCCCGTCTGACAAGAAACGGATCCCCTGGGTCAGGGGAGGTGGAACATGCGAGGAACCTGGGAGAGGTCCGGCCAAAAGGTGGAAGGTACGGGACGGGGCCAAAAGGAAAAGAGGGCGCGGGAGAGCAAATCAGCCGAGAGAGAGAAAAAGGTGGCGCCGTGACGGAAACAGAGACAGAAAAGCCGTCAGACGCTGTTGTGAGCATTAGAGACAGAAAACTCGACGGATGGAGCGAGGGGACGGAAAGAAAGGGCAGAGATGCAACGCAAGGCAGAGGGTCGGGGGCGACGCAGGAGCGGCTGTGCTGTGTCATGCGTGCGTGCGTGCGCCTCGTGAAGCGCGGTATGAAATATTCACTTCTTCTGCCCCTCGACACCGGGTTTATTTTCGTTGAGGGCAAGTCGCCGAGGAGGGCCGCCTCCGTGAAAACCGGCGCTCAGCAAAACGCGGCGAGGCCGGCGGGGGGGGGGGGGCGCGGAAGACGGAGGAATGCGACACAGAAGGCGTTGAGAGGGGCCTGCGGGGAGGACGGGAGGGGGTCGGCGGCGGCGGGTCACGGGGTAGAGGTGATGAGGAGCGATGCCCGCCTGCCGGACGGGACGCGGTGTCCCCGGCTAAACTGAGGCAAACGAGCGCTGGCGGGCGGCCACTGCAAAGATCACACGGCCCGCAGCGAGGCAGGCATCGACCGCACGGGGCATGTGACCGTCAGAGGCTGACAGATGCAAAGTCGGGCCCGCGCTTGCACCAAACGGGCCGGGAAAATATGATATCTGACAGGGAGCGGTGGAGAGGGACGGGCTGTCCTGCTGCCGGCTCCGCTGGTACCTGCTGCACGTCTGGGGACGGATGAGCCGCTCGCGGGCCCGAATCGTAATAATTCCCGCTGATCCAGACACGGGATAATCTGTGTAATGACATCAACATGAGCAGTGTACCCACACCGCCGCCGTAAATCAGATTGTTATATTTTTAAACCCACTGTGATGTGTAATTGTGTTACGTAATAGAATAACAGCAATGACAGAAACCAGTCTTCCAGTTATAGCAACCATCTACTTTTTTTTCCTCCTCTCCTTAATATCACTCAGCCCTCTGGCCATCGCTCTTGCGGGGCGAGATCAGACCAAACCTCAATCGTTACGCTTTAAAACTGAGCTGGTACCAACGAATCTCCGACGCGTTACGGCGCACACCGTGTGCGGCGCGTGGCCAAACACCCCGGACCGGCATCACGTTCTAATTTTTCCTCGCTCTCCCCCGAGGACGGGGAAGGACGGCCCCCGTGCGGAGAGTCCGGTGACGAAGGTGGGCGACTGATCAGCATTCAGGCGCAGGCCACCGGCTCCGGCCTCCTCGCTCCATGTCCACCCGGAGGGGAAGGGATAGGCCATTAGGTCAGTTATCTTTGGCGTACACAGGAAGCTCTGCAGGGCGAGAGGGAGGCCTGGACGTGACTCTGTGTGTGTGTGTGTGTGTGTGTGTGTGTGTGTGTGCGTTTGTATGTGCCTGTGCGCTTTGGCATTTCTGGTCCCCTGCAGACCATGCATAGTGTGGAGCTGCAGGGGTGGAAACGCTGTGGAAGCCGGTGGCTGTCATCAGCACATCCGGCCCACTGTGTGTTCTGCCGGTGATGGGGGGGGCTTTCTCCTCCTCCTCCTCCTCCTCCTCCTCATCTGGATGCGACGTTTTACCAAGTAGTAACAGCAGAAGACAAAAAAAGGGGGGATTTCCGGCTAAATGATGAGAGGAGCGAGATGCGTGAGATTCACACACACACACACACACACACACACACAGCGGCATCGTCCCACTTTTAGCAACCAGCATAGTATGACATCATTGGGATTTTCAGCCAGAGTAATGCACCCCCCTCCCTCCACCCCCCACTACAACCATTGATGAAAAAGCGGCTACATTCGTAATACACCCCCCCATGCACCGTGTCTACGGGCGACGCTGCACCTTCTTTTTCTTTTTATTACACTCATACAAACCGGACGCGCCGAGACCACACGGCGGTGTCGTTTTAGAGAATAGCGCGTCCGTCCGTAAAGTTAGTTGACAACACTGCCGCACGGCCGCGGACCGGCGACATACGGGAGGCGAGCTCGAACGTGTCCCCGTCGCCAATTTTTTTCTCCCTCCCCCCCTGTCCGAAAAACGACCACGGCGGCGGGTCACTTAAGTAGAGCGGCGGATTAGACCTCGACCGTCACACACACTCTCGTTCACTCACTCACACACACACACACACACACACACACACACACACGTCATCTGTTGGTTTATTGTGCCGATGGTGCCCGCTACATGTTTAACGGCAATTCATCTTTAGGATTTAAGAGACTTACCCCAAAATGACCAGTTCGCCGTATTTTACCGGGTCTTTAACGGGCACATCATCGTCTCCGTCTTTTTTCGGCGAATTCATCAGACTGGACTGCTCCAGAAGAAGAGATTAAAAAAAAACCCTCGTCCAATGCCAGTAGTGATGGGATAAAACAATGCTAACACACTCGGAACTGTAAGGGAGTGATTTAGGTTGTAGTCTATCAAAGTTTAGGTACAGTTCGGTAAAGTTTTTCCAGACTTCTTGTCGCTCGTTTCACTGGTTTAATCCTGTGGAGGAGCATCTTTTCATGGCTTTATTGCTGATGAGCAGCGAGTTTGTATCACGACAAATCTGTTCAGTAGCATAGGATACAACAACGGCTAACGGTAGGGAGTGGGGCGTACCACATTCTGAAGGGGTGGTCCTTTGAAACACGTCTTAAAATAGTTGACAAGAAAACGTCTAAAAGGATGAATGCGTCCTTTTCGGTCTTTTAATGACTAAGGAATACAGCCCAAACAGTTACGAGATAAAGTCACGTACACCATAGAATATGCAAATGTGCTTAAATACGTAACCTCCCGCGGAGCAAGAAATGGACGCAGCCGTGACGAGACGCTCGCTCCCACTGACAGAATAAAATGAGGCATTTCGAAATCCAGAGGAAGTGCCCACATCCTCTGGCACACAGACGCGTCCTGGGACATTTCAAGAAACAGGAGCAGGCCGGATGGTTTTACGTATGAAAATCATACAGCTTCTGATCTCGCGGGTGATTATGGAGTCTGACGTAATGAGATGCTTCGTGGGGGGGGGGGGTGGGGGGTGTAGCGAAGATGTGGGTCACCATTGCGCCCCAGACGAGACACCTCCTTCTCCTCTTGTATGCAATTCATGTGGGAGTTGGGAGACAGATATAGGCCGGCTGGAGCCCACAACTTCTCTTCCTCTCTCTCTCACACACGCACGCGCACACGCACGCACACACACACACGCACACACACACACACACACACACACACACACACACACACACACACACACAAAAAAAAAAGTGTGTACTAATTCATAATACTCTGACCACACGAGGGCAGTGCACTTCAGTTGCAAGGTACAATTTTCCAGACTTAAAAAAGTTAGACAAGTGAACCTGTTCTTTCTTGTTTGTGTGTCTTAACATCACTTCCAGTGTGCACAGGTCCATTAACACACACGGCGGATTTTGGTCTGCAGTTTAGTTCAGATACACAGCTGTCGTCTGTTGTCACTTTTCCCCCTTAACGTCCGGGTTGCTGTTTTTTTTTTTGATGAGATAGAAAGCACAGCCGTCGCTGCAGGCATTTTGGATAGAACCCAGATCTGGGGCATCAGTAATAGAATCGGTTCAGTGTACGCAGTAGCATGACTGCCTTCATGTGGAACAGTAGCCCAATTTTTGTTCTGTTGGGGTGGTGTAACATGTAGTGGCTTGTATGCAGGGTAAGGCACAGAGGCGCCATGCGGCGGCGCTGCATGACTCTGCAGTGTGTGCTGATGCTGGCCCTTGCTGTGAGATCAACGGCGTCCCTGACACATTTGCTTGTGCAAATTTACAGAGTGATACGATTACACATTCAAAACGGAAAATAGCCGTGCCCTCGCTCACACATTAGCCAAAGAGCTGCGAGAAGACTGCTGATGACACTGAAAGAAGTGGTGACTCATGAATGGGCTCTCAGTTTAAACCAAACAAAACAACCACACCCTTATTGCTGTATATGAATGGCAGCCTACTGCAGTCATAGAGTAACTAATCAACCAACTGGAGCGCAGACTCAACTCATAAGTGCATGCAGTTGTACTCATGTTTGACTGAATGAATCACAAGTATAACCTCTGACATACTGAACATTTCTTCTGAAATCCAAAGTAGAAACCGGATAGACCAGATATGTGTGTAATTCCTTTTCTTTCCCACTCTGGGATTAAGGTCACACCCTCCTCTCTCTTTCTTTCTCTCTCTCTCTCTCTCTCTCTCTCTCTCCTTCGTCCTCCATCCCTCCCATTTTCTCTGCTTCTTGGGCTCTATTTTTCTTTCTGGCTGTCCCTGTCCTTGTTTGGCCGAATACCAGCATTAAACTAGAAAATATGATTGGCCTCCATCATGCAGAACAAATCCCCATGATTTCCCTTAATTTGCAGTTAAACACCATAATAATCAATCGGGGGGCAAGGATCCACTTTGTACTGTGTGGATTATTTACTTGTCTCATGTAACCAGGAATTTCACGAAGGCTCTGAATGAGCAAAAAGCTATTCCGTGTCAGAAAATCAACTCTATGGACTAAAGAACTGTTAATATAGTACTTCATTAAGGAAGGGAATTTCTCTTTTAGCTTTTCGTCAAGACCATACCAATGCGTTTCAGCTACAGAAGCAGTCGGAGGGTTTCATCGACCTGCCTGGGGATATTTAGCAGCACAGATGCTCGCTGTCACCACAGAGTTAATAAACTGTCTTTCTGCTCACAGCATCACCCCACTGCCACAAATAGGCAAGGAGATTGTCTTCCTGTGATGTCATCTGCTCTGTCATCTGTGTCATCATCATCATCACAGCTGAGGCGATGAAGAGAAACTGATGTCAGTGATTTTTTTTTAATAAAGGGACATTGATTGACAGACACTTTGTTCTGTGATGGCCTCATCAGCCAGACAAATACTCTCCAGTTAATCACAGCGTGAGATCTCTGCTGGCTCGCACGTCTAGCTGTTGCTACTAGAACTTTGCATTCAGCACTTGTGTTCACGTTTCACAAAATATACAGTAGTAAGCGCAGTGAGTCAGCGTCATATGAAATCTCCATTTATGGCAGCTTGTGTTGACATTTATGTCACCGGCGCGAA
The DNA here is from genome assembly GCA_016785225.1 of Psettodes erumei. Taxonomy (NCBI): domain Eukaryota; kingdom Metazoa; phylum Chordata; class Actinopteri; order Pleuronectiformes; family Psettodidae; genus Psettodes; species Psettodes erumei. Next base: position 437,244 of record JAFBJZ010000873.1, on the reverse strand, counting down.
TAAAAAGGGGTCTGAGCAGCCAAATTGCAAAGGAATTTGTAGCCTGTCCGTCTGTGCCGCAACCTTGTTGCATCGCACGAGTTATCTCGAAACCATATTTGGTGAGCAAATCCCACATCAGCGTGTAGGCCTAATTGTGCACATGCGGAATGCATTACCCTTGGTATCATTACGCAGCTTTTGGCAGGCCTCATCGCAGGTCAAGCAAAACATCAGAGAAGGGGTGGCCACTGCTAATTTAGAGGTGGATGTTCGCGCAGCATATATACAAATAAGGACCTTTTAAGGAGTAACTCCGCTCTTGTATAAATATCAGTGGATCTTCAGATCACATTATTAAAAACAATCAAGACAAATAGAGTAGAAAACTCTCTTTTTAAACCCATATATCATGTACACATGAATTGCATGATATTGCTAATGCGTTTGTTATTTTGACTTCAGAACCTGTTCTGCTTCCTTGATTTATAATCGGAATGTCAGTGTATCAGTGACGTAAAGATGCCGCCAGGCCCACCTCCTCAGTCTGGGTTTAGCTGACGGTGATTTTGAAATTTGCAGCTAGATATTCGGTAGAAGAGTGAGAGACAGGGAGTCAGGACAGTTTAGAGCACTTAGATGTGCTACAGCCATCTGCTGCTGAGTCTTTGTCAGTGCTGCCATAGAGACAAGAGCAAACAAAGAAAAGGTATTTCTGTCATTTAACAACCCCGTTTCCCCTCTTTGTAGTCAAAGCTTAGATGGACTGCTGAAGCAAAACCCAGGATTGCTGGATACAAATCACACCATACAGAGTCGCAACAATGCAAAGAATAGGGTATGAGCTACCTGTCCCACCTGTGATGCACGAGTGCACACATGCCTGCTGGGGGTGTGTCTGTGTATGTGTATGAGACAACACACTCGCTCTACTTGATCAGGAGGCCATCTCCTACATGGAGCAGTCATGATGCTGCAGATGGCTCAGCATATTCCCATTCTCTGCGGGCTCTCGGACACAACAGGCGCCACTAGTGATTTTGGCTCCCTACGGGGAAGACTAATTGCATACACAAGCAGGTTTGTTGCAAAACACTGAAAATGAATGGCGTTCTTAACGGTTGGCAATTGTTTGTATGTAATGCAGGAGCTTTAAAAGGCGGCTACACACAGTCACATATGCAGCTGGTTTTGAAATATGGGCAGATTCTGGGTTGAGTTTAATTGCGGCATGTTGTTGAGCAAGACGAGAAAAGATGATGTTGGATCATGCGCAAAGCGGAAGGTAAGAGTCATCCGGACGACCTCATACGAACAACTTTTGAGCCAAATCACAGTAAGAAATGGACCAAATAGACTTGTCGCACACGTGACAAGCTTACCTATGTCGTCTGTTGGTAAGGAAACACACTTTATGTATTCTAGCAATTCAATAGGAATGAATTATTGATCCATCATAATCTACAAAAAGAAATATGAAATATGAATACGCACATAAACTGTAGATCACGAGGGCCTTTTAGTGGGACCACTGCAGCTCATCTTAAACACCGACTCGTGAGCCGACACGAGTCCTTTCACAAATCACCGAGCTCCGCGAAGCACCTGCCGACAACCTGCCACACATGTACATGAGCGCAGCACATGCTCTACGCACAGACACACAGCTGCTGGCGTGGGCCATGCTGAGTGTTGTACATGAAAGCAGATGGCTCTTCAGACAGGTCATTAATAAGAGCCCGTGGGGAGGCTGCGTGTGACGGGTTATTTTTGGATTTAGCGTCGTGTGTTATTTAAGGATGAAAGTTGCATTGGTGACGCTATTTCTGCGTTTGTGTACGAGGGAGGTTGCCAACAGGCAACCAGAGAGAGACATTTAGAATAATTGGCTCCCCGTTCAGTCTGACAGAGTCCCACGGCGGACCTATTAATAATTACACAATGTGTGAGCGGCAACCTTTAACCTGAGTCCTGCAAAGATAATTACGACGGCTTCCACAGAATGAGCTGAGGCACGGTGACGCTTGTTGACTGTTTTTGTCGCAGCTCAGAACGAGCCAGCAGCAGGAAATTCAATCTGAAACGGAGTGAGATAAAAGTTGATTTCACTCCTCTTGGCCAAGCTCATATTCAAAACAGCCACGGTTTCAGGATCCCCTCTGTATTATTTCTCAGTTCCACAGCAGACAATCAGTCTGTAATTACAGAGCTATTTAACAGACATGTAATTTACTTCAGAATAACAATACTTTAACCCTGTCCTGACTGTTTTATCTTAGGCCCAGACAGTCAGCCTATTGAACTTAGCTCCACTTCAGTATTCTGTCAATTTTTTTTTTGTATTTTTCTCATTGTGTCCATCTGTTGCTGCGGTGTGCCATGTGTCACACAGGAAGGTTGCAGCACATGTCACTTCCTGTCACAAATGAAAGCACAACTCAAAATTAACCCAACAGTTTAGGTCTTTATCGATGAACAAAAAATAAATCACAGAGCTTCGTATTTCTTATATCAGACACATTCTTATCTGTTGAAGGCTAAAACCTGCCACTTAAATTGTATTCAAGGTTCTTCTGTGTGCAAACTCCCTGTGAATTCATGTAGTTTAATTAATTCATGTATCAAAGATCACATTTTAGTCCACACACTGGATATAAGCATATCAGTGGAATTAAATTGAGATGAAATACAAGCCGGACCTCACACACAAACCAAAACAAACACAAATCTGTGTGTTAGGCCTTTACTGTATATCCAGCTTTTCAGATTTGGTTGCAACTGTGCTTTATGTAAAGGATGTGGTGCCTACCTTTCAATGCACCGCCTCCATTAATTACATCTCTGAGCCTGAATTATTGCTGCAGCACTCATCGCTCCCACTGCACAACTTCTCCGCCAAATGAAAACACGGGCCTTGGGCTCCCTGTAATTATTAGCACATTGTCCGAGGCGGAGGGAAATGCAGTGTGATTCTGAAAAGCTTACGAATGCCTGGAAGCAGAATGTCACTTTGCATGCTTTTTTTTTTTTTTTTTTTACAACACTGTTTAAACGGACCCCATGGCCACTGAGACTCTGAGGCTTTCTGAGCTGTAGCTCCAACACCTCCACCCAGTCCTAAAATCCCTTTGTGTGTCTCAATAATGGATGTTGCTGACAGGAAATGCCTGTAAAGACAACTGCGGATGATCATTCAGTCAGAAGACAGAGTGTTTGGAAAACGGCGCAAAAACAGGAAAAACAATTGAGGGCTGAATCTTATCCTTGACGAATCGAACAACCATCAGTTGATGAAAATTAGGCAGAGAGGTGTGTCGAATGATATTTTTCGTCCTGTTGCCCATGGAAAAAATGTAGGATGCGCTGTCCTGGCTTCAAAAAAACAGAACCGGTTCCTTAGTATAACAGTATAAGAGTTTCCATACTCTGAGTAGCAGGTTTTTGGGTGATGAGCGGCAGCTTGTTTGAGTATGCACAGAAAATTTACTCCAAGCTATTTCTGGTTGGAAGAGGCACATCATGGGTATGGATTATAGGTGCAAGCCGACAGTTACTGATAAACACTAACGGCTTTCAAACAATTCAGATCAGGACCGTTTTTTTTTCTCTAATCAATGTTGTTTAGGCTTGGTTAATTAAATAGCGAACGTAACGTGGAGTGCAAATGCCAACATTTGAACAGACAACAACCCTGCTGGAGCACTTACATCCCTCACTCGTGTAAAATTAGCAATACAACAACTCAAACGGCTCCATTACATGTAAAAGGGATGTAAAAAAAAAAAAAAATCCAAAATGTTCCTTTCAACTGAAATGGATTTAGTGACCGCTTGAGAAAAAACAATGACAGCACCTGATCTCACATGACTGTGTGTCGTAAACACAATCAGTGCTTTGAACTGCGTTAAGCACAATTCACAACGGCGTGACACACATCATCAATGGCTGTTTTTTTTTCCAAGAAAGCACAGGTTTTACTGACCTATTGGGTTTTTTTTTCAAATATGAGTTCACGAGCAGCAGACTCCTATATGCTGCGATGCACATGGCCTATATGTGATGCTTTCATGGTTCGCTGAACGGAAAAAACTGAAGTGAGATTAAAGTCAAAGGGGAACACCAGGGTAAACAAATGACTGAGGAACTGCCAGTGAGCTCTGTGTAAAAGTATTGTCTGAAACCAAAAGGTGTACAATAGTCCAGTCCACCCCCACCCAGGCGAGAACACAATGGCGACTCTCGGGGCTAAAACTGAACGCAAAAGAAAACGAAGCGGGCCCGCTCGGGGGGGGGGCTTTCATTCAATCCCGACACTTCCGCAGCGGCTTTCGCTGGCCGACTGGTCACAGGAAGCACACGTGACTCACATCTGAGGTCCCAGCATGGCTGCTGCTGCTGCTGATGACGCAGAGGAAGCGAAAGAAATGTCTCACTGCATCAATGAGCTCCCAGAGTCACTGTGTAGGGCTGGACAAGGTCTCCGCGGCGACTCACCGAGGAACACGTTTCTTATCAAAAGAAACAATCGCGACGCTGCCATTCGAAATATTTCTACCTGGTTTAGGAAGAAAGACAATACAAACTCTTAAATCCTTTAAGTGAGGGCCACAGGTGAGCGTGGCAGCATTTGACACCAGCCAGTGTGTGCAGTGCATCTGCTGCTGAGTGCAGTGACAGCTGTACAAAGGGCCCGTGACATGTGCAGCATGATTCAGCGGCTCAGCGCTGACGTAACGCCAGGGGCCGTTTCAAACCGCTCTCCCATTCCACGTTTCCTCTCCCTCGACTCCTCCTGAGAGAAGAAAAAGCGCCTGTAGATTTTCACTTTGGAATTTCCACATCCACAATGGAAAACCGTGAGCAAACAAGATCGCGCTCGACACCGCCGAGGCGCTGCCCGCAACTGTTCAAATAAGGTGGTTTCGGCACAAAGGCGCGCTCGGAGAACGCAGGAAATTCCTGTATCTGGCGCTGCGGGTTCCAGAACAAACGGGCTTGACAGCCGGTTTCGGGAGCGATAATAGGCCGGCGGGGTCCGAGCATCTGTCCGGGCCGAAACTGCCCGTCCCCCCCGTCCTTCGCTCCGGACGCAGCAACAGGTCAAACTTCAAATCAACAGCAACAGAGCAAACACCGCATGGGCAAATACAGAGATAGAGGGCGAGCATTCCTGCGCAGGAATTCCTGGACTGTGACTCTCTTGAAAACACGGGAACACATTAAGGGGAAAATGTCAAACTTCTAAAATGAAAGCTCTTCAAGAAACTGGAGGCTAATTATTACCTTACTGTTGATAGAAAAAGAAAAAGGCCTGCGGCGGAATTAGGATTTCACCTGCACGTGGTTAAGACACTCACTGCGACTGCACCAATTTCCATAACTACCGTAACAGCTTTTCTCCTTTCGAGCATTTCCTGACTTCACACAGCGACAGTCACCGCCCGCAGTTCGCGCCTCCCTGCTTCGATGTGTGAACTTTGCGCTCTCCCCTCTTCTGCTTTTTTCGCATGGCACAGGAACACGTGAAAGTCAGCACGACATTAAAAGCGAGTGGAAAGGCGGGGGGGGTGAAACAAAAAAGTGTAAAAGGAAGGCTGAAATGGCGCCGTGATCTCAGATCTGCGCCTTAGGGTGACTCGCATACCCAGGGCAAAATGCCAGGCTGGCTGAGACCGTTTTTTTTTTTTTTTTTTTTCATGAGGCTGTCACCCTAACCTCAGCAGTTACACAAGCACGGAGCAAGAGACTGGTCTCGTCAGGTTCTCAGGAACCAAACTTTGTTTGTGAGCGAATTCTGTCCAGATTGCTATCATCAGGTGAAAGATGATGACAATATAAATCTTAGTGCGTGAGAAGTGTGTCATTTCCTGCTTATGGTAGCGTACCGTTTTACTTTACTTCAGGCAGCACCCTTTAGTTTAACCAGACAAACGTGCAGTCACCTATTACCAGGATGGTAGTGTCCTGTGTCTTCCCCCAGCGTTTAGGCTAGTTCAGTTTTAACCTGCTCGTGATTTTCCTCCTTTGTTTCAAAAAAAAAAAAAAAAAAAAAAAAAAACGGCACAAGGCCACCGTGGAGCTGACCGGCCCCGCGCGACCGCGCGAGGCCTCGGCCTCAAAGCACGGTTTACCTGACAATCACTACTCTGAAACCAGAGCCGTCATCTTTTATTCACAGCCAGTGACTCACACATGCAAGTGCAGAAAGGAAACGGGCCGAGGCTCACTTCACTTCACAGTTCGCTCTGACTCGTCCTTCTGTCAACCATCGCGACGCCCTAAAAAGTCTCACTTCCTTTTTCTTGGCTTCTGACTTTTTTTTTTTTTTTGCTCCGTGAACCGAGTGTGACTTTTGCTTTGCCTCTAAAAGGCTGCAGGTGCTTATTGAAAAGGCGTCACTTCCGTACTGATCTGGATATATTTTTTTATTATTTCATTAGCAGAGCGGGGGGGAAAAAAAAAGGGAACAACGAAACAAAGCAGTATTTATGAGCTATTGACAGAAGGCTGGTGTGTGTCTGCAGGACCTTAAGTGTACAGGCAAGTGATCAAAAAAAAAAAATTCTTAAGAAAAAAAAAAAAAAAAAGGAGGATACCAGTCAGTGAAGCACCTACATTTGGGGGTGGTGGTGGTGGCGGAGGTCGGGAGGGGCTGGGATTTGTCGTAAACACTTGCTGGGGTCCAAAAGTCAGTCACAGAAAGTCAAAATGTGCACAGCCAGCTGGTCGGTGATCCCACCCCGACCCCGCCCCCCTCCCAGAGTGCAAACTCAGCATTTGAGAATACCTTCTGCTGCAGTAACTCTCGTGATTTTGTGTGTGTGTGTGTGTGTGGGGGGGGGGACACCTGTAGCCCCTCCTAAGGCAGCTGAAGCTACAAACACTCAACAGTAATGGAAGCTCTGGGAGGAATCAAAGAGAGGCCCTAATGATAATTATGATACTAATAATAATATGACGGGTGGTAACAGGTTGAGACCCTGAAACAACAAAAACATATATCCATATCACAGTGTGTGAATATCCAGCGTCCACATAGTGTCTTTCAAACAAACCGCCACAGTAGACATTATGGATGTAATCACTGCACAGGAAGTAAGTACTAACACGTTTCCTCATTCATCCCAGTACAATCAATTATGAAAACAGGTTTTTTTGTCTCTCTCTCTCTCTTGAGGTCCTAACATATCCGTAATACACATTCTTACACATTACAGAGGCAGTTTGAGCCATGAACGTGATATGCTGATGCTAGGCGACAGTTCCCGGACGTCTCCCATCCTTTGGATACGTAGCTGGGTCATGAGAATACTGAACGAGAGCTAAGCGGGGTGTGTGTGTGTGTGGGGGGAGGAGTATACCTGCGTGTCTTCTGTGTGTGTGTGTGTGTGTGTGTGTGTCCCGAAAGTCCCCAAAAAAAAGAAATTACACAAAAGGAGGAAAACAAAAGAATTTCGCAGTAAGAGCTCAAACGTAAGCTTATTTTGTATATTTAAACAGTACTGATTATACAGAATGTGAACCAAAGCAAACTAAAAGAAAAAAAAAGAGAGAGAGGAAAAGCCAGGCATAAAACAAATGTCTATTGTTTAAATGAAATCTGGGGTTATAGTGAAGTCGTCATTATTGACAAAAAAAAAAAAAAAAAATAAAAAAACAAAATAATAATTGCTACTCTCTTTGAAACATACTCAACAGAGAGGTTGTGGTGTTAATTGCTTCGGATTGCATCTTTTTTTTTTTTAACTCATGTTTTCATTCTCAGCTACTTTTAGCTTTTTTCCCCGTTTTTTCTTCTGCCTCCAAGTGTCCAGGCTGGTGTCTGTGTGTGTGTGTGTGTGTGTGTGTGTGTGTGTGTGTGTGTGTGTGTGTGTGTACGTGTGTGTGTGTACGTGTATGTGTGCACGTGTGTGTGTGTGCAGAGACGAACATTAAGATTTGTAATTAGAGGTGAGCCAGGTCAGGCCCTCGAACAGTCCATCCCCTGTTGTCGCACACGAGGGCTGAACGTACCAATTCCTATCTCGGATCCGGGTCAGGCCCAGCTTCTCCTGGATCTCGTGGGGCTTCATGGCGTCTGGGAGGTCTTGTTTGTTGGCGAAGATCAGGATGATGGCCTCCCTCATCTCCCGGTCGTTGATGATCCGGTGGAGCTCCTGCCGGGCCTCGTCGATCCTGTCCCTGTCGGCACAGTCCACCACGAAGATCAGGCCCTGGGTGCCCGTGTAGTAATGTCTCCAGAGCGGCCTGATCTTGTCCTGCCCCCCCACGTCCCACACGTTGAACTTCACATTCTTATAGGTGACCGTCTCCACGTTGAAGCCGACCGTGGGGATGGTGGTGACCGACTGTCCCAGCTTCAGCTTGTAGAGGATGGTCGTCTTGCCAGCAGCATCAAGTCCAAGCATCAATATTCTCATCTCCTTGTTGCCAAAGATCTTTGAGAGCACTTTCCCCATCTTGTTTGCTGTGCATAAATACTTCGTTAGAAGATTTTTTTTAAGGGTTTGTTTTAACTTCTCTATTGAGAGAGGAGAGGTGTTTTCGTTACAAGTGAGAAGTTACAGTTTCAGCGCGTGCTGGGAGCCCTCCACGTGATGGCAGCGATGGGCTGACACAAGTGTCAATATTCAAAAGGCGGTGACTTTCAAGTTTGTACAGTTGGATAACCGAGCGGTACAACGAGGCTGGACGGTGGACGATCTGACCTGAGCTGGGTGACTTTTTTTTTTTTTTTTAAGTAGCATTCAGTCGGAGCGGCGTGCGTGGAGCCCTCGCAGAACTGGGTGTGGATGTATTTTCATGATCCGCTGCCTTCCGACGTGAGGCGAAAAAATGACATCCCCCTCCTCCTCCTCGTCTCCTCCTGCCGTTTCAAACTAGCCGTCGAGCACCGAGTTTCCTCAAGCCCCGCATTTCAAGTCGTATTTCTCCTTCAGCACCCGGCTGCCCTCCGTTGAGCTGGTGCGTGTCCCTACAAAAATCCTTCACTATCTATCTATATATTTTTTTAAAAAAAATCAGGCCCAAGCCCGGGGTTCCCACTTCCTCCTTGGCAGCCGGCTGTCCACACTTGTCCTTAGCCAATTCCAGTCGATGAATTTCACAGCACCGTGGTTTCCTGTTAAAAAAAAAAAAAAAACACACGGAAATGTAAGCTCTCCGATCCGTTTCTGCGCCGGGACATCCAGCGGAAGAGCGCTCAAAAGGTCATTGATTCATCCGACTTTCTTCTCTTCCCCCCCCTGTGACACAAGAGCGGTCCAGGGAAGGGAGGGGTGTTGGTACAGAGAACAACTTTGGATCCGACAGAGGGGGGGAAAAATTATTCTCTCCGCGGACAGAGAAGCAAAACTCGAACAAAGAAGACGGAGAGCGGGATGGGTACCTACGTGTGCGGCAGTCGTCCCCCACTCCCCGGGCCGTTTCTCCCCGCTCTTGCCGCTCTTCCTCCCTCTGTCTCTCTCTCTCCCTGCAGCCGTTCAGTCGAGCTGTGGCGGTGCTGTATAACCGGAAAAGGTGCGGACCCAGATCAGCCGCCACTTCCTCTACACTGCTCACACACACTCCGGTGATGCGTTCATTGACTCGCCACGAGCTCCGACATCTTGGTACTTGAAAAAACCGGCAAAAAGGTGTAGCATAGGAGCCTGGAGTCTGAGCCCCCCTCCCCCTTTTTACAACATTTCAATCTTCTTATACAACATCATAATAAAAACCATATTTATTTATTACTATATTTCTTCTTGACTTATTTTACAGGATGTTGATCTTTGGATTATTTATGAAACTGTGTATGTTACTGGTAGTTTATAATAAACAAAAAAGAAAGAAAATAACACCATTATTTCCGTTGTTTAATTATAATCAGTTCATAAAGAAATATTTTGAAAAAATATATTTTGAAATTTGTACTTTGTTTTCTATACAAAAAATAACTGCGATAAATTAAAAATAATAAAAAACTAAAAATAAAAGCAAACTATGATATTTCTTTTGAAAAAGGAATTTAGAGACCTTGAAACCTTATTTTCTCAGTCTGCTTACTATGAATGATGCAATCACATCATTTTCTGCCAAAGTTAAAACTTGAAAGTGACTGAAAATTACTCCCAACTACAAATGACAGCTCACCAATAATCCAATTATTACTTTGTGACTTTCTAATTGGCGACAGAGAGAAATATCCGTTGGCAAATTGTATTATCTTTTCATTTGTCTTTTAATTAAGTATTCGTTATTTAAAGGCAAAATGAATGAACCAATTTATAATATATTTTTTTAACTTTATACTTTGATCAATTAATTATGAATTAAACAATTTATAATATTTTTGGATGTATAATTTTATCAATTAATTATGAATAAACTCTGTGTAAATCTAAAATTCAGACTTTATACAAAGGACTGCTTGGGAACCAAATGCACTCTTCACTCAGGTTGTAAGAATTCCGACAGCACCCAAACGCACTATACGCCATTTCGCATGCGCGCTGGAAAGAAAGTGAAGCGCACACCGGCCCATTAGCTGTTGTTGACGCCATTTGAGCATTTATCATGCGTTTAATCGCCTCCAGCATTGCGCGTAGCACAAGAGTAACACACAAATCTGTACACGTGAAACAGATGTGAGGATTTCGTAAACTTAATAACCTCAGAAGGGGATTTACAGCCGGGTCTTTCCGACATGTCTTCTGGTTCATTCAAAACGGTTCCCGTATGATCAGTCTGTCTGTGACGTGGAGGTTGTGAGTGACTCGGACGGGGGTGGGTGTGGTTACGGTGTTTTATTTTTTTTTTTAAGATAGTTTTTATTCCTGAAAAAAACCCCACGCGCATATTGAAGTAGAATATGAGGAACTATGAGGATATTTTTTTCTAGATCAGTGATTTACAAAATATCGAAAAAGGGCTTGTTTGAGGGGGGAATTTAAACTCTCATTTCACTTCAGTTCTATATCCATGTTTTTCATGGCGCTTTTACGCCTTAACGTACGTTGTCACTCTCCCTTAAGAAACCATCACATTTTGGAGTTTTTCATACCAGTATTTTTTTTGAAGGTTTCGCAATGGGGAGAATTATGATGACGTTTTGAAATAAACATTGGACAATTGAATCGTTGTGGCGCAAACCGCATATGTAGCATGTTGCTGCATCGACCTCTGTCCGGGAAAAAAAAAAAATCATAAACTGATGCAGATATTCTGGTTTGGGGGCAAACGTTCAGCCATGGTGGAGGTGTGCGCTGTCTGCATGCTTTCTAACTCACTACTGGATTGGCCCGACTCAGGGTATGGCGCATAGGCACGCTTATACTCAATTTTTCCACTGGGTGGCAGGACAATGAAAGACCTGCTTGTTTCTCGTTTATCTGTGATTTAACCATCTCGTTAAAAAAAAACAACAACATTCTAATGTGTGCGTCTCATTCGTTTAATAATTGGTTGACTCAGAAATCACGTCTTATTGCCTTGCTCAGTGTACCCTCCATCTCTCGTTTTTCTTACGAAATCGTAAAGAATATCACCCGACACTTAATGAGCTAAAGTTAAAAAATATATAAAAAAATAAACAATAATAATAATAATAATAATAATAATAATAATAATAATAATAATAATAATAATAATAATAATAATAATAATGCAGGGAAGCGTCTGCAGTGTTGAAGATACGCCACGAGGGGTCAAAGTTTACCAGCTCGCCTCTCAAAATGGCGGCTGAACCAGCACGGGAGTGGAGCGATGAGCAGCTAAAAAGTGACGATCTGCCCAAGAAAGACATTATAAAGTTCATTCAGGACAATGCAGCCCACTCGGTACGTTCGCCCCCTCGTGATTTCGTGGCTCGGGCGTTCGCGGGTGCAGGTGTCGGGGCACGCTTGGAGAATGCGGCATGCTGCGCGGTTAGCTACGGGGGGAGAAGCCACTGTTGTGTTTTAGCATCTAGCGAGGCGGAGGCACGCAGCATCACGTACTGTCTACAAAAGCAGCCTGCGCACTGGCAGCTCATTATTTCATCCGGCCGGCCAGCGGAGGCACCTGCATGTGCGTGATTTCTTACGGCCCTAACCCCAAAGCTGTCACGGATCTGAGCAGGAGCTCCGCGCATGGTGGATCACGCAGTAAACCGTTTGTCAACCCCCCCTTTCTGATTGTGGTTTGTCCCGCAGTTCCTCAACGAGCACAAGCTGCTGGGAAACATCAAAAATGTCGCCAAAACGGCGAAGAAAGAACAGCTGATCGTCGCCTACAATCAGCTCTTTGAGAGCAAAGTAAGTGGCTTGGATTCATACTCACAGTGACAGTGGGCACGGTGCACGCCGGGATGATTGACAACCCCAACCAAATGGCGAACGTACGTGTGTGTGTGTCATTTACAGAGGTTTAAAGGCACGGAGCCAGTAGAGGAAGTGACCGAGCAGGTTAAAGCTGTGAAAATTGAAGAAAAGCCCAAAGAAGTCAAGACAGAGGTTGTGGATGAGGTACTGGTCCGGGGTGGTAAATATACACGCTTTCTTTTCTTTTCTTTTTTTTTCCCTTTTTGCTTTGCATGTATAAATGATGGTGAACTGCTCCCGCCTTGCTTTTCTCAAGGGTCCGCCCAAGTACACCAAGTCAGTGCTGAAGAAAGGTGACAAGACCAACTTCCCAAAGAAAGGCGACACTGTGAGCTGCTGGTATACTGGTACCCTGGAGGATGGAACCGTGTTCGACACCAACATCCCTGCAGGTATGACAGACCCGCACCTCACGGTCTGGCCCCACCCAGAATATTGTCTTTTCAGCATCAAGTGAGGAAGCCATTGTCTAAAAATCTCTTTTAAAAAAACAAACATGTGTATTCACGTCCTTGGGTTCAACCCGTCACTGCGCTTCTGTCTCCACAGCAGCCAGAAAGAAGAAGCAGGCGAAACCGCTGAGCTTCAAAGTTGGCATGGGCAAAGTCATCAGAGGAGTGAGTCATTCCCGTGTGTTTTTGTTCTGTGAATTCCAACATCCGTTTTTTTTTTCTTTTCAACACGACGCTTCTCTCCACCGCGTGCCCCCCCCCCCATCAGTTATGCTCTGCATTCACAGTGGGATGAGGCCCTCCTAACGATGAGCAAGGGGGAAACGGCCCGAGTGGAGATCGAACCAGAGTGGGCCTATGGAAAGAAGGGACTCCCGGACTCCAAGTATCCTTCTCTTGGTTTCATTCAACGCCCCAATTTGTGCGCGCCACCTAAAAATGAATTGTAACTATTTCTCAAGCAATTCCAGACTCACTTTTAATGTTGCAGCTTTATATTCTGAGGCAAAAGTTCATCCGCCCTGTCGCAGGGACTCCAGTCTTCTCCTTAACTCCAGCCCTTACCAGAATTCCACCCAATGCGAAGCTGATCTTCGAGGTTGAGCTCGTGTCTCTGGATTAACTGACATATCGGGCCGCCATGCGTTACATTTCAAGGATGGACACGACACGTTCGAAGGCCTCGCTGTGACGATTAAATTTAAAACTGAAGTTTTGCTCATGCTGTGCCCTGTCCCGAGGTTCCTATTTGTTTGTCCTTTTTTTTTTTAAACACATGCACAACAGGCTGGATTAAGAAGAACCAATGATCAGTTATTACAGCGTTTCATTTGTGGCTAAAAACAGGGCACCCTTGTCGCTGCACGAGACCCCCCCCCCATTGTCTTTTGGTTCTTTTGCATGTACAATGTAAATTATGAATAAACCCATCTCGTGGACTTAAGTTCACACTACTGAATGACGATTGACTCCTGGTTTTCACTTCATAAATAACCACTCGCTGCCAATGAATGTAAATCCAACAATAAACAGGATTAACCGAGCACCTGACAAACCCCTGTTTCCAAAAACACCACCAAGTGATTTTAAAATTTTAATTTGCATAGTAATTTTCAACCTTGGTCCATACATTATAAATTAATATGGGTTCTGATAGAGCTAAAAACAACTTCGTTTGACAAAAGTACGCAACACTGCTATTCTGTCCAAGCCAAATTTTATTCTGTACAGTAGAACATTTCGCTTGGTAAAAAATGACAGGTGGCGGTCATGCTTCTCCTTTGGGGCAAGGAAGCATTTAGGAGTTGGCGTTGGGTCCCTTCTTCTTTCCGAAGGTGGGCACAACATTCACGAAGCGCCTGTTGTACTGGATGCGACGCTTGGCGCGGCCAGTCTTCTTCTTCTTTTTCTCCTGCTTGTCAACCTGGACAGTGCGTTTGACAGAGAGACATTTTGTCGTCTCTAAAGCTCCAGCTGTGCAGTTTAATGATTTTAATCTTGGTGGTTGACTCAGCCAAAGCAGAAAATGTACAAGCCATTTTCACGCGCGCATGGGTCAAGTGTGCTCCGAGTGCAAGACGAGTTATGAGGCTCGATAAAGGCGAAAGTTTGCTAGAATCTGACGGGCAGGGTAAATAACAATATATGCTTACCTTGGGTGTCTGTCCCCTCACTTTTCCGGCACGGGCCAGAGAGCCGTGGACCTTACCTGGTGTGGGGGAAAAGTAGACAAGTGTTATTGGGACATTTCTGAGAAAAAGTCCTCAAATTTCTGACATTAATGCATCTACAGTTTTAAAACACTTGTATGGGGGCAAGTCTTCTGAAAAAGCTTGTATTGCTGTTTGCACAGTCAACAAAGATTATCTGAGATGTTTTGGCTTCTGCTACAAAAGGTGGTTGTTTACTCATTATATAGAAAGCAAGCAGTGTACTCCATATGAGATCTAATTGGGAATTCACAGTCAAAATGAAGCAGTGGCTTATGACTATGTATGTAAATCAGTTTGGAAACTGCATCTTGGGTGGAGAAAATGTGTCTCGAGTTGTGTTTTGCATCTGTATGCTGACCTCCCAGCAGCCTGCCGGCCACCTCCAGAGTGCAGTGCTCTGAGACTCCGCAGGATGCCAGGGAGGCATCATTCTCCAGTGGGCACCCAGCAAGCAACAGCACCTGATCCTCGACCAGGAGACCCTCCACAGCCTGGACATGGGCCTGGGAGACACCGAAGTACAGTCATTTTCATGCAAGCGTTTCCAAATTGAAATTTGACTTGGGTTTAAATGTGTATCCGCTTAAAACAACAGGAAACGGTGATCTCAATAAAAGATGACGAGACCAAAAGTTCTAATGTTCTCCCCATCTTGTCCACATTTTACCTTGATCTGTCCAACGGTTTCCTCTCCGGTCACCTCAAGGGTGTGAGTGTTCTGGGCACGTAAGAAGAGCTGCATCTTGATGCTGGAAGAGAAATATGAAAGGGCCGAGGCCAACTTTTTTTTATCATTATCAGTGTCAGTAACGCGGAAATATGCCTGTGGCACTGGATTTATTTGTGACAGCCAACGCTGACTACCAAACCCGCCATATTTTCTCCCGTATCAGAAATTAAGCAACTCAGTCGTGGAATAACAACACCAATATATAACAAATCAAAAACGGGCAAGTTGAAAAGTGAGGAGAATCCGTGCAGAGCAACGTGCCGGGTCCTCTCTCTGGGTATCCAGCTAATGCTAGGCTAGCTTAACTAGCCACATGGGGCACGCGTTTCATAAAGTCGCATCAGAACACAAGAAATATCCCTTAAGTGTTCAAATTAAAACATAACTAGTGATACATGGCGACACATTTACAATATTTACCTTCCAAAATCGATCGGGATATTATTTAGTCAGGGTTTTTCGCCAAAATCGCACAGGCCTTACCTCGCTTGATGCTAGTCGTTCAACGCTAGGCATAAAAAGGGCTGTTTAGAGGCCGACAGTGCGCATGTGCAGACCTACGTACGCACGGCCAGCGTCCGTGGCCACGCCCACCTCACTTTAGGACGCGGAACGAAAATGGTTTTCTTGTGTCGTAAAATTCGGCAATAATCCGCCGTAATGTACTGCAAAAGCGCTTTAAGAGTTATCGTGCAATCAGCAACACTTCTGCCCGGATACTAAACAGTCGGTTACAGTCCAAATAATTGTTGGAGAGCTATACGTTTGAACATGTCTAATCAGGGATTTTTAGTTTCAACTGTGGATAAATGTAATTTAGCAATACAAATTATGCCAGCAGTCACTACAACACTGTCACATACGGTCAAAATTTCTTTTATTTCATAATTGTGTTCGTTTGCACATAGATTGCACAACATTGTTGCTGTACTTATAAACACACTTGCCTGTAGGAGTGATTGATTACTTGAGTGATTAAAGAGCTGACAAAATCTGCAGTGATCCACAGAATCATTTCAGATTTACAATGAAGATTAATTTAAAAAGAGACGCACTTCGGGATATCAATCTCTTTATTATGAAATCAAGTCAAAATAATAAAAAAAAAACAACAAAAAACGAGGAACTCTTCATTTCTCTATATGGAAACATGACCAAGAAATATTAAAAATCTTTCAGTCTGGGAAGGAGAAACGTGACTCAGAGGTACATCAATTAATGGCTCCTTTACAAGTTTAAATCTTAAACACAGAGAGAGACCAAACTAAGCCATCCGATCTAAAAATTAAAAAGCCTTTGTCATAGGGAAAAATAACTCTGCCTTCACAAATAACATGCATTAAAGAGCCCCCCCCCAAAAAAACAGCCAGTGTTGAAGGTGATAAATGTAGCAATTACTCTTTTTTTTATTTATTTATTTTTTCTAAAGAACAAGACTGGTCAACATGAATGCCATGGAGGGCCAAGTCTATTGTACTCCAGCCGATGGCTACAAAGTGTAATTTAACTGATAAGCACACTCTAAACCAGAAAGAAGGAACAAATCAGCTTCTGTCATCTGCAGATGGATTGAAATACCCATGAAACCTTGTTAAGAAGCCCTGTTCAGAAAATGTAGGCAGGTGAGAAAGGATGATTTCCTCTGAGTCTCCATCTTCATATCAGGATTTTATCCATCATGTGGGAGGAGGGGGGTAGTACTGGTTATACTGGGCATATTGGTTGTACTGCCCCCAGGAGTTTTGCCCCCAACCGCCATATTGTTGCTAAAACGGAGAGAGAAAGAAAAGTTGAAGAAGTTGCATTGATCGCTGGGATTCTCAGACACAACATTAACACGGGCTTATCTGTGGTCTAGTATTGTCAGCCCGTTTTCGATTAAAGCTCTTCCGCGAAAATACCGCCAATGGCCACAGGCGCTTGGTGTGAAACAAAACCTACCTGGTACCAGTTGTAGTTGTATGCAGAGCTGTTTGCCTGCATGTCTGCCATCGCGTTGGCCGCGCCCGAGGAAACGTCATCCGCACGCAGTCTCTTGGCGTCAGGTTCTTGAGAGCTGCAGACAAGTCGGTTCACTTTAGTCCTTCAGGAACATGGTCTGTTACATTCCTGAGCAGAGCGCCGTACGCCCATTTTTCATTTCAAGTACTGCGACACAATCAGTAACAGCCGGACACTTCGGTTGAACTAATAATGATAAATTAAAAAAACAAAACAAACAAAAGACAAAAAAATGTGTTGTGTGTGTTGATGTGACCCATGCCCTGTTCCAATATCCACCTGTCATACCCGTTCTCAGCCTTCCTCTTCGCAGGTTCGAATTCTTTATGCAGTTTCTGCTGCTCCGCATATGCAGCCACAAGCCTAAGAGATGTAGAGAATGAAAATTATTACATTTACTAATATAGCAATATAATTAAAAAAAAAAAAAAAAGAAGTAAAAGTCACTACAAGTGACTTAAACTCACATGTTGATGTCGCTGCCAAAGTCCTCGAGGAACTCGACCTTGCGCTGGGAGAAAAGGAGGCGGGATTCCAGGGGCATCGGGCTGTTCAGGGCCCGGTCGAAACAAGCCATGATCTCTGCCTCGTTCTGCGTCACGTCCCCGCTGTATTCCAGCTCGAGCAGGTTAAGATACAGCTTTGGACAGGCCTGCGACGCCAAAAACAATGTCAGCACGTATCCCGCAACACATGCAATGCAGTCATGGGGGAAACATCCGGAACATTGTGGGTTCATCCAGGCCACGGTATCCAAAGGCTGTTCAAACAAAATCAGCTGGACTGAACTGAATGAGAGGTGAAGCATCTTCAAGAAATTCTTGTTTTTTAAAGGGGGAAAAAAGGAGTTAAATTTAAACATTTTGCAAATTTCAAGAAAAGCAAACAAGTAATGTTATATTAGGGCAGGAAAACACACAACTGTGTTGTGCAGCAATTATTCAGTGAGGAGGCAAGTTAATGATCTCAGGTCTTTAAGCATCAATCTGTGGAAGAGGTGACCGACCACTCTCTTACCTGGTCCTTTTCAATGGCATCCAGCAGCACCTTCTTGGCTTTGCTCTGGCTCTTCTGCACCTTGACCAGCTGCCGTGCCAGCTTCACAGCAAAGAACGACGTCTCAGTCGCATTCTTTGCGGTATCCATGGCCTCCCTTAACAGTGCCTCCGCTTCCTCCAGGTTACCGTGGCGACGCTCCAGACTGACCCTTCGAAGGCGCACCATGGCCAGGCCCGGGACTACCACCTCCAGGGACTTCAGGATGCTGCGGGCCTCCTCCACGTTGCCTGAGCGAAAAAAAAAAAAAAAAAAGCAGGATACTGTGAACACGGCTGCCCTCTAGTCAAATTAGTCTTTTGGACCATGTGTCACTATGGACACATTTAGGTCCTTATGTCTCCTTGGTTAATTTGACTCACCTTGCTGCTCCTCAAAGGCTGCCCACAGCAGGTGGATGGCTGGCTTCCTGGGCAGGTGGATGGTACACGCCTTCTTGTAGACATGTCTCACGCCGTCAGTGCTGTAGCTCTCTAGATATTTTGCATACTTCAGAGTGAAAAAAGAAGAAAGCGAGTTGGAAGAAATGCAGGAGAGGACAGAAAACACAGAAAAGAGGAGAAAGAGAAAGGAAAAAAAAAAAGACAGCAGCACACTTTAAACCTACATTTTCAGCTGACAGAAACAGTGAATTTCTTCATTGACAAGATCGTTTTTAGAAATTTTCTGTGTAAACCCATCAGCACCTTCATGGAACCAATTAGATAAGTTTCTGTAAGGTAGTGGGAGACGAAGAAGATGCAACGTAGTAGTTGGCAAATGCTGCAGTCAAATCTTGTGTGGCAAGCTGGCCATCCCCTAATACAACAGATACAGTCACATATCAACGTTACACGCAAAGAGAGTGCAGGACGATTCACTGTCGATGTGATTATCATCGTTGATGGGGGAAGTGCAGGGAGGTAGCGAGAGTGAGAGAGCGGTCAGCGACGACATTACCTTGGTCCAGAAGTCTTCGTAGAGAGCACAGGCGATGAGGCATCGTTCAAAGAGAACAACCACACGCTCCGGAGTCCCGTTTTCGATCTCAAAGTCCAGGTACTCCTTCCAGTTGTTCAGCTGGGTCTTCTCTAAGGCTTTGACGTGGAAGTATGGCCTCTTAATCTAAAATGAACGCGAACACATGCTTTTTATACAGTGTCAAAATGATCAAAAGAGAAAAAAAATGCATTTCCAGCAGTTAACTGTTTGGTGGAGAAAACGAGACACTCACCCCTTCTTCAAAGGCCCAGCGCTTGCTGACTTCATGCTCGTTGTGGTTGAACACTTCCTGGCGGACCTCGATCACTTTGTGGCGCATGTTCTCAATCTCTGTCACCCTCTAAATAAAAACACACACATAAAAAAAAAAAAAAAAAAGAGCGCGTCAACACCCCCATGCGTGCTTCGCATTCTCCACTTGATGTAAAAACTGCGAGTCCTGCAGCCAAGGATTTACATCACCATGAGCTTGCCAGAGACAAGAAGCCTGCAGAGGTGAGAGGTATGCATGCACCCTGCATAGCAGCCTCTGGGTGCAGGTGCAGGGGTCAATGGGCCTCAGGTGATCCCTTTAGCTTTAGGACGAGTGCCTGACTGGATGCCAACTTGAATCCCCCCTGGTATTCATTGGCTTGGCTGCTGACATAAAGACACCCCTTCAAACCTGATAACTTTTTCCTTCCCATTTTATCACGGAAAACGGGCAAGCTCCTGCTAACCCCTGCAAGCAGTCCTTTTTTTTTTTTTTTTTTTACATTTTTCCCCCATGCAGGTTTCGCACTTGGATTTCTACCTTGGCAGGATCCGCGAGATCCTCTGTACCCGGCGGAAGGTCCTCCTGAGCAGCAGGTCTTTCTTCTTCGTTTCCGACCATCGCCAGGAGGCTGGCTTTCGAGAACTCGAGTCGCAGCTGAACGAACTCCTCCTCGGACAAGAAGTGCTTGGGGTTGTTGCTCTGCACGTGTTCTTTGAACCTGCAAATATTAATAGAAGGTTAATAATATTAAACGTAAAAGGTTTCAAATATTGTTAGATGAGGGTTTTTATAGTAGAATAAATGGCTTAAAGGGAAAAAAAGCTGTCAGTTATCCGAGTTCTTCAAATGGAGATCTCTGTTCTGGGCAATGATTTATGTAATTTTCGTCAAGACATATTTCTTACATCAACTACACAAAATCTGTACCCCTGATGCGTAACTGGAGTCTTCTGTTCGTTCCACCTACCTCTGGAAATGCTGGGAATACAGCTGGGTTGGGATGCCCAAGATTCGATCATAGAGGGTGGTGACGTTAGCCAGCTTCTGCTGCTCTGTCTCCCAGTTGATGAAGGACTCCCACAGACGGTCAGAGCGAAAGTCTGTACCTGCCGCAAGCACCGAATGCTCATAGGCACTAACAGTAGAAAGTAAAAGGAAAGATCGTGAATCTTATGCCACTAACTGTTGTCTCACTGGATCACTAGTGTACAAAATCGACCAATATTTGGTTAAGTTCATTTACAAAAGAAAAATATTGGTTTCTACTGTAATTTAAGTTCAGGAAAAAAAAAGTTCTTTACTCACGCTCGAATGCGTCCCTCAGTCTCTGGGTCAGTAGGGTCTGAGTTCTCCTTGATGTAGGTAAGGTAGTGCAACCACAGGTCGACACTGAGAGGGATGGCCTGCAAGCCTCTTCTGTACACCTTGGGAGAGAGGAAACACAAACAAGTCTGTCATCCACATCGCCTTGAATCACTTTGCTAATATTATATGACAGGGACAGGGATCGGACAGTTAACAGCACTTACAGTCAAGAGGCAGAATCACGAGACATAAATACAACAAATTTGTGTATGACCGAACAATCTGTATATTTACCTCTTCTGCAACCTGTATATGGCCATGCCTCTTTTCTATATCAGCATACTTCTTCCAGTAGCCGTAGCAGTAGGGATAGCGCAGAAGGAATACATCAAATGCCTTTCTCACAGCCATAAGAACATTCTGCAATGAGAAGGAAACAGCATACAGAATATTATGTACTTTTTATTTCACTTCCTTCTGCTCAATTAAAAAAAACAAAAAACAAATTGAACATATCTTGCTAATATGCGTGCATTCTCTTACCTCCTGCTCCACATACTGCAGCAGGTAGACCCAGCCGTTGAAGTCTTCTGGGTTCTCCTCACAGCCTTTGAAGAGCCTTTCAAACTCACTGGGGAGCTCTGGCTCTGTCGGGACAGTCAATTCCTCTGTTGTCTCTTTAGAGGGTTCTTCCAGTTCCATGCCATCCTCTGTAGCCTGAGGCGCTTCAGTCCCCTCTGGAGAAGTTCACAAGGAAGCTTTAGGCAGCGTTCAGTGGAGGTGCAAGCAACACATTTGGCCCTATTTTAGTTTAATTAGCAACATATGGCCAACAGTGGTACTTCGTCTTTTCAGAATATTTTCTCAAGAAATGCGTCACCGTCAAAGTAGCAACACACTTTTGCAAAAATACTATGAAGACATCTCTAAGACAATTGGTTTTTAGCCTTTATGCTACAAGATTATGCATAAAAGGTTATATATATATATATATATTAAAAAAATTAACCCCAGCTATTTTTATTACCTTGACTAACATCCTGTCCAGTAGCCTGTGGCTCTGTACTCATTTCCTGGCTGGGTGGCTGAGGCTCCACAGGCTCTGCTTTGGGTTCGGGTGGCTGTTCTGCTTCTTCAGGGGGCTGTGGTGGCTGCTCCTCTTGGAAGAGCTGAGCACTGGCAAGCTGAAACTGCTCCACAGCCTTCTCCACAGAGCCCAGCTCTGTGGCATTTGGTTGCTGCTGTTGCTCCGCAGTTTCCTGGGACGCAACGGCGTTCTCAGGCAAGATGTTGGTGAGTGGCTCTGGAGCAACCTGGTCCATGGCCCAATCGGCAGCTTGGCCTAGAACAGGAAGGTCAGGAAGAAAAGCATCCCCGTTGCTCTCCATGGCAGGGGACTCAGTGTCCAGCATTCCAGTTACGGTTTCGTCTGAGAGGGCAGGCCTGTTGAAAAGGCATGTCAGATTATCATTACAAATTTAGTGAAATTATAGCAGAGAACATAGCACTCATAATAGAAAGATAACAAAAGCATATTGATTAAATGATCAATGCAACATATTATTACTACTTTTACATTACCAGTCACAAGACAAAATTTCCCACTGGGTGTTAATTTACCGTTTCGAAAAAAATAAATAAAAATAAAGTATTCAAAACCGAAAAGTATTAGCAATTGTAATACCGTACATAGACAACTTTCCAGAACTCGTGCGGTAGCATGTTTACGTCCTATAAAATACCCCCATCGAATTTCACAACTTCCCAGATCGTCACTTAAAGATTATCCTAACTGTTCATAACACTGACGAGTCATGTGCCATATTTCAATTGCAGAAGCTCAACATTAAATTTAAATTACCAAGCTTCATACCAAAAAAGGTCACCGCAGTGGAAGCGCCCGCTAGCGCAACAGGATACTTCCTTGTTTAAACACTACAACGGACGGCCAGCTTTAGCTTTAATCCTTACGTGGCTACTAAAAATAATGTACCCACGTGATCGGTTGCTTAAATAACACTATGCGTAGCTCCATATCTTGTTAACTAACGCTAACTGCGTCAATATCGATTAAAGTTAGCCTACGCCTAGCATTGTGTGCTACGCTTGCGGCCAGGGGGGTTGTTTGCTTACTCAAAGTTCAATCTGAGACGAAGTTGGGCCTACACTCCTGTCTATTTCCTGAGAAATGTCGTTGCGCTAAAGTGGCGAGAGGTTTACGATAGCTTCACATTGGTGTTCATTTCGGAACGTTGAACCTAAATTAATTACACATTTAGTTGGTTAAATATAATATTCGACGTACCAAGGCTATACGTTGCGATAAAAACAAAGTTTACTCAACGGCGACGGATTACCTCGAAATTTCGCACACCTCGTGCTAACTAGAACAGCTACAATGTGCTAAGGATTTGCCTCCGCCTCCAGGAAATAGACGACACCAAGCGGCTCCTCCACGTTAGCTCGCCGGCTAACGTTGGCAATTTCACTAGCAGCTAACGTTAGCAAGCATTTCAGTCGCGACATTTGTAGCCATTTTACACCAATTCATTAAGAAAGATACGTTTTTGGATCTTACCAGTATTTTCCATGAAATATTGGCCAGCCTTGTGAACTCGTGTGCAGTTTTCGAAGTCACTTTATCTAACCGACAACGACCAGACACGCTTCGCCCACCATTCTTATCAACTAAAAGGAAGCACTGGGGCAAAGCGTGCGCATGCTCAGCAAACCGCCCGCCAGCCCGCCTGTTCGCGCGCGCGCGAGTGACGTAGGTACATGAGAGAAACAGAGAGCTCGATAGATACTGTAGGTAGTTACTGTGATATTATTAGCATTATAGTACATTCATGGTTTTTTAACCGTCAACCGTCACATTTTTTATGATAAATTGTATATAACATGCAACGTCACAAGATTATAGTTGCAGACAAATAAAAAAAAATCTGAATCATTTTGTGTAGAACCAAGAATCACATTTGGATTCAGTTTTTAGGGATGAGAAGATTGACTACAATATATAGATATACGTGCTTAATCCTAAACTACCTCATGCATACAGACCCAGACTGAGAAAAATAAAAATAAAGAAAAGATAATCTTCACTGGAGGGCAGAATTTGATATTGTCCACAACTGTCATCACAGTCTCTCTTTTATCTCCTACTACCTGACTGTCTTATTTGTGTTATCAATGGATATGCTTTAATGCAATGCAGGTATTGTGAGACCTTAAGGTGTGTTTCTTGGCTGTTAACAACTTCTCCAAACTGTATATTATGCAATTTAATATAATTTTTGATTTTTAAAGCTGTAACTGAAATAACATGTGACACAAGCAAAACAGTGTACAATCCAGTGATGCATTGTATAGGTTTTATCTAAATATACACTGCATACAGTCCCAACAGGGGTATGTATTGTAGCTTTATTCTGCTTTGCAAGAGCTTCATGTATTTTGTCAGTTTTCAGCCTACTGTTGCCTTTCTCAGTTAACATGTCAATCTCATCTTTGTTGCATCAGCCAGCCTTTCTGTATGCGCCCCACTGCTTAAATGGAAACCTTGGATTCATGTACCAACAAATCCAGCACAAAAAGGCCTGCATAAATACAGCATGTCTCATAAGTGACCTTGCTTGCTTCTGTTCATCAGTAATCATGAAATGCTGTGAGACGATGATGATGATTTGCCACCACTATACTTAGCTGTAGAACAGGGTCACACAGAGTTTTTACCCTTGTTGGTTACTAGGCAACAACAGTGACACTGGGTGAGAAGCTCATGAGGAAGAGGAGAGGGCTAATTATCTCTTTAGAGGAAATCTCCCAGGTCTCATTTCATCTCCTATGTTGCTTGTGAGGGAAAGACACAACAGCACAAAATGTGGAGGTGAGCTGACTTCCAGAGAACTGAAATAATTTTATACTCTGTACTTTATAAAAACAAGTAAAACAAAACTGGAAAATGGGTCTCCACTGCCTTTTGTTATTGTGATGTGATGTTTTCTTTATGGTGCAATACTCATACCATGCCTAATATTTATCTGTGTACAATAAGTTTTTAGTTATCACTTGGCCAGAGGGCCTACTTAAAATCCCTTTTCTTTTTTGCTGTGTCTCTTTCCTTCATTCTATTGCCGCCAGCATAATATTTGCTTTTGCATTATGGAGTGATGAATGTCTCTCTCACTGTTTATGAGAGAGAGAGAGGATGAAACTTGCATCACAGGAAGTTTGAGAAGAAAAGGAAATCGTGCCTGGTGTGTTGTGTTGTGATAAAGTATTTCTTAGCGGAGGAGCTTAAATGAGCTCACATATCAAATGAAGGAGGAATCTCATTTGAGGCAGCTCCTGAGAACTCTTCACATCTACAGGTTGCACAAACAAGTGATACACATTCTTTAAGATGTGCCTCTCTGCAGAGAGAGAGAACGCTATAATCCTCATAACACTTTGCAGAACGATGCCCTTAGTTACACTCAATTCAAGCACATGAATTGTCAGTCAAACTGTTTTGAAGAGGTTTCATGTTAGCATTTTGCGGTTGATGCTCAGATGGTATACAGTATATACTGCATATTATTTGTAAGAGTATGCAAGCCCATAAAATTAGAAAATGTGAGAAATAGGTGTATGTGAATTTGTGAATTAGAAATTAAATCTATCCATCCATCTATCTATCTATCTATCTATCTCTATATCTATCTTCACTGGACTTCACTGCAGTTTGCAGATTGCAGTTACAACCTTGAACCTCAGGGGGGTAGTATGTACGCATTGTTAATGTGTGTGAAGCAGGTCCTGTTCCACATTTACATAAGAATGATACTTTCAATATATGAGGTTTACAATAAGGCTTGACGGGAGGGAAAGTGGCCACGATTCATCCCGGTGAACAGCAAAACAATAATAAATACCATAAAGAGTGTAAATAAATAACAGGTGCACAGTGTTCTTGAGTGTGTGTGTGTTGAGGGGGGGCTGTTGCAATGCTGCTATGCGACAGAGTCAACAATTCACTGTCTTGGTGGATGGTGTTCATTTACTGTTTATGTAAAAGAATGCTGAGGCTTTATCTATTATTTTTTCTGTGTGTGCAGAACAGGAAGAACAGGAGTCCTTCATTTGTAACCATTAAGTCACTAGTTTCCTTTGAGAGACAGTGCAAAAGAAAACCTTGTGACTGCTTCAGTAATCAATATGAAGTGAGTTGTGTGCCTCGTTTTCTTTTCTTTCTCTTTTCTTTTTTAGCTGGATCTAGCAATCGGTTAATAAACAAACATTTTAATGTGGTTTACCAGTGAAATAATTGTAAGTACAGGAGGTATATTGAGCATAGCCACGATGCCAGTGTTTTTATTTAATACTGTTCAAATCTATTCATTTGCAGGCCTTGAATTTCCTTATCAACTGTCTCTCTGTCAGCCTGTCTGAAAAATAACAACATCCTGAAGATAAATTTGATTAAATGTACAAGTTTAAATGAAAGACAAGATCAGGGAGAGAGAGAGAGTAGGACAAAAGTCAGCAGGGTCAAATGGTTAATCATTTTTAATTGTCAACCAGGTAATTACTTAAAGAACTGAGTTCAGTGAACAAACCAGAGAAATCACATTTCTTCTTCAATGCCAGTCACAACCAAGATATCATCCATGCCAGCACAAGCCAAGCAGCCAGCATGGAGTTCCTCTCCTGAAGCCTTTTTCACATCTCAACTCCTCCCTCCTACTCATACCAGTGGAATTAAAGTCTTTCATAATGGAAATCATCCCTCGGTGGTCTTGGTCCACTGTGGATAATGTGTTTTCTGCTCAGAGCCTAATAAGCTCCCTCTAAGCCATATGGCAAGCTGAGTTCACCTGCTTGCGCCCAGGGCTGTGAGAACACATCTTTAACTTCATGTGGAATATGATTCATATGCTGCTGCAGCTGAAACCAACAGCTTACACCTTATATAATGTAGGCAGAGCACCCCCAGGGTGCTCTGTCAGAGTAGAAGGTGGGAGAGGTCAGCAGGTAAAAAAGAAAATCCACCAACAGGCAGCGAGGAAGTTGGAACTGGTATCTTTTTCCATAAACTTCCACTTACATATAAAGTGTTTTGGGAGGAGGGTAAAGGTTGGATTAAGGTGCAGTATAGCAGGTGGGTTGGTCAACACTGCAGCATGGAATTTCCCACACACATGCTCCTGGTATCCATCATGCAGCAAGGAGCTCTCCATCCAACAAGAAGCACCAGGCTTTGGAACATTTCCAATCCAGAGCTTAGCCTGCAGATCTGTAGTCTCAGTACTAGCCCACGCCTGCCCTGTCAGATCTAATCTCTTGGCTGCATGCCGTGAAATGGGGCTTATTAAGAGTTTAACTGAGATCAGCTCAACCCCGATCTGAGGCGTGCAAAGGAAAAGGGAAATCACTCACCTGAAAAATCTCAAAATCACAGCAACTGGGTGGGCATAAGGGGTTGATATCAGTCACCAGAGGCTTTGTTGTACACCGCTATGTGCTGTCTGCCTTCTGTCTCCGGGATGCATCATCTGTTAACGGCTAATGAGAAACCAAAGAGAAAAAAATGGATTTGAAGTTTCAATTGGAAGTGGTCCCAGTATGACATCTCAAAGGGCTTAAAGGGACAGACTTCTGAGCCACATGCTCCCAAAAGTCTTGTCTCCTTAGATTACTCTCACGGTGTCTGCTTGCATTTAAACAATGAGATTCGTCCTTAGTGCAAATTATACTTTTTGAATCCTACATTAGAACTACTTCCATAGCCCCATTTCCAGAGCTCATTTACTTTACTACCTTAAAAATACTGTTAAAAAATACAAGTGGTAGCAGTGCAACTGCAGCAGTGGAAGGTTGGCCTGCTTTTACTTTGCTTAGTCTGTCTCCAGTCTTTATATACAGCCTGCATTCAGAGACTTTGGTATAAAAATGTGCACAATGGAGCAATTACATTGCCAGCTGAATCTGTCTGCAAGAAATTACATTTATATAATACATATTTTGTAACATCAGATTTCATAGAAATTGAGAGTTACCTGAATTATCTTTTTTTTGGGCTCTGGGGGTGTCTGACGGTCCATCACTTTGGTACAGACTGCAATATCTCCACAACTATTGAAAGGATTGTCATAAAACTTTGTATAGAAATTCATGTTTCCTAGATGATGAACCCCACTGACTTCTGTGATCTCCTGAAGTTTCCTCTTGCAACAACACAAGGTTGACCTTTGTGGTTTAAGGTGAAGCAACAACCTTCGTAACTATTACCCTGAAATTTGGTACATACATTCAGTCTTTTATAAAGATAACAAGAGCCAACACTGGCTTGATGCAGGAGGAGTTTACTTGAGTAGCATTGAACTAGAACTGCAACAGACCATTTTCACAACAGACACGACTTGTGACTTGACAAAGCAGGAAAAGCAGTGTAAATAATGCCATTAATGATGGCTCCATTAAGTGCCCCAGTAAATCATGTCGGTGAGTGAGAATGCACAAAGCCAGAACCCTGGGGCCAGCTCACCTAAATGGAATGCAGCGGTCATTAATGCTATCAATGTCTGCCGAAAAAATGGTCCTCTTCTGCTCTTTGTACATCCCTACAATGTGCGTAGATTGGTGCAGTACAAAAATGCAGCACTTTTTGGAAAAATCTTGCCCATAGCCTCCCTACGTTTTCAAACACATAACTGCTGAAGCAAATTAGTGGCATAGCATCTAAATATAATTTATGAGACATTGTGGGAAACTAACCGCAACATGCACAGTCCATGCTACAACAAAAATGAAGATACACTGTCCATATCCCATTCACGCATGGTCACACATTCATGAATACTTAAAATGTGCACCTGCCTGTCCACCCCTGAGGCAATGCTGTTTCACTCCTCTATCCAGTGATCTCTTCTGGCCCAACAGCCTGAGATCAAGGCATCATCTCACCCAGACAAACCTCATCCAGTCTCCCTGACCCTACCCCAAGGATCCATCACCAAACGAGGCTTTGATTTGTGTTTACCAACCTTGGGATAAGGTACACCTGTGTGTCCCCCAGTGGTAACTCATGCAATTGTCAGAATTGTTAGAGGCCTCAGGACGGAGATGGTCGATGGACGGTGAAAGTGAATTGAATGCTGATAGCAGATATGCTTTGAGCTAAGTGGTATTGAAAGGCATATGTCAGGACTGCGTGGTTTGGACTGTAAAATGTTTTCACGGCCTAATTTTCTTTGGATGTGACATGAGCACAGCATGATGGAAAGCCAGATTTTTAATTTCCGGAAAGAGAGAATGAGGATGGGAATCATAACACTGACTTTAATAGCCACTTAAAAATATGCCAATCTTCAAAGCTTTATGTTTTTGCTCAGATTGGTGGCTGAATATATTTCATAGTGGTACAGACCGACCTAAACATGTTGGTAATACTGTATGTTCCATCAAGTGATTCATCATCATCCTTTAAATCAATGCCAGGATACCCGGTGTGGCCTGGCACTAACCTCCTGTTGCACTCATAAAACATTCAAACCTTCAGATAACAGTCAAGCAAAAATATGAAATATATTTTTCTCTGTTATAAAAAAGGATGGCATACCTTTCCTTATCAGGATGTCAAGTAAAATACCAAGCAATTTTGCCCTACTTACGCTTCTAAGCAGAAAGTGTTTTCAAACTTGTGATGGAGCAACTTTTTTCCCCATTTGTTGAAAGATTGGATTGCATTTAAGAGCAATCCCTTTCTTTTACAAGAACACAAACACGCACGGGCACATACAGGCGTGAGCGCTGACACACACGGTAAAGGGTTTTTGTGTAATTGAAAATGGGTTTGCGTTCAGTAGATGGGATTCCATCTTTCTCCATTCAGCTCCATCACCAGGATGAAGCGGGTTTCGCTGGGGCTGCCGTGTTAAATACATCATGGCTGCCCGAGAGAAGACGACATATTGATAACAGAACATGTTTCTTAAATTTAGTATTTATGAAACACCTTCTAAAGGTTATTTTTCTGAGGCAGAATCTCTCCTCTTTGGGGTGAAGCATAACAGGAGAGATGGGCGAAGGTGACAGTCTCATGAGTCATGAACCTGTTATCTTGTTTGCAAATAAAATTGTACTCCATGGGCAGCTCAGACTCTGGAATGTTACTTTCTTTTTTTCCCCCCTCAGCGTACGATTGGGTGCTCAAAGGCACTTTGGAGAAAAATGAGACAAACCGGGGAAGAGAGGGCATTTGAGGGATGATGTACTGTGTGTGTTAAACCCTGGGCATGCTCAGGGTTTAACGCACCTGGTGCAAAACCATGAGACATTAAAGCAGCACAGCCATGAAAGAGGTGACCAGTCATTTTTTTTAATGTGCAGCTTTCCTGCCTTGTCCTCTCCAGCCAGCTGAGCCACTCTGGCTCATAGTTTGATCAGTATTTGAAGCGTGACATAGACAAAGCACCATACAATGAACATGAAAGGCTTAGCAAACACCCAGACACTGAGACACACACACACACACACACACACACTTTGCATTCTTTTATCTGTGTGCCGCTCTCTCGGTCTCACTCTACTGTTTTGGTCAGAGACTCAACAACACAAAACCAGCATTTCACACACGGTAGCTCCCTGCTGTTCTACAACTCTCCTTAGACGTCCCATTCATCTCAATAATGGAGAGGAGGAAAGTGCCAGTGCCAGATTGTCTGTGGCACCTCCACCACCTTGCATTTTTGAAGGTGCCAACCAATCTGTCTATCTCGCAAAATTCATGGAGGTGCCACTTATAAAGCGGGGGAGGTAGAAAGGTCATGTTTGAATAATGAATCTGTGCGGGGAATGAACTGCAGCTCCGGTGTCTGTCTCGAGTTTTTGTGAATTTTCTTCAGGTGGGTGAGGCAGTGCCCACAGGTTCAACATCTGTCACGGATGCTTGAGGAAAGACAGTTTAAACTTTCCATCTCAGAGAATGACGTGCTCCAGCAAGAAACAAAGAAGTCCAAATGAAAAAAAATGCCCAACATATCAGGATTAAAAAAAAAAAAATCATCTATTCCTTGCCAAAGCCTTAAATACACATCAAATGAAAGAAAAATAGAGACACAGAGAGATGGTGGTGATGATGGTGATGACAGTGATATTATGGTATTGTTCACTGGTATTAGCAGAAGGTCAGACTCTGTCCTGACAAAAAAACCCCGTTATTATCTGTAAGGGTGAGATGGTCCTCCGGGGCTCAGCATTCATCAGTGCAAAGGACAGAAGGCAGGTCAAAGCGTCCCATGATGGCAATAACAACCCCTACAGGTGGAGATAGGTGTCATTAGTGATGGGCAGGGGCAATCTGGCATCCTCTGTTCTGGCGCGGATACAATACGGTTCATTTTGGTTCCCAGAAAATTTTGGATTTGTGGCCATATAACACAGCCTTTCATACCATAACTCACTGTAAAACTGCTTCCATGCCTCAGATATTACTTGTTTACTGAAGATTTGTACTGAAAAAGATAAACAAATAGATACAAATGAGCATGCAGTGGACTAAGCTTTTGCGTTTAAAGAAAACCAAAAGTCACAGAAATTACCGCCGCCACCAACCTGTTATTTTGTAGTAATGACTCATCACAGATCCTCAAAGCCACCTTGACCCTTAAGTCTTCATCTGACATCTCATTGATGAGTCACACTCATGATGCGCTTCGTTACTTATCATAACAATATACCGGATACAGCAGAACCTTGAGGAGTGTAAATATGAAAATGGATTTATTTAGCAATTGGACTCCAGCGGACAAGAGCATTTGCTGAAGAAAGAGCGACTCCCTCTGCATAATGATGAATGAAAATACAGGCAGAGAGAAGGGCGGAATACGTATGTGATGATGCCTTCAGGCTCAGGCCAGGATATCATTTACACAGTTATATATTTTTGGTATTAACTGTCTTGACACTTTGTTTGATCAAGCTGAGGCAGATGAAAATAAAATCTTACAACACACTGTCCAGAAAGAAGCAGGCGAAATCATCATCTTTAACTGCTTGTCTTTGCATGATCCTGTACAAAGGTATTGGGCCAATAAAGTGGAATGGTGCAATTTAATGTGCAAACCCACCCTGTAGGAATATAAAGTGATGGCGGGATGGAGTTCTGCTTTTAAGGCTTGACCCTGCTCCCTGGTGATACTGCATTCAGCAAGACAAGACTACAGCTCATCCTAATTATTTCAAACTGATGGGCCAATCCATCAAGAGAGACAGTCTGAAAGAGGGAGGAGGAGGAGGTGGTGGTGGTGGTGGAGGGAAACAGGAAAGATTGGTAAGAACTCATGCTGAGACTCAACCACTCTTCCTCTGTAAGAGCCATCCTTTCTGTGGTTTTCCTCTTGTTCTTTCTTTTTTCTGTATCCCCCTTCACATCTCCTATTGCTTTTCCTGTCTCACTTCCCTGGAGTCATTTCATACTGTCCACTTGAAAATGTGCTTTTCTTTTTTGGTGTTACTGCACTATATATTGGGCAAGGTGCAGGGTAAGTCGATAACACAAATACACAGGGTTGTCATTGCAGTAGTTTATGAAGCACAGGCAGCCAATCTTCTGTCCCAATAAGTCAATCTAAATTTATAAAACCTTTTTACTTTTACTCCTCATAGGAATATGACAAATGTCCACAGCTCAGACACATGGGGTCATTAAATACAGATTTATAAGATTGATATAAATACTTATCAAAACACTAACGCCCCCTTGCGCCATCACAGGCCCCAAGCACCTCTTCTCCCCCCATGAAGGGAGAGACAGATCGACTCAGAGACGGGGCAAGAGTGAGAAGAAGAGGAAAGGATAGACAGGAGAAAAAATGTCCTCAACCACGACAGCTAAGCGCGATTCACCATTGCGGCATTAGCTGACGTCTCCTGATAACAATGGTAAGGGATTAATCAGTATTCTGTGCACTAGTCCTTTATCACAGCAGCAACTGTGGCCTTCCTCTAAAGGTAAGGTTAAAATGGAGATTACGCTTTGTTCCTGCGCACCTCCTCTAATGAACCTTATCTCCCCTCGCAACCCATCTCTTCATTCTCTCTCGCTCGCTCAGAGTTACACACCTTCTGCCCTCTTTTCCCTCTCTGGAGGAAAACAGAGAAAGGCTCTCTGCTTTCTGTGTCTCTTTTTCAGTGCAATGGGGCAGTCGCCCTGTTGTCTCCTTCATTTCCTCTTTGACTTGTTCACACTGAAGCATTTATAACTCTCTCAGCAGTCCCTTCCCATGTCTACTGAGCCAGAAAGAAGTGGTCTTATCAGACCTCTGCAACCAGCTCCTCATCTCTGATTGAGGCTAGATTAGCCACCACTAGCGCAACACACCTAAATCTCCAACTACACTGTGGGTAGTCAAGTTGCACTGTGGGTAATGTAGGAGGAGTTCTGACATGAAAGAAGAGTGGAAATAATGAAGGACAATATATCTGGCTCGGCAGCATTTATTTTGCTCCTTTTTGAGACCGATTGTCTGAAAGTGTAGGAGTGCAAAGCTAAATCTGTGGAGTGCTCTTTTAATAAATTGTCTTTTAATCAAAAGCTTGTTGGCAGCTGAAGCAACTAAATATCCTGTTTGGAAATCTGTAGGATGGTAAATGGTTTAAGACTTTTTCCTCCAGCTCCAGCTGTTCTGTTGTTGCAGTTACCATTTTTACTGCTAGACTTTAGTCTGCCATCATAAATGACCAGCGTGATCTACCATTTACTGTTTCAATTTCGAAGCTCTACTTTTCATCTGTCGTCACAACATGTCAACCTACCTTCCCCTTTGTGCAGCTGAAATGTAGATCAGCATTGCATTCACATAAAAAAACAGTAAAGAAATATGTTGCTTCAGCTTTAAGAGACATATCTTTTGAATGCACTATTGTTCACAGCGAATCTCAGCAAAAACTAAAGTAATTTCTCTGCATGGATGCCCTCTCTAAACCAACAGGCTTTGGATGAATGTGCCTCACTCTCTACTTTCTCGCTCAGACCACTCAGATCCAGAGCTGGCATGATAAATCTGTATGCACATCTGCCAGACCATCCCTGTCTCCTCTCCACCTCTCTCCCCTCCCCCTTCTAACTCCCCCTCCATCTCTCAGTCCCAGACTCATTTGATTTGGGGCGTAATCACGGGTGCAGATCTGTGGCAGGGTGTGGAGAGGAGCGATTGCTGTGCTTCACTGAGTGCTGAGGATGAAATAGAAGAGAACAGTGCCCAGGAGACTCTGTGCTGCTAGAGCTGGTTACCTAGACTCATACCTAGCTCCAAGCGCAGCACGCTGCCAACGGGAAGCCGACTTTGGCTTTGCCAGTTTAAGTCTGTGTCTTTCTTCACTTGCTCTTTCACATTGTCTCTCTCCCCTGCGGTACTTTCTTCCTCTCCGTTCACCTCTCATCCTGTCTCTCCTATTTTTGCTCCATCTTCTTTTGATCGTCTGTTTGACAATCGATCAGCCAAAAAGCAGAAATCACTAAAAGTTCTATCTATCTATCTATCTATCTATCTATCTATCTATCTATCTATCTATCTATCTATCTATCTATCTATTTATCTATCTATCCATCTATCCATCCATCCATCTATCTATCTATTATATAGGTCCCAGATGTAAGTACATGCCTTAAATATATTTCAGCATCTTTCTTGTCCACGCTCTCTCCACAAGCATGAATTTTTAAGTTGATGTGGGCTTATTTCCCGCAGATTTATCCTTACTTGGGCTTGAGTTACCAATTACCATCCCAGGTGCCTTCATTTTTGTGATTTCACATTCACTTGGTTAGAAGAAGTAAACCCAAATATGTATGAATGCATACTGCATACGAACAGTGTACACATTCTTTTACCCAGGCAACCTTGAATGGAGGCAACAGTTCGGAGTTTCAGATTTTTTTTTGGTTTTTGGAGCTGTCTTGTTTCTGTATGACACATGAGCTTTAACGTTTGCTATCAGCACAATGGGACTGTGTGTGTGTTGATATTTGCTACAGTGGCTGTCCTCAAAGCCCTAACAATCTCTGCAGAGCAGCCTAACAATCAAAAAACTGCATAATTACAACAACAATAGAGTGTTAAAACCCGTCAGCCACTTGTGGTTCAATGCCAATGTATTAAAGAGAGGTATAGCCTGTAATTATAGTCAAGACGCATAGAGTATAAAGTGAAGTGCCTGTGGACAGAGAAAAATATTAAGCGAGCTCCCCTGTGAGTCCAGACCGTTACACAATTAAATCACAACATGCTACAGTACATAGCAATACAGTGGTATGTAAAGCTTAATTGCATGACATTGACATGCAAAGCCTTCCCCAAATTGGCTCCCATAAGAAATTAGCAGTCGCTGTGTGATAAATATTCTAAGTGAGTCTATTTTGGTAAGGTGAATATACAGACTCAGCTCCCTGCTCTCTGTCGTGGCCTTGAGATCCACACAGGAGAGATTCAGGAGGGAAAAGATTCTCAGTCTGGGAGAAGTTGCTCCACAGGACACTCCAGGCCTTCAAAAGAAATGATTTATTCAGGAAGTAAGTGTAGCAGTGGGCCATGGGGCCTCTTCTGCCATCATTTAGGTGCATGCGCCTGCTTCATTTATCCTCCCCTTTTTATTGATTAATTCATGGCCCTGATTAAATTTTCACAAGTTGCCAATTGTCCTTCACAACGTCTGACTCCCCTGTCGATCTGGAGCCAGTGGGGACGGCTGCCCTCCTGGTAATGGGAGAAAGCTCCGGAACGTTTACTCCCTTATCACAGACGGGGCTGGTCTAAGAGATCTCTTCTCTGAATATTTTACAAATTGCAGACCATTATAGCCTAATCTTTCTTTCTTTTTGGTTACCCAGTGAGGGATTATTTAAATATTTATGATATGGTAATTCATCAATAATTGCAGGCTGCTGGGATAACAGCCCACATATGGGCAAAGGAGAGTATCAATTAAGCAGTCAATCATTTCTCACTTACAGTGTACAGTGATTCTGCATTAGTAAAAAGGTGTTTTGTTACATGTTGGGCATTAGACAAACTGCTACATGACAAAATGTCCAATTTCCATAGTGCTCATCTAATTATTCATAAGGCCTTGATGAATCTCAGCTAAGAAAAAAATATTTAAAGGTAGATGCAAATGATGTGATTTCTTAAACTAATTATACAAACACAGTGAAGGAACCTCTAAGAAAAGCTTAGATGTAAATTAGACTGGGATGTCTTAGTCACCTTAATAAATTTAATGACCGTCTTCAAGACAAACAATATTGCAAAAAGATTACAGGTTTCACAAAAATGTGTTACTAACTAAACAGAGAGAGACAGATAAGCATTCTAATTTAACAAAGTTTTCCCAGAGTAACAGCTGAATTATCTTTCTCTGGCTCTGTCTCCTGCTCTCTTCCTTTTTTTTTTTCCTTTTATGTTCCACTTTTCTCAACGGCATGACATATTAAGCCACGACTATGAGAAATCACTCTTGTTTCTTTGTAATAACGGAGTCAAAACCTACAATTATTCCCACATTTCTCTGCCTGATTGCCTGATATGTAGCAGCATGATCACACACATGCACACAGAGACAAAGAGAAAAAAAGCCGCTATGCTAACTTTGCTATGGGGATAGAATTTGTAACTCCATAGAGGTGAAGCTCCTTCCCATAACAAGATGATACAACTTTGTGCTGCATTATCTGCCCACACAGATTTGGGTATGAGTAAGTACAAAGCACATTTCTGTGTGTGTGTTGAGACTAATGCGTGTATGAGGTCAGTAGCGGATCCGCCACGTTTTCACTGAGTCACAAAAACAGTAGAACATCAACATGTATAGTGGAATCTCACTGCTCATCTGAAGTCACTTACTGTTGTGTCACAGCTGGGTCTGTTGTGTTTTGTTTCACTGGACGTGAAGCGGTTGGAAATCCCATAGCAGGCACCGCAGACCAGCACAGGCCTCTCACATCAATTGGACAGCACGCAAAGATGTCTGAGAGGACTGGCAACAGACTGTTGTCCAGCATTAACTGGGGCACAGATACGTGGCCTCGCAAGAATGAGAAGTGATTTGTCTTTGTCAGTCTTAGAAGCCAAATACAATTATTACTGATTACCCTGAAGGTTGAATTATGTTCTAATTCTGCTCACCCTGTACTAGAATGAAATGAGAATACAGAAGAGTGGAAGAAAATCAGTTTGACAAAAATTTACAATAGATAGCTTTGATCACAAAGCATTTGAATTAACACACTTAATGGTTACAAGAGTAAAACTCTACCAGTGTGATTAATGATCTGTGGTTACAATATACGAGAATTATCTAAATTGTGAAAGGCTCATGAGACAATTATCAATCTATATTACCAATCTGCCAGAGATTATACTGGTAACATTATTCAGTACATCTGAACTGATTTATCTGAACCAACTGATGACGAGGTCCACTCAGTAGCTGTTTCGGAGCTTCTCATCTTCAGCAAATGGATTTCGCAGTAGTCATGGAAAATGTATAAATGTTCATGTTTTGACATGAAAATTGTTTCTCTGCTGACAAACAGGACGAAAAGCTCAAAAACAGAGACTGAATGAACCTGGTGAGTCTCGTTGAGAAAAATAAATCTTCAGTGTCAACCATAGGGCAAAAATATCTTTCAAGCTGCCTCAATGGGTTTTTTGGCCACATGGGGGCAACTGAACACAATGTAAACACAAAAGTGACATACTTTTGCCTTCTGACGATAATATGGCACACAGGCAAGTTGCCTGTTTTCTCATCAAGTAGGCATAAAGCAACCTTAGCCTTCATTTGGACTTATGCCAGATGAGTTTAATTTGCACTCCAGTTTTAATTCTGTTTTGTTGGTCTCTATTCACTCCAGAAAGAAAAATACCTGGTTCTTTAGCAGTTTGTTTGCCACAAACAACCCCTCTCGCATTATACATGGTCATTCGAGCCACCTTTGATATAAGAAAATGTCGATTTGTGCAGCTTTAATGTAGTAGTCCTATCTATAAGCGATGAATCACTGAAAAAAATTAATCTGTGCAAATTGCAAATCCACTAAATGCGAGGCAAAAGAATTATGTATATAGAATTTCCACAGAATAATGTTAAAAAAAAAAACCCTCTCCTGTTCAGAGAAAGCACACACGGAAGCTGTCCGACGGGTATTTAATAACCTAAGTGTTATCCAAACCGCAACCCTAAAATTAGTCACCACGTTCAGTTGCCATGGAGAGTATCAGACAGGGCTTTGTCTGTGTGTCACGGAGAAGCATAAATCCCACCACAGCCCTGCGATAAAAGCTGCTAGATTAGAAACGCAGGAATGTGCTGGATGCATCTTTCTATCTCTCCTTTGTTCTCCGCTCACTTTGTTGTTATGTCCTTCCTCACTTCTCTCATTCCAATTTATTTCTCCTCACTACCTGCCTGAAGGAAAAAATGGACCCTCTGCCATTCTGATAACAGACTGCAGCTTGGGTTTTCCAGTGTCATAGTGTCCTCCAGTGTGAGCCTTATGTCTACACACTCCCTCATTTCCTCTGTTACACTGGCACTTTCTAATTTTCTTTCTTTTTTTTTACTCCCATTTTCTTTCTTTCTCTCTCATTTTTTTCCCCTCCCTTCATCCTTGAGTCCCTCTTAGCGTAAAGGTTGCATGGCTTTGCCCCTTGTGAAGGCACCATCCCACTGTAAACGAATGAGTCTGTCACACCGCAAACAATCTGCATTCATCATGTCTTATCTGCCTGGGTTTCCACAGCAGCAGTCATGATACCAGGGCAAAGCGAGTGTTTTTGGACCCGTGGCAGGGTCAAGGTCTGTGGCTCAGGGAAATAGCACGTGGGCTCAAGGCTTATTTGGCGAGCTGGTGTTGGATTTAAGCATCAGGCTGTGGAGGAGGGGGACAGACGGCTTGACTTATCCTTGATCCTGGATAACGTTCTTGCTCTCTCCCTCTCTCTCGTTTAAATTTTTTTTTTTATTTGTCTGGGGATGGTTTGCTGACCATGCATGCTCTTTTCCAGCGAATCCAGGCTTCAGATTCATACAGCTACAGCACACATATTACCATCTGGCAGGATAATAGGATAACCGGAGTCTTAAACCTAAACATAAACAGGTTTAAGTGCCTTGCTTGAGGGCTTATCATAATTAATTGTTGGGATGAGTAAGGAGAGAGCTGCTTAATCACTTCACCCACCCTGAATTTTTCTTCCAGTTACAGGACTGGAGTATTTTAACTCACATCTTCTCAAAAATCAAAATGCATTCATGTTACACATAAAAGAAACAAAGAAGAAAGTTCTGATGAAAAGTTTGGGCTCTCTATGAGAAACAGTATGTGTGAAATAAGCTACCAATTCCAAGGTGAAATATGGTTCCAGTGAGTCATAATAAGTCAAACAACACTCATGAGGGGACTTATTGCTGGTTATCAAAGTCATTACCTAGGCCAGAAACAGAGAAGTTATTTCTGTAAACAAAAGCAGCACCGTAGAGCTCATATTGATGGATTCTATGATATGTTTAGACTGTCAAAACGCTTGTCAATATCAGTGGGATAGCTGATGGAGTTTCAGTAGAGCTTATTGGATCCAATAAAGCACTGGGACCTGATGTGATTTCAGATTTCACAGCTCTTTCCATGCTGTAATGGTGCAAAATAGCCCAGAGGGTAACAGCAGAATGTCAGAAATATGTGAAAAAACAAAGACAATGTTCTTATTCCTCAATCCATAATTTGTCATGTGTAGCTTCTGGAGCTGTCCTGACTTAATTCTGGCATCTAACTGGCCTTGAAACAATAACGATGACAGGAAAAGTGTTTATGAGCACAGTGTTTGGAAGCGAGATTGAATGATAGCGCTGGTTTGAAGGTCACAGCTGCAGTGCTGACCGAGCAACAGAGTCACTGACTCCACCTGCTGCCCGGTAGACCTCTGGGCTACCTATCACTCACACACCCGGTGGACAGCCACACTCTTGGTGACTGGACTACGCCTCCCAGCTAGCCACTCCATCACAGCAGACAGCGCTCGCAGGAGCGCGGGCAGAGGGCATGTTGGAAGTCATAGTCAAGTGCACGGCCCAAATGTTCCATCTGGGGACTGGTGTGGGGGGAGCAGAGAGGTCAGGGGTCACATGGAGTTTTGGAATGAGTGACCGGATGTGAAATGGGAGTAGACAGTGGTAATAAAGATGTGATATGGTGGAGATAGCGCATGACACGTGGAGTGTTTTCTAAAGATAAGTGTTGGTATAATAATTAGATATTCTCAGTTTGGATGTTTGAAGCTGAAAATGAAAAACAAACATGCACCAACACATGTATTTATGTTTATCTAATTAATTCTATTAAACTGGGCAGACAGCAGCTGTAGCTGTATACAGTCTAATTAAAATCCCATCTCAGCATTTCTTCATCAGGTCACCCATCACTGAAACAAAAAGGCAGACGTGTGTTGGGGAATAATAATAAAAAAAAACCCCTCTCCACGATAGCACATCCCGCAAATCAATTTTTCATTTTCCCCTCTTCTGCCTCTGAGTGAATTATATATAATATCCTTGAAGTACCAAGCAGGAGTTAATATAAGTGCATTGGCTGTGCTGTGATTAATTTCTTTTGTTGTGGGTTGTTTTTTTTATTTAATTATTCAAATCGCTGAAGGGTAGTTTGTCGCTGCAGGGGGGTCATGCAGCACCACACCAGTAAACTCTAGTTCCCATCTTCAGAGGATAGGATAACAATGTTCTTCTGAACAAATTGAGTTAACCTGCATTTTAATCCAACTTGGCCTTTGATTGAGTTGTTATCACTGGGTTTTAATCTAGTTGCATATGCATATCTATGAGACCTTCATTTGTGTTTTGGCTCATTCTGCTCTCGGCTGTGATGTGAATGGACTTGCTGATGGATGCAATATTATTAGCCATAAATACAGAATAGTTACGACCACTATAGTTACTCACTTCAGCTTACAGCTGCACTTGAATGTTTTTTTTATCAGCTCATCGCATTACGGTAGTGTTATTTCCCATACAGGATCTGATATTGCCCGTTTCATTTCAGAATTTACTGCTCTCTTGTGGCCACAGTCAGGTATTGTCTCTGGAAGGTAGGTTGACGACTGGCCATTGCACCTGTCATTTTCCATTTCCTGCTGACACAGGCTGGAGCTTGTCAAGCAGAGAGGCGAGCAGCAAATTTTTTTTTGGACACTTGCACCTGCACATTGTGGATAATCTGGGACCGTAAAAGTGACTAGCTGTAGCAAGCTACCGAATACCATGCTTGTCACGCTGCCCTTGACTCAGTTCCCACTGTTCTGAGATCAGTTGTGATATTGCGTGCATTATTATTCATATGTGTGGATGTGTGTGGAAATTAGAAAATTACTTCATCAATCTTTTCTTCTGAAGCGTTAAGAGGTAGCAGTAGCAAGTAAACGATTTATCACTTTGTAATTTGCTCGTCTCGTTTGCTCTGTAAAGTTTGCTCTGTAAATGTAATTTACTCGTTTACAGAGAACCTGGGTCTCTGAGCAAGACCTGCCGCAAGTCTGAGCAGTCTGAGGCAGAGTACTGAGGCAGAAAAACACAGGGTTCAATGTCACTGTAGTGTGCCATTGTCGGTTAATGGTAAATATTTTTGAAGATTGCCATGGAGGCTGTTTTTATTTCGTGAGATATTTTTTCCACTATACTGAAGATTTTATACTGAATTTCTTGAAGATGGCCAGGCAGAGTGAAGCTATAGAAATGTAGGAAAGAGATTTTCACAACAGGAAAGACAGGCATAACAAAATCCTGGGACCAGAACAGGCCCTGAATTTAAGAAATATACAACTGTCATTAAAAAGGTATGTTTTGGTCTGGTCCATTTTTCTTACTGGTGTAGTATACAGCTGAATCGCATATGGACATGGTGGTTTGTGGGGCGGGGCGGTCAGCTTACTAGCTGCAACAGTCACCCACCACTGACATCTATAATTAGGAAAAGCACAATAAAGGAAAATGTCTAAAAGCAGTGGCCTTTAAACCGTTTTTCATTTCTCCTTAAACAAACTCGGTCCTAAATCTCATGTGGACCAGCTGTGGCTGTCGACAGTAAAATACACTATTCCTGACTGATAGCGACACTGCTCAACTAATGCATATTTAATTGTGGGAGCCATTACGATGCTGGAATATTTCAATTACATACGTGCATTATAGTTTCCTTGGAGGAACAGCTCTGTGTTTAATTTGATTCCGTATAATTACTGTAAAATGAATTTTAATTGTTATATCCAATCCTGAAATAAATTGGCATATATTTTCTGCTCTCCCCACTGAGGTGACTTTTCATTTGGATTTAAAACACCGCAATCAGACTATATTCGGCTAAATTAGGAAAATGGAGTCCATCCCGATAACTTTGTTTAAGCAAAAGCATGAAGACTGAAGACACTAAGTGTTCTATTAACCCACTTTGCAGAAGAATCTAGCCCACTGGATATCTCCTCACTGAGGATTGAAGTTACACTCTTAAGTGAATAGATTTGAATGTAAAAAAAAAAAAGGGGACCTGTTTGTTTTACCAACATCAGGCAGCAGTTTCAGTCCAAATCCTGATTGGCCATGTTGTTTCTCCATCCAGACTTTGTCAAGAACATCACGGGTGGCACAGTAGCCTGAACATCTACCATATTTATTACAGCTCGCTGCCTCTTTCTGTTTTAAAATGACACTGGCACCTGTGTCTGCGCCGCTCACTATGACATTTTCCCTGTTAGAAGATGAAATATGCGTCCTTATCTCTCCCTCTCCCCTGTCTCTCTTTCTCCATCGATGGCGTCTGTTGTCCGAGTGGATCCAGCAGGTTCCGCTTGGTAGAGATGAGCTTCCCCTATTCGAAAATCAGGAGACACAGCCACCTCATAATTAGATTTGCTTTCTGTGTGGCGCCAGTCCCTTCAATCTAATCTATTTATGCATTCCCTCTTTCAGGCCTCATTGAGATTCTATCGCCTTGTATTTGTACCCTGCCTGTCAAAACGGCCTTCTTTTCTTCACAATTTTGGGCTCATTTCACTGGCGGAGATGGGCGATGATTGCCCGCTGGTCTCATCGCAAATGCAATGTGCTGGAACTTAAGAGGCTTCTTTTCTCTCTTTAAAAGCCTGGAGTGTGTGTCTGTCTGTGTGTGTGTGTGAGTGTGTGTGAGTGTGCATGTTGCAGGATGAGACATATGCTTTGCTGTGGGACGTGTTGGTGTTTTTTTATGTACATGTTATCACGTTCTTTTGTCTGTATAGTCCTGAACTGAAATGGCGATCCATAAATACTCAATACACCGAGTGTGTATGTGGCAGAGGTGTAGGGCTGTTGTGGGGGAGAAGGTGGAGTGTTAAAGTAAGATTAACTTTATTGATCCCCGGAGGGAGAATTGGTTATTGTAGGAGCAAACAATAGGCCGTGGATGAAAATGCAATAAACTGAACATGAAGATGTGTGCCATCG
This sequence comes from Psettodes erumei, assembly GCA_016785225.1. Classification (NCBI taxonomy): domain Eukaryota; kingdom Metazoa; phylum Chordata; class Actinopteri; order Pleuronectiformes; family Psettodidae; genus Psettodes; species Psettodes erumei. The sequence goes on along the minus strand of JAFBJZ010000873.1, from coordinate 393,901 downwards.
TACCAAAATAGATCCCTGCTTGGTTAAAATGAATTCATAGCTTCTTCTAGTTCACAGAATGGGAGTGAGCACAGCTCTGACTCCCAAAGATGGACTCTGGCATGGAGCATTCTTTTCCCCTTGTCTGAATATAATGTGAGGAATACAGGATAATTGCAAAGTAGAACAGAATGTAAAGAGTCAAAAATCGGCAAAATGAAAATAAGTTGCAAATGTTAGCTAATATTAGTCTCACTTTTTTGTTTTACAATGGATCCTGTCAGTTTGGGGTTATGTAAACAGATGGGGATTTGCCAAATTATAAGAGTGCATATAGTTGTCTACTTTCATTATCAGATCACAAGTGGAAGCAGCAAAGTTTGTGTGAGAAGATACGCATAAACCTGGATGAGCGGTGGATAACTGAGGAGCCAGTGTGTGTCCTTTATGCGGCTGTGTGCTTGACTAGCTATGTACCTTATTTGTTCATGTGAAAAGGAAAGAGCCTCAAAGCAAATAGCATCCAGGTGACTCGAGGCGGTTGTGGCTGTCTCAAGTGTTTCCCGCCGTGTCTGTCAGCATTGAGACCTGTCGCAGTTTGTTGCCAATCCTATCAGCGTGAATGGCAACGTCCCCAGAAGGTCATGGCAGAGCTTCAGCACATCCGAACAATAAATTACCCCGATAACAACAGTGAATGTTATTCCTGACAAGTCACTTGCTATTTTATCATTGTCCAGCTGACACCACCTCTGGTGCCAAGCTGACACTGGTCCACGCTCAAACCAAATCAGGCTTTGTGGTGAAGCCATCTGCATTGAAGGACACATAAAAGAAAGAAACTGTGATAAGAACACAACACTTATCAGAATAATACAAGACTATAATCTATAATCACATAATGGTGTTACACGTAGTGGCTTTAAAACAATAGTTCAACATCTCGGGTAATACACTAAAACATTTTGTGGATGGGAAACAGCTAGGGGGAAACAGCTATCCTGACTCTGTCCAAAGGTAACAACATCCACCTGCTGGCACCTCTAAAGCTCCTTAATTAACACGTTATATATTGTTTATTTAGTCCATAAAAACGGAAATGTAAAAACAACAATTTGCTGTTTTATGGGGTGTTATATGCCAGGCTGTTTGTTGGCTGGGAGCAGTTACCAGGCAACCAGCGCAGACTCCAGGATGTTACTCCTCACCAGCTGCAGCCTACATGAGGGTGGTATCAATCTTCTCATCCAGCTCTCAACAAGAAAGAGAATGACTGAAGGGAGGCTGTCTCACTTCACATTTTATGAGAATGAATTTTTAAGCAAATGAGTGTATTTCCTGTGAAGTATTTCTTTTTATTCAGACAAGCTCAGGTCAGATTAGCTAGGTAAAAGACTGACTAAAACGGCAAAGAAAAAAAAAAAGACTAAAAGTGAAAAAAGCCTGACGTTGAAGTCAGATGTTGCTGTAATGTTGTTCAGTCAGCCTTCCCCGTAGAATTCGAACGGTGAAAAAAGCTGAGCTTCCTGTAGCAGCTATGCTAATTGACTGCGTTGAGTAAAAGCTAGTCGGCGTGACAGACGGCTCCTGAGATGCTTGTTTCCTGTGTGCATTCAGATCTCTTGGGCATGTAATGCAGCTACGCTTCCTGAGAGCTCCAAACCCGCAGCACTGTTCAGCTGGTGACACCATTACAGTGAGTGATGGTCTGTCTGACAGGGGCTTCTGTCACCATGCGCAGGAAGAGTCAACCAACTGAACAGTCTCTCAGCCACTGAGGAGCTCTGCCTGTTGCCAGAGGGATAAACACCGTCGCTGGTTGGTTTTAACTGTGCTTTGCTTATTTTAGTTGAGCTTTTGTCAGTTGAACCACTCGACTGTGGCCTCCAAATAACTATCTAAAAAAATAGTCTGATATTTAATAAGAATTCAGTTCCTGTTGTCTAATTTTGGGGCTCCTGTGGCAATACTTTTGGGTTTCGCTTTTTGTGCTGTTGTCTCATCTGACCGCTTAATTCTGTTTTTCGATAGACTTTTGTGTATGTAGCTGAGTTTGCACGGCTTAACACTGTGACAAACCCGAAGCTCACGGGAACACCTTGAACTTACACCTCACGATACTTTGCAAATAAGATTAGAGCAATTTAATTAGGCGGAAAGCCGCAGTAATAAAGCCATTAAATTAGTCACTGGTGCAGGGCAACAGTGGCAAGGAATCCCACTAATTAACCTGTGTCTCTTAGATTGTTATAGCCCAGCATGTCATAACGACGGAGACTTCTTGCTGCAATGACCCAAATGTCCCGGCCTTGTTCAAAGCACTTAAATTCTCATCTAGTTGCTAAATTAGCAAAGTTCATTAGAATAAACATACAAAGTGCACAACAGCCACTCTTTTTTTCCCACTCACTGGGCATTTGATGGGCATAAAATGTAATGTAAGATTTCTCAAAGTTTTAACATCATAACATCTGAGTTTCAAGGTTAAGCCTGATCTTTATGCACTCACACCAATAATTTTCCACTTTACTCCATGAATTTCGCTGTTTCTTCTGCACAACGTAAACAACCTAAATGTCATCTTTGTTCTGTGATGCAGAATAGAAGCATGATATCTTCTTTTATTTTGAGAAGCTGCCTGTGGATCAGCCATCCGTTATTCTTCTGAATCATTTTCTGGTACTTGACCCACAACCGTGCCCACAGCAGCTAAGAGTCACAAAGATGAGAGTACAAAAATAAATCTCAACTCAAAATGAAAGCTGAGCTCGACTGCAGAAATACCATCTCCTGGCTCGTCACCCTGTGAACCTCATCTACATCCTATCAAGCAAAAGAAACACTTGAAAGTCCTGGTATTGAAGTGTATCAAATAGTACTAATGACTTTACCAGCCCATATTTTCCTTACACTGCAGCAAGGCAGCAAGAGAGCAAGAAAAACACAGAAAACCACCTTACTATGCTGGAGGGATGAGGGTTAAATTATTTTCAGAGGTGTTGAAAGCCTGGATGTTAACATATCAACTTCATGGGATATAAATAAAGGATGTTCTGCATGCTTGCAGAGTGATGATGCACTGAACATCATATTTTTATGTACTACATTGAAGCAAGATGAGCATAGGGTAATATTTTTCTCTATTTTTTTAATGATGAGAAGTGCACCCTTCAGATTATTTGACACCTCTTCCTGACATGTTGTCTCTGAGGCTTAGATTCACAGAGATGCACTTATACGCGAAGCCCCAGTGAGACTCAACAAGACATAAAACATGACATCTTAAAGATTTAACATGAAGGTCTGAGCAGTGTGCGATGTTTCTGTTGCTCTTTGACGTGGTATCTGTTTTGGGTGGGCAGTGCTCGCGGCATATGTCGGCTGACTGCAGCACCCATGGGACTGTGACTAGCCCCTGACATTGTCATTCTTCATTGATCAGAGGGGAGAGGCTAACAAGGTCTCCAGGCTACATGCCGCTCTCTGCCTGCTGTTAGAAACCTGCTCCTACTGCTCAATTTGGGCTGCACTTTAATGCTGTAAGTCTTATTCAGGACCTGGATTTCCTTAAAGGGAAATTACCATTATTGCTATTGAAAACTTGGGTCCCATTTTCTTAGTTAGCCATAACATGCTCCCAAAGCTCATTGCAGGGATTTGGCAATGCAGCAACTTTGCTGAAAATGTCTCTGATAAGGCAAGACACATGAGCAGTCACTAAGGTTCAGGTTAACCCTGACCAGCAAAACTGTCCGTTTACTTTTTTTTTTTTTTACCTCACAATAAATTGGTTCAGATTATCCCACTAAAATCTTAAGCTTGTTAAAAACCTGACCATCTAATCATATGCCAATGTCATGTTTACAGCTTTTTGTGCTGCCATGAGGCAAAAATAATAAATCAGTTCATGCAGAAGATTTAAATCTTCAAACAAATGCTACAGGGGTTTGTTCTGGCTAGAACAAAGCCAGCCTGCTTCTTTATCAGATGTCCCTCTTTCAAACTGATTTATATGACGAGTTATGGCATGGAGGTCATGCATTGCCTCAAACTTATAACTACGGCATGGGCACTGCGAAAACTGTGATGGGTCAGTTTGGGCTGCTTGTGTTTTCTCCTACAAGTCTAGGAAGCAATTGCTGAGAGTAAAGACAACTGGCAAGTCTGAGCTGTCTTCTGTTTTTCAGTAAACATACCTTTAGCAGAGCTATTTCCACTGCACTGCAGCCCCCTCTCTCTGTTACAGTGAATGAAACAACATAAATACTGTATGAATAGACCCACATTCACTAAATAGACTAGGCTGACCTTCCCGCTGCCTGTATCACAAAAGCGAATGCGAGAATGTAAACAATGCTACCATGATTGCATGGCAGTTGGCTTTAATTCAGTAATGAGATGAGGTGCAAAATATACAACAAACTGTACAAAAAGAAAAATTAAGCAAATGAAAGAACATCACATGTCCTGTGAGCACAATACATCTGTCTCGTGTTTTCAGATTTCCAATGGGATAAATTTGATGTTGGATTATATATTGGATTATATATATTACAATCCCTGTGCTGCTGGTGTTTATGATGGGATTGCTTAACCTCTAACCGCGATCCAGCTTTAGTCCTACTTTCCACTTTTGCTCTGTCTTTGCCAGTAAAGTGATCCCTCCTACAGTAAAATTCCCATTAGCAGGGGTACACTGTTGTCATGGATTTAAGTGAAGTTATGTACAGAGCATAGCTCATTAGATTGCCTCCACAGCATCAAATCCTGTGCAGTGATCCTGGCCCTCTTACTTGCAACCTGCATAGCAATCATCCCTCCCTCTGACCTGCTCAGGCGACCCGCCGCTTGCCCTCCCTCTCTACCTGCTACCTCATTAGTGGCTGGCTCTCAATGAGGAAAAATCCATTGGTAATCCTACCCTCTCACCCAGCGTGAATCTGGGATTTTTACACTTTCTTGCATTCTCTCACTCATTCTCGGCTCTCTCCCTAATTTGCATGCTTCACAAAAAGAAGCACAAGGCACACTTTTCACGCTGACATGTTTTGATTTTTGGCTTCCACCATTCTTACTCCTGGCATTTTGTCTGTCTCTCTCCGCCGCTTTGGGCGCTTCGTTCCTCGTCTTCCTCTGCATGTCTGTGAAATACCCAGAGAGCACGCATGCACGCTCCCTCCCACGTACTCCTCCTCTGGCACACGGGATGCGTCTGAGCTGGGTGAAATCATGGTCAGAAGACGCCTCTGCCGCTTGGTTCTAAATTGGCCAGTTCTGAACGGCCAGCTTCAGAGGGTGGCCTGTGGTAGCACGTGGGAGGAGGTGAATCCTCAACAATATGCAGTACCAGTCACTCATTAAGTTTGCAGGGGGAACGTTATTGCTGACTGGATGAGGAGGAGCATTGTATAATCAGACGAGTTGTGAATATTTAGATGTACATATGTCTCACGTGAATATTTATGTCAGCCATCTACTAAACGAGTGGAGTGACTGCAGTACCAGAGTACACAGATGGCTGTGAGGCGTGACTTGGGGGAGTCTTGTGATAAATTAAATTAAAACAGTTTTGGTGTGGGGAAAACAGACTAACCCTTCAAGAAGTATGCTAAAAATACAGGAAATATGAGACGTTTCAGCCTGAAGTAGCAATATACATCCAATACTAGGTCAGGAAACAAATAAAGAAATGCTGCCAGCTCAGATGAATGAAACCAGATGCGGCAATCATACAATTAATCTTTTTGTTACCTGGATCACCCTGAAGCTGCGTGATACAAACCAGACTAAATTACAACAATTAGTTTGCTGTGAGTGCGAGCTGCTCTTCATCTTCGTCCCATAATTAGTTATTTTTTGTGCTACAATTTTTCCTAATTGGAAATGTCAGGAAAATGCATTTAGCACAAACAAAGCGTGGCTAATTGTGTTGGGGGGAACAATGACAATCATGAGAAATGAATTAGCCCGGATGACATGTATGTGTGAGTAGAGTGAGGATGCGTGTGTATGTGCATGTCTGCGTGAGGGCATGGTGGTGTGTTTCCACTTCCAGAATCAGGAGTGGTCTGATGGAACTGCCTGCATCAACACCCTCAACGGGAACTGACCGGCTCTCCTTCTGAAGGACCATTCAGGTGAGTTTGCACATTAAGTCCATTAATTACATTTGTGCATACTTTACATTACTGCTGAGCATTCTCCAAAGAGCACCACAGATTGATTTCCTTTCCCTTCCCAGGCAGCCCCAGCTTTCCATATTTTCCAGTTAACTATGAAACCAAGGGACCCAGGGAACATTTAGTCACCTCTTTCCTTTGGTAGAAAAGTTATTATTCTCAAGCAGTGAGCGTGGGCTTCTGTTGTTGCTTGTAAGTCTCTTCCACAAGTCCTCATGTCTGTCACTGCCTTCCAAAATGACTAGAGGGACTGGTACTAAAAGTAGTAAGAGTGATTTTGGATTAAGTTTAAGTCAACTAAATCTGCTGGTTAAGGGTGGTCCATATTAATGCAGCTGCACCAGCCATTGTAAGTTGGCTCACAGTAATGGAAACCCTAAATCTGACATTTTTTTGTTTTGATTGACATGAACACAATATCAAATTTATATCAAATTATTTGGTCGAACTTTCAAGCTAATGCCACCTGTGTCACATTCAGACAGTTTGCATGAAAAGTGCCTGCCAGTACCATGGCAGGTTCTGCAGCAGTATAGCAACATCCTGCATCTGCCCATAGATGCTTGTGAAAAGCTGTAAAAATATTTTGTTCATCTCATCTCATGTCATTTTATTTATATTTATTTAGATCTTATTACTCAAATTACATTGGTTCTGAGGGGAAATCGTTTCAATCACTGAATCAAATTCACACTATGTTTCCTCCAGTGTCCCTCTTGTTGCTTGCTGTTTGATTTGATTTGATTCGAATTGAGCCTCTCAGTTCCAAACTCTCAAATCCTGGACATCTTCATCATTGTTCATGGTGAAGCATCCTTGAATGCTTCACCATGAACAATGTCCCTGTTATTATCCATGTCCTTTTGGGTTTCTGTCTGGTGTGTTTTCCCCTGGTTGCTTCCTCACATGTTTTGGGTGGTTCCTGGTGTTGCTATCTGTTAGGGCTCCCCCTGGTGTTCTTCTCCTTTTGGTTAATCAACTGGCTAATTCCCTGCACCTGTGTCTTGTTTGCTCGTCACTCCCCGGTGTACTTAAACCCCTGCCTCACACTGCCCTGGTGTCGAAACATGACCATTTCATGCCTGAGCCGAGAATCCTGTACACTAGTCCGATCTGTTTCCGTAGACACATTTTTGCCCAACCACTGTTTCTTGCCCTAGCCCATTGGAGTTGTTCGCTATTTCTCTGGTTTTTGACTCGGACTGTTTGACCTCACCTCTGGTTTTGCTGCCCTGGTTTTCTGACCCCGCTTACGGACTTGTGACACAGATTTCTTGGATTTGCGACTCTTGGATTGTGTAAAATAAAGATCCTTGCCAGCCCACGCTGTCTTGTGCCTGGTTCCTGTACTGACCATCACAGTCCCTGCTTGTGACACATTTAACAATAAAAAAAATAATAAAATTTCATTTGTGGGTTGATTTCCACATCAGTTTCATCAAAGTGAAGTGACTGGAAACATGTAGCTGCATAAAACTTAGTGGTTCTTTCAGTAACTGGACATGGAAGAACAACATATCAATACAGAAGTGGGAAATGAGTCAGATAATACTATATCTATAGTATGTATCAGAGTGCATTTTCCTCATTCCACAAAAGGCCAAATGAGGCTACATGGAGGCTAATTTCAGCTGCCACTTAAGCTGTGCTTCCATATCAACTACGCCTCGACCTAACCACGTCATTCCCCCACTGAGCCCAGCGCAGTTGGCCCTCCTCCCATTTTACACTCTCAGGGGTAGAACGCACGTGGCCTTTATTCAATCTAGCTCTTGATCATGCAGATAATGACTTTAGAGAGCTAGTTAGGCCGAGGGACATGAGGAAGCTGTGTGTGCATGACAGCCAGCAGACGGGATAAAGAGACAGTCGGGCCTGCCAGAATGACAAGAGCAAGGCGTTCATATTCAGCAGGCAGCCTCCTGCAGGATAATGCAGCCAGCTCCAATTTGTGGGCTGTGTTTGCATGTGTGTGTGTGTGCAGATTTACAGTCAAGTGTGTGCCTCTGTGAAGCAGTGTTAAAAATACATGTGGAGGCTGCAGTGAGGACATAGAGGTTTGTTTTTTTTGCTGAACCCTAGTTGTGTCACGAGTAATATTCACAAGTACAGCCTCGGGTAAGGTCAACCTGCCTTTTTTTTCTGTCTCAAAAAACAGATAGATTCAAACGTACTGTAAAGTACAGTAGTGCTTTGGCTGTCCCTGAATCTGCAAACTGTACTTGTGCGCAGTAAATTTAGCGCATGAATAGTAATGGAGGTCATCTCCGATAAAGCCACAACCAGGCAGAATGGTTCTGACACACACTTGTGTTAACTATAAAATGTCAGAGCAAATTTACTCATTCCCTCTGTCTGTCTCCTCTTATTTCATGCCCTCTTTCTTTCCAGTGGTCTCGTTCTTGCTTGCATGGGAAATGTAGCAGGATGCTCATTTCGCCGGAGATGACACAATTTCCTGTCTTCTCACCCTTGAGTCCCCAAGTCAACATCTCTCACTCTAAATTATAGCAAGGTAATGTCAGACCCTACTCTCATTAAAAGTCTTAATCATGGAGGGAGAGAGGTGGCTAACGTATGCATATTGAGAGAAAGTGGCTGTCAAGTAGCGTGTAACACATGCAAATTGAGGCTTCATTATTACTTGAAACTCAAGCTGATTGAAAATACACTCTTCTTTTGCTCTAAACCTGAAATTAAGAGGAAAAGCACTTGAATGGAGCTTGAATAGATATGGAATCTGTCATTTTATTTCTCTATATTCTGTCCGTATGATGAGTTTATTTAGATGAACTGCTCAACATAAAAGATTTTTACATCCAATTTCTGTCTTTGGCTTTCTACTCTCCAATTTAAAAGAAGACTTGAGGGTATTTGAATTTTCCAAAGCCAAAGCCTTACATGTCTTTGTTCAAAAACTCACACAAACACACACATCATTACACGGGGTTGGTGTTGCTTCATTACGATGAGCATGAGCACTGTAGTCTATTTTGACAGCAGTCCCTGCACATGTACAATACTGCCTTCATAAATGCTCAGCAGACAGATTACCTAGAGTGTATCAATCCACAAGCTGACAATAGTCAAAAAACCAGTGGTTTTGTTTGAGCCAAAACAACAGCAAAAAAACAAACTACAGTGTGCAGCTGTTTTACTTAATTATGAACCTTTCTTTTTTAAATAAAATATGATGACCGATCATCAGAGTAATAAGAGTAGGAACAAATGGGTTTGGTGCTGATCGCTACTGAGAGAAAGATTCACACGTTTGTTGGATTTGGTCTATTAATGGGATGTGTTGACAGCAAGAAAAATACAAAACAATGTTCTGTTAAAAGATGCAGGTCAAGAGATGAGGTCAGGCATCATCATCATCATCATCACTTTACGCCACTGATTTGTGCACCCGAGGGACCTACTTGTGTACTTAATCCAAGACGCAAGATGTGGTCACGCATGGATGACGCACTGTAGATATGGCTCGTCCCATGTGGGGAGCACAGTGGTTCTGTTCCCAGGGAGAGGCCCTGTTTGCCGTGCAGATGGCCACAGCTGCGGCACATTGGCACTCCGTTCTGCCCTGGTTGACCCTCCCCTGTGCCAGCCTGACGTGAACACTGCAGCTGCGGTGAACCGCCGCCACACACTTCCACTCTGACACACAAGCAAACAAGCTCTCAGTCTCTTGGGATGTATATCTTCATCCGCGAATTCAGGGAAAAACAAACTGCCTTTAGAAAGCAACATATGGCCCACTTCTGACAGAACACTTCTCTTGGTCTCAAACTGATACACTAACACCAAGGACCCATTGGCTTGAATGATTTTGCACTGCTACTTGAGCGTTGGGTGGAATCATTTACAGAATATACCAAGTGAGACACTTTTTTATGCAATTTTCAGTTTTGCATTGCTGTTATTGCTTCTGAGGATGATATGGCTCTAGTCTTTGCCAGCTCTGAATCCCAAGGACAATTGGAAGATGCATTCAGCAGCGTAGAGAATCACAAAACTCCTTTTATTTATGCATGTAGGTCAGCGAAGAACAAATTCTTATTTACAAGCATAACCTTGGAGGAGTGAATTTTCCTCCTGAGTGGGAAGGAGAGGAGATAAAAAATGACGTCCAGGCAAGCAAAAACACTCTGTACTAAGGGACAATATTAGACAGTGATAAAGAACAACATAAATATCAAAATAGGTGGCAGCAAAACATGGTGGCAAATAAAAATGAAAACAGAAGAAACAATGAAAGGATTAGGCAATAAATAATAGAAAGCACAAAAAGAGGCAAAATAAAGCACAACAACAGAACAGCAGGACATTGAAATCATGAGAAATAGGTAAGCTGGGAAAAAAACAAAAAACATTGCCACAAGCATGAGACCCATATTGGGATTTTGTGCTGCAGTACACTCAATAACCCAAATGACCCAAACACCACTGAAAGAACTGGAACAAAACATCATAGCTGAGATTTATTCCTGTGATATAATACACTATTTAGCAGAAAGTATGGGAATGCAAGAAAGGTGTAAATCTGCGAATGCTGCATTCGTATGTGATTGGCAATCATCTACCATTCCGAGACCATATAGACGTCAGTGTTCTACTCTTGTGAGAAGACTTCCAACAAGAATGTGGACCGTGGCAGCAGGGATTTAGTCCCATTAAGCCACATGAGCATTAGCGAGAGCATTGACATTGGGCGATAGGGACCGACTCGTAGTTGATGATTTATTCCAAAGGTGCCAGATGGGGTTGAGGTCAGGGCTCTGTGCTGGAAAGGCCAAATGCCAAATGAAACTCTACATTAGTGTTTTTAAAGATTTATGTCTTAGCTGGAATGAATAGGCTTGGGGCTAATTACCACAGACAGGGCAGAACGTTATGGGAGTTGTACTACCAGATTGTTGGTCTTTTTATGGGACTGACAACAACAAAAACAATAGATTCATGCTGACATCATTGTTTAATGGAGGAGAAGATATTATTTTCCATACAACCCATACAGAAGACAGGTTTTACGGACCTCACACTGACTGTGTCATGTTCAAAAAGGAAAGGGCCCCCCCAAAATATCGTTAGCAAGGTGGAAGCATATTGTCTAAAATATCACTGTATTCTGTAGCACTAAGGAGAGTAAGGGACTGCACCCAACCCATGAAAAACACAGCCCTAGGAGTTCAATCCACATCGGACGATTGTGCATCTCATCATTTATGTCCATTTGTTCCCAATGCAGCGAGATGTAAGAGTGCTCTGTAGCGAGGCAAAAAGTAATGATGTGGAGGTTTAGTGTGGTGGATGGGTGGCAATGTTTTATTTGTCAAATCCAGGATCTTTCCATAACATTAATCACTCTGCCATGCAGAGAGCAAGAATTGTAAAAAAACCCAAAAAAGACCCCAAAACCTACTAAAAAAACATTGGCAAAGGATGTAAATAAATAAATAAATGGCTCTGAAGTTTTGCAGAGATGTCCAATAATGACTTTCTTGTTTGGTAATATTGTTGTTCAGAATAATCTATATGAAAAGCACACATGCATCTCTCTTGTCCGGTTGCTGAGTCCAAAAATGTTTTATATATATTTGCATGTATTTTGTTGACATTACAGCATTGTAGAAAATGTGTTTTATCATGAGGTAAAGAGGCAAAGGGAAGATTCAAAACTGTCGCAAAAAGTTTAAAAAAATAGTTGTTTTGGCTATATAGCGTATTTAAATTCTACTCCATATCAAATTGCAATACTGAATAACTATCATATGCATCAGAGCATAGCTCATAAAAGAAACAACCTAGATTTCTTAGCTTCTCTACCCAGAAAGTCAACACATGCTACACTGTGAGCTGCCATACTTCCAGTTACAGCTATGATCATTGCTGTCAAATATCTCTCAATCTAAAAGACCCTGCAGGAAAAACTCCACAATGAATCCAGACAAGTAATATGGCATATGATTCATGTAACACTGAGGTGTGAGAAAGGACAGGATCCATAAAAAGTGAAAACAGTGTCATTTTTGCCACGGAAACATGCTGTTTTCAAAGTAGCGCTGGTTCAGTACTGTGGCATGTAGCCTACATACTGCTTTTCATCTGGTATGAAAAATTTAGAACATGTGTTATATCACCATCAGACCCACAGAGACATGAATATCAAAGCCCGTTCTCTTGGTTTTGTTTCATAACGCTCAACCAATTCTCTTTCTACCTCTCCCTCACCACTCACTGATGCAACATACGAGTGCGTATACTGTACATGAACCTCGTACGTCCACAGAAAACACGGAATAATCAATGTTGAAACAATGGCGTCAGACTAAACTAGTGCTCACTCCTCCTCTTATTTGCTCTTCTCCTGTCTCTCTCTCTCCCTCTCTTTTACTGTCAACTCCTCCCAGCTCCCAAATGAGCACAGATGCCTGTTAATAGATGCTGCTAACTCAAAGACCATCTCTGGTGTAGCCAAGACAACACAGCTTATGATATATTCCCTCTTGATATTAAAAACAAGTGGGATGAGCAGAGGGATTGTCTGTGTTCTCTTATCTGACTTCTGAGAGCCTTCACCCCCTCCTTTCTTCCTACCACCCTACACCCCCCCTCCCCCCTGTCCCTCTTGCCTCCTCTCTTCCTCTTCCTCCTCTCCCGATCGTTACAGCGATAACGCAGAGTGCTGAGAGGGGAGGTATGCATTCTGTCGGGATAATGAACCCCCCCACATTCACCATTCCCCGATACTGTTCTAAGATCAGCCTATTTGTTATACACATGTTTTTTTCTCATGTGCAAGGCACACTAAGAGAGACAAACTCCTTGTATGACTAGTGCCAATGTTGCCTTGTCTCTTTTTGCCACTGACAGTCTACAGGGATATGGGCCTATGCTAAGTGCAAACTCACACTCTGAGATGAGTGCCTATGTGTTTACACTGAAAGTAAGTGCAAATTGGAAAATTCTACTATTTATTTGTCGTGCGTGAACTCCATTTGCTTCTCTAAACTATCACCTGAAGGCTGAAACAACCATCAGCAGCATAGTGTTGAATATTAGGAGCCTAAGAGAGAAAGAAAAGAGTGGCAGCATCAAGAAAGCAGAACCAAAGATATCCTTTTGCTGTTGTACAAAGGCGTGGTCGTGTGGTGGGTCAGCCCCCTGCCCTTTTTTCCTTGAACCCTCCTCCATATTTTACACAGAGACTTTAAACAGGCATCCTTCACGCAAATCAAATTAACATGTACAACAGAAATGAGATTATGATTTGATTAAGTCAATAAAGCATGTAAGAAAGAGCATGTGTACTGTAAACAGTGTTCTCTGATTATATTAATGAGCTTTTTGTTCTTAATCTGTTATCATAATTGTATTAAAATATACACAGTACTTGGATTTTAACCCCATTATCAGACATTATGTGATGCACACACCTATATTTTGATTAAGTTAAACATTAGATGTAGTTTGGAGAACTGCTACGGCGTTTGATTTATGTTATTCAAATTTCCATCCATCTTTTCATCTGCAATCTGAACCAGACAAATGAAATGTTTTATCAGAACTCACAACCCATATTTTCAGATCCATAACTTAGTGAAATCTGACAAAACAGAAATGGGAAATACACTGGACGAGACTTACTCTTTCCAGTGACAGCGGTATCTTCAACAGTGATTGTGGTTAAACATCCATAAATCTCCTTAACGATCCCAGAAAAAACATATTTCTCATAACTTCAGACCTGTTAAGACATTTTCTTAAGCAATCCAGTGATTGTTATATGTCCATTGGAACTGCTAGCAGCTGATAAAACATGACGTTTCATGTTGCAAATTTCCCAAAATGAAAGCAAATATATGCTAAAATAATTGCTGAAGTTGCAGCCCACAGGTAACTCACTCCATGGTAATGTTGTACTTCCTCACTGGAGCCCCTATTGCACGATGGGAACTATACTTCTACATTTCAGAACCTTTATCTCAAACAGAAGTGAGAAAACCTAAGGAGTAAAAAAATCATTTGTCATTAACTTTTGTGCTTTATCCATCTAAATGTATCCAACTCTATTTAATCATTGAAAGCCCTAGTACCGCTCATTTTCCATTTGAGGTCATTTCACTCACACACATTGACAATATATATATGTAGGTCTGAGGTCTGGAGGCCTGTGAAAAAGATTTTTAAAAAATTACACAATAAATGATTTAATTTTGTTCATATGTTAGGTAGTGGCTTGAACCTGTGCTCTTCTGCTCACATTTTGATGATTAACTCTTACCATAAGACTGCCTGCAGGAGGAGATATCCATACATCAATACCACAACTAATCACATACAACATCCATTTAAATGAACTAAGTGGATGTGTAGTCAAAGAAACAGACTGTATTGATACCAGACTCAGTCTGTTATCCTTTGTTTTTATCTGTCGCTTACAGCAGAAAGACCGAGGTAATTGATCACAGATCAATTGAGCAGTGAATTGACCGATCAGTTGATAGCCACTGGACTACAACGGAAAACCACATCCGTAAGTGACTGACACATGTCAATTGTCTCAAACTGGCAGTCTTGACAAATCATCTGACTATAACATAGCCGTCACAATCTGAATGGTTCAAATGAAAAACTTTAACTTGCGATACAGTGGATGTTTAAACAGCTGATTACAAATTTGAGGTGTTGCACTCATGATAAGTTTAATGAGCTGTGACAATCATCAGAAGCTGCAAAAAGACATCTAATCTGAAATTAGAATGGATCCTGGGATGAGTCTCACTGACACTGAATAACACACACTTCACCAAATGGACTCAAAGCTGCAGAAAAGAAAAGCCTCTGCCACTTAATGGCATGCATGCATGCACACATGCACGTACACACACAAACGCATGCATATCCCAGCAGCCAGTTGTTCCCTACTTTGCATAAACCAATAATGTAATGGAGAGAAAGCAATTCCCTGATGAACACTGTTATGAATAATTTAAAATCATACAGCTGAAAAGCATCTCAAACTTTTAAACTTGCTCCAATCACACATTCAAAAAGTCCATAAAGAATTTTAATGGCAGTCAATGGATGTAATGTTGTAGAATCATTGTACAAATGAGATGAGTTGCTTGCGTTTACATTTAATTGAATTCAATAAGTCTGAGTTGGTTTGATTTTAGCTGTGAGGGATGGTAGTTGCGCCTGCTAAGCCGTTAGTGAACTCATGCCTCTGCTTTGCATTGTGGGTAGTAACAGAATATTGCTAGCTTTGTTTTCGTAACTTCCCTTCATGTCTCAGAGATGAGGCGACGGCAACCAGCAGATAGCAGGTGTGGTCTATTTCTGACACACTGACCTGCTCAGGTTAGGCTCAGGTAAATTGATACTAAAATTATGTGAGGCCATTAAAGTACACTTCCCAGCAGGCCTTTTTCACAGAAGACATTTTTTCATGTCACAGTAGGAATGAGCAGGAGTAAATAATAAAATAAATACTGGATGAATTTGATGTAACTGCTTTGGTTTTATAGACATTACTGTTGATTGCTCATAAATAAATGACAAATGCACAAAGAAAACAAGCCACATTGATTTTTTTTCAGTCCCAGGAAAAAACAAGAAAATGTATTATTTGTGTTTGGATTTCTGTTCCTTCTCATCATTGTTAAAAAAAAAAATCTCAGCTCAGATCTTCCAGAATCCCACCTTTACAATGTGTCTCTGCAGGAGAGCTCACATTTGATTCCTCGTTCAAAGTGCGGTCGATCTGGTCATGGAAGGGTTTAGAACCACAGTCTACATCAGTCCAGTCTGCTTCGCTGTCATTTACAAATCCACCTCATTACAAAGCATCATTCAACCTCACTTTGACCGGCCGCCCTGCTGCACGGTGGGCTGGTCCGGCGGGACACAATAGAGGTCGTATCTGGAAGGGGACAGTACATCAGCTGGACGCTAATCGGCTGACTCACCTTCACAACGCTCCCCTCTGGGATCGGACAGAGGACTATGGAAGGGGAAAGGCGGAGGGAAATCAGACCGTGAGCGATTAGGTTAATGAAAGAGGAAAACGGAGTGAAAGGACAGGAAGAGGTGGCCCTAAGGCAAATAAGTTTAGAGGAGAGCTGAACCAATCTGACAGCTTCAGAGCACACCATTGAGACACTGATTGGCAGAGTAGAAATAACATCCAAGATATACTGTCAGTGGGAAAAAGAATTACTTAAAATGTTGTATTTTTGAACCTCCCATTTCAATCAACTGCTGGAAGGTCAATAGAAGCAGGGCTATCACACAAAGTCATGTTTTTACAGCCATCTGGTTTTACTGAGTAACTGTAAAGTTGGCTGAAAATCTCTTTTAAAAGCACCGCTTGGCAGATTTTTATATAGAAGGACAACAGTTTTAGTCAAAACTTTGAAATGTTGCTGCAATAGAGCTGAGCTTCCAGCAGTACCACAGTGTTAAAATACTCCATTACGACCAGAAGTCCTGCATCCAAATTCTTACATAAATTTAATTGGCTTTTACTGTAACAGCAAGTTATTTGGTTGTAATGTTACCCACTGCCAGGGAC
Source organism: Psettodes erumei (assembly GCA_016785225.1). Lineage (NCBI taxonomy): Eukaryota > Metazoa > Chordata > Actinopteri > Pleuronectiformes > Psettodidae > Psettodes > Psettodes erumei. The sequence goes on along the minus strand of JAFBJZ010000873.1, from coordinate 377,167 downwards.
TGAGACACAGTAAATGTTTACATAGATACAGGGGTACAGTGTGTTCAGATAATAGCTGGTCAGCAACCTATAATCTACCTTTGGCCTGTGTCTTTATCAGAGGGAAGTTTAGCTTGGGTGATGCTGAATTTCAAGAAAATAAGTCTTGGCACATGCTTTCAACAGCTTTTTAAAATGTGATTTTCAGATTAATGAGAAGTGACAGTGATAATTATCGAGATTTGCACCTTCGCATAAATGTGCGAGTTTGGCCCTAGGACATGCTCCTGGTCGAGGCCATCCCTGTGCTCCTGAAATGTGCTGCACATGATAACAAGTCTGTTTCCAGGAGTGAATCTCAGGCACTGAAGAACCACGCACAGGAATGATGCAGTTTTCTTTTGTCAGATGCTAAGTAATCCTGAAATCAACAGCAGTCTGGTGTGCTGAATTTGAAATATTCTTAACAGAAATCCGCATGTTGTTCTACTACCAAAGAATAGTTTTCTTCTGTTTTATAACATCAGTCCACAATTTTGGAATGTATTCATGTTTCCAAGCTGGAGTCTGCTGATTATTAATTCTCCGCTATTTGAACAACCATCAATTTCTTTCCTGACTATCATCAGTGTAGTTCATATCGGGTCTATCTCTGTCACTGATTTATTTCTGTCTCCAAGTGAAACACTTCATGGATCGAGGCTGCTCATAAGGTGGTAAAGGTGGCTGGACTCAGGAAATGTATTCAGTGTGTGTATTATTTAGCTCTGTGCACTTCTCTTATTCAAATTCTGGAAGCTAAAATACAAAAATCCCTCTTTCTGGCAAAACTTGGATAACAGATTCACTCCAGGCATCCAGAAAAAAAAACAATCTTGATGAATTCAGTGGAGGTGATAGGGTAGTACTTGATTGCCAGTCCCGTCACCTTTGCAGAAGCCTTAGAGCATTGTTGGGATTGAGCCTGTCGCTTAGCTGGTGTTGGAGAAGCATTCATTCTGGTGATGCACTCCCAGCATTACTCTGTATGTGCCAATTTATCTCAAGGACTCACCCCTTCCGATTATACCGGGTTCCTCAGGACATCTCCGAATTCAACTGTGACAACAAAACTAAACTAAACTAAGTCTCCATTTTTCTCTCTGTTCTAATGTGTTCTGCAAAGAAACTAACAAACAAAAAGAAAGAAAGAAAAGTAGCCATACTCTGGCAGATGTGGGTATTGATTTTAAGAAAACATTTCTCGTAGAATGTGGAGCACGTTTAAGAAACTACAGGAACAAAACCTCTGAAATCCTCTCTCCACCCACCAACATCTTCCTTCTCAGCAGGCCTTAAAAAAACCACACAACTAAACAAGCACCACAGATATAAAACCCAAAGGATTTCAAACCATGTGGACTGGAAAATGTGTACAAGCTGTAAACAAATTGCCAAGGCACAAACCTCTGACTCTCAGTCAGTGTTCAAAAATTCACCTCACGCCGCAGAGCTGACCTGGTCCTCACCCAAAATCCCCAACCCCCCATAACCCGGCTCTGCAGCACTCAGAAATATTTCCTCTGTTGTCCAGGAGACAGCAAAGTGTCTCAGCAATGGTCTTCTGATCTGTAAGAAAAAGTCAGATGTTCCCGGCCCAAACAAAGTGTGTCGAGGTTGGCCTCTGAGGTTAAAGGTTACGGCCGGTGGAGAGCAACTTGCTGCTTAATGTCAGAGATGTTGAGTTTAGATCAGCTGTGGGTCTTCTCCGTTAGCTGTGAGAGACAGTGAAAATGAAACAGAAGGATGAAGCCAGGACAAAATTTGCCTGATTTTTCTTTCCTTTTTCAACTATTTCTCTTGCTCTCCCTTGCTTATCTTTCTTAGGGCCCCAGGCTCCACTGAGGGGCAGAAAAGTGAGCCAGGGCCACTCCACCCGCCCACAGCAGCCTCTCAGTGCACCGTCATGAGAGTGTGAAATATAATTGGACACCTGCACCCAAGGAGCACCAAAAATAGCTCTCCATGTTTACACCAGAGCTTGGAGGAGGAAGAGCAGTGCAGCCAGAGTATCATCGTTACCCTTTGTTAGACCCAGGCTGTTTCATTGCTCATGTCTGATTGCCCAGCCCCTCCACAGCGCTGAAATACAAATCCATAGAGTTCCTGAAAGCAAAATGAAATCTCAAGTGCTTTTCGGTGTCTTCACCAATTCTCATCCGTGCACTAATGTCGACGCAAATCTCTCTCACAAGACTTCTTGCCCTTAATTTGGTTTAGTGTAGCACATTCAGGAGGAATTTCCAGTACAATACAAGGATTAATTCCTGTAGAGGAGGAATAGTTTTTTCTTGAGTGAGAGAGATCTATGGTGCATTGTCTTCCATCCCCTTGTGCCCTACCCCACCCCTTGTCCTCTTTCCTCCATTCTTATTTTTAAATGACGCCTGCTTTTGCCCTTAGTGAACCATGATTTCCAATAATCTAACTCTGTCTAAGCACTGCCAGTGAAAGAAGCAAAAGAGAAAGACTTTATCTTTCAGGAACAGCAGAGCAAAGGGTTGCCACGTCTGTCCACATGCCCACTATTTACAGTTCTGTCCTGATCAATAGGCGCTCGAGGCAGTGAAAGCCTCACTGAACCAGATCTACATCTCCACCTCGTACCCCAGGGACCTGGAGATGGATCTCAGCACACAATTAAAATTTCATACTTGACTGCACTCCACAGACTGTCAATATTAGGAAAATGAATAACAGCAAAGTTTGCAGTAAACATAAAGTTAAAGAGGACTAATAACTTGTAAAAGTAAAGGGATGTAGGAACAAGAATACCATTTAGAGGTGATTAGGCAAGATTTAGAGTTAACAGCAATGCTGGCAGCTCTGAGACGCTGAACTTAGGCAATGTTTACACTAAATGCTAAATGCTAACAATGCTAAAATGTTGATGTTCAGGGTGACAAAAGTTACATGCTGAACATTCAACAAGAAGTGTAGTAACATACACATGTGCAAATGTGTGAGAAAATTGTTAAGTGGGCAAAACAGCGTTGCCCTGCTAGCTGGCACAAAAACAAACTACAGTTGAGTCTGTGAATAGTTTAGACCAACAGACACACAAACACTGTCATAGATCCATACTGCTATGGATGATTAATGATGGGTACATGGGACAAATTTGTATTTTGGAGCACTTGTGCACCTAGGACGGCTGCTTTGTTTCCCACAAGACTTGACAAAACGAAAACGCTGTGGCTGCATCGAACTAAGTCGTGCCTTTGTGGCCAAAAATAAAATAAAACAAAACAAAATGAATGCCATGTCACAAGGTTTGACACAATCCCTGGTTTTGAAGAGCAGGTTTTAAATCCATTTGACCAGCTTGATAAGTATCATTTCACATCAGGCACATGCCAAGGGGTTAGCATTGCAGCCCAGTTCCACAGCAACCGTGACAGAAACAAACAACATAAAACCAATTGAATTTCCCGAGTTGTCAGCCCTTTGTTGGGGTAAAAACTAGTTTACGATGCTGTGGGGTGGATTTTGTTGAGGAATCGAAGAAGCACAACCTGTTAAGCGGAACCAGGGATCAGCACAACTTGTCAAAGTCTTGGCAACGGTACATTTTTCAAATGATTTCCAGCCAACTCACATACAGAAGAGGACTCAGCCACCCAGTGAAATATGTGAGCACTGGAAAGGTATCTTGTCTTTGATAGATGGAGGATTTTCACAAGGATTACATGTCTGTCTGTCTGTCTGTCTGTCTGTCTCTCTGTCTGTCTCTCCGTCTGTCGCATCCATTGCACTCTGTTTTGGCAGATGTAAAAACCAAAGGAGATAATTGCTTGGTCTAACCTGCCGTCTTCATGCTGAGAGCTACTCCATGCCTGTGTCCTGTCCTTCAAAGGACACTTGTGTGACTTCAAACCCATAAGTGGTAAGCACAGATGAAAAGAGGAGATTGAAATTATGGGCTTGGGATCCAGATACTTGCTCAATTTTAGCAGTGATATTTTTTTAGATTGGCATTTTAAGAGGCTTGCTTGACAGGAGTGGAATTACTTTGAAAATAGCCCTAACAGATGTAGTGAAACATTTTCCTATGGGTATTTCTCTGAAATATACTTTCATCTTTTTTGAAATTATGATACATTTTGAGTTTCTGTTTTGGCAGGGGGCTTGGACCCCTTGGATACCTGCTTGCAGGTCTAGTTATTATTAGTAGTAGTAGTAGCAGGAGTAGTCATCATAGCAGTATTTCATTGGGGTGCAGAAGGTATACATGCATATACAGAGTGTAGGTTTAGGATTAACTTGTTGAGGTATCACTGATTTATCGAATTCATGATAAAAAATTCAAGACAAACAAGCTATGTGTGTCATAGCATTGCTTGTTTCATGCTGACTAAAAAAAAAGCATAAATTATTTGTGGGCTCTGTTTCGTGTTGTGTAACCTACTTTTGTTTAAAGGGCATATGACTTCAGCACACTGCAAAATAAGTCATCCCTTAGCATCCGAACAGCATACGCTCAGCCAATTTCAATAAGAGGAGAATTAAAGAAAAAGAATCCAAATTTTTTGCTGAACCAGATTCGAGAGTACTTGACGTGACGCTTCGAGCAGGGCATTTGAAGTCAGTGTAAATTATAAGTCCGGGGCTAATATTCAGTGGCGTGACCGCTCATAAGAGCAGTGAGATAAGAGAGCGGTGGGGGTGGATCCTTGTGGCATTGTGTAATCAGGACGCGGTGATGAGAAAAGGTCATTTGTGCTAATGCAACATTTTTTATTCTGTGAGAAAGACGTCAGCGCAGATAGATGATCCAAAGGTCACTCGTGTCATCACGCCCATTCTGTCCTGTGGGGTGATGCAGAACAGATCTGATGACTGCCCTCCACACTCTCCCCTCCATCAGAGAACACTAGAGCGAACAGCTCATCCGGTGGGCGGATGAGAGCCTGGGTGGGGCTTGCTCACTCACACGATGAACAATTTTGCCTGCAACCTTCCTCGTAATGTTAATTCCCAGACTGAGATGGCAGACTTTAGCGCAGAGAGTCGAGGGAATCCGGCGGCTTTGAGTTTCACTTATTTCCTCGCTGACAAGGACGACATATGGGAGCAGATTGATGCCTTTTTGATCTGTATCAGCAACTTTAACAGTAATGAGAAGCCTGTGTCCTCGCAGCCCGAGACGCTGCTTGGATAAACACAATTCATACTGAGCAAATGAATCACCTACTTGATATGCACGGGAGCAATAATCATTATCTAGCTAGCTCATAAGCATTATACTCATAGCCTACCAGTAAACAAAGCTTATGAAAACACTTTTTGTCAATTAGCTCTTCGAGAAATGATCCCGAAAAAAAATATTGTGAACGTGATGGATGTGATGCGGGAAAATGAAGAGTGGCATTGTCTTTATTCTTATGCCATAGCAAGTTGCTGCTAAACCACTGAGCAAAGAAAGAAGCTATACGTTGAGAGCAGAGGAAATGACAAAGAGAACGCTTGGCTGAACAAATGCTTCAGGGAATATTTACTCAGAAGAGCAGATTTGGACATCTCATTTAAACTGACTCAGTAAAATCAACAACATAAAAAGCAATATAGGTTTGCAGATTTTTCTTTTCTTATCTAAGGAGAAGTGCTCACAAACCCATATGAAACTTTCTGCTCCGCAGAAGCGGGTCATGCTGTATCCACAAGGGAACGGCATGTGAAACCACCCCAGGAGGTAATCCATCCTATATATGAGACAGTATTACAGCACAGAAATACAGAAGTTGTGATACAGGGTGACACTCATTGCCATCATAATTGAATTAGATAGGAACCCAGCTAATAATCACCAGAAGTTCAGAATCTCTTCATCTCTTGTTTAATGACCTGGAAGGATGGAAGTGAAACAATGAGGCAGTGCACTTTGTGGAAGTGCTCTGGATCTGTCCTGCATTAGCGATGCACAATTCAGTGCTGCAGCACAGCAGAAGTAATCCCCTTAGAGATGAAGCAAAAGTGCAGCACCAGCGCAGCGCATGTGGGGAAAAAAAAGGTGACCACTCCACTCCTTATGGGGAGTGTTTTGTTTCCCCCTTTGTCTGTCTATCTGGCGGCCACAATTCACACCAGATCTGATGTCTTCCCCCAGTGACGCGTGCTCTTATCACGCAACACAGATGTCTGAGCGGATGCCAGCAGGCTAAGGTCTGTGATGAGAATTCCTAGTTATGCGTGGTGGCACCCGGTGTGAGCGCTGTCTTCCGAAGGGCAGACAGATAAATTATTAATCCCGAAGTTTTTGCATCAACACAGCTCAGATGGCAGCGCATGAGAGGGATTAATTTATGCAACATCCACGAGAGGGCAAGTCTCAAAGCCATGAGCTGACTGAGAGGTGCTCATATGGAGAGGGAAATCACTGCTCATAATGGAAGAACAGCTAATTGCTAAGTTAGTGTAAACCGTGACCCCTTTGTGTACGAGAGATGCAGGCGATGAAGAAAACAACAAAGCAATGCCTCGTGGACTGTTCCCTGCATTTCGGCTCATATTGTTGACTGCCGTCATTATTTTCAGATTATTTAAGTCTGGTGTGAAAACTTCTAAATCATATTTAAAAACATTGATTTATAGAGTTGGAAAAAGATGCACTGAGGCAACAAAGAGTGTTCCAGCTAATAAATTAAATAAAATCCCAGCGGTGTTACTGTTTCAGCTCTGTTATTGGAAAAAAAAAGAAATGTTGATGTGTTTCTTTCTCACAAGCAATCTATTTTAATAATCTCATCTGAGCACAAATGAGTTTACATGTGGAGAATAAATGAAGGGTGTTTCTTATTGATAACGTGTCAACTCCGCGCCCGCCACAGATGTGATCGCCTCGTGTTTGCGTGAATGACTTTGACAAAGCTGGCATAACTGAACAGATATTGTTTGACTGACACGGGGAGCCCTGTCAGAGGAGCATTAGCAGGCCATTAGCATTCCATGACATTTTCCCATCCGTCCAGAAAGCGGCGGTGGCCCTGTAAACAAAGTGCTGTTGCGGTGCATGGCAAGGAGAAAAGGGAACACAATGTAATGTAAAATGGCATTGTTCAGCGGCCGAGATACCAGGTGTGCATTCTAATGCGGATCTACGGGGCAACCTCTGGCGGGTTGAAACAGAGGAGGGAGACGATAAGGGAGTGGACGAATGGGACATGCAGCAGGATAATTGAAAGTGCTTAGGATTTTAAAGGCCAAATGCTACCAGGGGTTATCAGCTGCAGAAACAATCTGAATTTTTTATGGGAGTAACTTATTATCCCGACAAAAAGGAGGTTTGTCACGCTTCACAGAGGGCACGCAGGATAAAACAAGCTCATAAAGGCCACAAGCAAACTTCAGAGTGCCTTTAAAACACTGTAAAATTACTTTTAGCACCTTGTTTGCCAGAACAATGTTTGGACTGTGTCCTCAACACTCACTTACCAACTGGCCATTCCCTTCACAATAATTGTCTGTGCACTGGAACAAACTCCATAATGTGGAGCGGGTGTTGTTCTAATCTGCAGAAACAGAGACTGGACTGCCACCTGGATATTAGTTAAGAGGTTTACATCGCTGCTCGTGTAACCATGCGTGGCAAAAGAAACCTGAAAATAAAAGGTGCATATGACATCATGATTGCCCACCATAGAGCTGCAAAGTCCCACAACAGCGCTGCGCAGGAAAGACACGCTGATACCCCAAAATAGTGTTGAGAGAACTTGGTGTTTTGTCATGTGAGGATGCTGCACACGCTCGCGTTCACACATCCTCCACAAACACACCCAGCATTCTCTAAATCGGTGGGCAGCCTTAGGAATGCCCCCAGGCTAAAGGGAGACTGATGACAAAATCTGCATCTCCTAACACAATGAAACACTCTCCCACTGTTCCCTCAGGGCAGAGGGCTGAAAAATAACACAACTGGCAGATTCCTCCACTTCTGGAAAAAAAAAAAACAATTTGCCTTTGGGAGTGTGGACGCAGCTTGGCCTTGGGGAAAGCTGACTATATGGTGGAGAGTGCCTATTAGCCCCTACAGCAAGGCCTCACTATGTGGGGGAAGCCAAAACAGGGTAAACGGATCAGCCTGACACGCATGACTATATTTGTCAGTGTTTGTACGAACAAAACATTTCATCCAATAACATTTTAAAATCAGCATAATATAATATTCAGCTTTAACATTAAAACCACTGGTGGCTGTCTTGTCTTGTGGGCGAGGAGAGAAAGACTTGTGTTTGCAATGAAATGGTTAAAAGCATGTTAGCCCCTTTTAAAACAAAAAAAATATCCGTGTATCGATTAAACACAAGATAAAACACTTTCATTAGCGATCTCAAGAGGAGCTGGTAACCGTATCCTTGAACTTTGGAGAGGGCCAGGCTTGCTGCCAACTTCCTCCTGGTTCGAGCTCAATACTCACAAATAATTTGATGAGATGTGCTTAGTTGCTTTCCTGCTGAGGGTTAGATAAGAAAATTGATATCACACTTATTTCTGTACGGTAAACACAGTATGAAGATAGAGCCAGATGATGATGAGTTGGGAAGTGAACAATTTCCCCTAATATCTACCCACTGCTTCAATTGTTATCTTATGTCCTCCTGTGGAGTTTACTTGCAGACAAAGTTTACATTCAGTGTCACTCAACAAAATGCACTGGATGCATCACTGAGATGTGTTCCTTTCCTCAATTTTTGCTTTACAGTTTGACGCCCGCAACGTTTCCATTCACGCTCACGAGCCTATCATCTTCTTCACAACCTTTGTTGGTGCATTAGTGTGTTTCCTGACACATTCATGACGCCACCTGTTGATCAGGGGAATCGTGTGACACCATTGGCGACTTTGCAACGTACGATTTCTTTGCCCTTGTGGACATTCTGAAAAACAGTTTACAATTTCTCATGTTTAGCATATCAAAGAGGTGGGCTGCTCAGGAAAAAGAGAAGTCATTTCAGCGTGTGTACAGTAATTCCTGCTCAGTTTGCCCCTCTATAAGCTTCCCTCAGTCGGGAGGCCCCTGCTAGCCAACCTCTGGATGACTTTCAAGTCCCTCTGCATGCCGTTGTTATTCCTCTGTCTTTCCCTCAGATGTCCCTTTCTTGCAACAATCACTCAGATGCTCTCCACTCTGAGCGGAGAGCAAGCATGCTAGCTCCTCAGAAGAACCACAACCTGGGGAGCACTGTCAAAAGAACAATTTGCACACCACAAAAGCTTTTGTTTCCAAGCTCTGTGAGCGGGAGACGGGCGGTCACTGTGGGAATAACGTGTCTTTCCCTTTGAAAAACTGTGGGGACAGAGGTGTGGAGTACACGCAAGCCACCGAAACAAAAAAGGGATTTGTGTTTGAGCATATAATATGGGACGTTGTATTCTATCCTGGCCTATTCTGTTCTACTTTATTACGTTCAATCTCATAGTACACTATGAGGACTGAACATAATGTAGCATTTATTTGACACGGCACATAAAATATTCCTTTTCTTTATTTTTTTTCATTAGTTGCAGGTATGGCACAAAAAATGGGTGACAAATCCAAAGAAATACAGGTAAAAAGAAGCCTGATCATATATAAATATAGAGCACAAAACAGAGAAGAGTGACAGGTCATCATTACAGGGTGTCAGCACAGAACAAGATAAATAACATCACTGAAACACAGCTTTCTCAACAACCTTGATATTACAGCATCAAATCTCCTAATTTCCAGGGGTCTTTTCAAGGGGGGGGGGGCAGCTAACGTCTTCATTTTGTCACACAGCTGCAATGATTGTGAAAAACTGGACATGGAAAAAGGGAGGCTGCATACGCATCACCTGGCCTTTGATACCTGATGAAAGCGTGGGAGAGAAAGAGAGGACAGACAGAAGAGGAAAGCCGTCGAGAAATAGCGAGATCCCCACTCCCCCAACACCAGAAACAGCAGGTACCGAGAGGTGGCAGTTTTCCCACAGGTGAAGTTGTCACACTAAGCAGCCACGCCATCAAATGGTGACATACTGCTTCTTCCCTGACAGAGTAAAATGAGATCTCTGAAATGTGTCTGCCTTTTCCAGTTATTTAGCGAGGCTGCAGTCAGCCTCCTGTCGACGGGCCGCCTCACTAATGCCGAGCCGCTGCGTGGAGAGAAATGCGCCACGCTGAAATGGTGATTTCACTCTTGGGGGGGAAATTTTTTTAAAAAGAATTAAAACCGTGGTGAAGTTTCAGGTTTAACACGACAGACATTTTGTTCCTGTCTGAGTCCTTCATATGAATACGACCAAATTCACCGGGATCTGTCGGAAATGGCTGGGCTGAACCAGAACGCTTTGGCTCTCGTCTTTGCTAAATCAATACCAAGAAAGCTGGGTGTGCATCGTGAAAATTACGGTTACTAGCTGTCATATCACGCTAGTGGGAGTGGGGTTTTTTTTGGGGGGGCTAAAATAGCATGATGAATGGCACAATGTGACAAAGCCCTTCTTCGGTTGAAAAGAAAATGAGAACATCTCCACTCAGAACTATTGGGACTGTTCCTTTTAGAGACCTTCAAGGCGCTACATACTGAACAATATGAAATACAAGGTAAGGAAATTAACTGCTGGGAAATTATGGCTGTAACTAAAGCTGGTAAATGTGAAAATTACAGCTGTATTTCTTTAAATGCTCCATTCAGGTAACGCCATCACTGCCTGAGTTCAGCAGCACGACTGAGCCGGACTTTCTTTCTTTGCAAGATCTTTTCCACTTGGTGTGCACTCTGCAGGAATTAAGGCAACACTTTTGTTTTAAATTACATTTTGCTCACTTATCAACTGGCCATGGTTCTACTCAGATGGGTAGTTTTAATGAAATTTACCAAAGAACCTGGGAAATTGTTTCAACATACTGCATGTTACAGCAATTAAATTCAATTTACAGCCTGGACTAACTCCGAGAGACCCTATCCTTTAATGCTACACAAACTCAATTTCAATGGTATTAATGTAAGCACTGGGTACATTCGTGCACAACTGCATAATTCATCCATCTATTCATCAATGCAATTATTTTCATTAAAAACAACTTTAGTTCATAATTTCATTAATAGAATCTAAGATGAAGCAGCAATAAAGGCAAGTCTTTGTTTGTTTCCTTGCTATTTCTGGGTCTCACCATATCTGACCATACATTTTTTTTTCACCTGTACTCAACACATTTTTCATAGGATTGGGCGCTATCAGTCAGCTGATTAAGCCAACAGTTGTCAGCCCCTCGTTTAACGCAAACATTCAGCGTTTGTTGACATGTGCAACATAGTGTTTATTTCGAGACTGTGCAGTACTAACACTTAATCTACTTTCCTATTATTCAAGACAAAATCTCAAAACTTTTATGTCCACGTGAGGGGAAAAAAGGGAAAAAAATAAGTATTTTTGTAACCATTTATAATTAAGACGATATCACCACAAATGCGAACTCTTGCGTGAGTGTCAAACCGAAGCTGTCGTGACAAACATCTAATAATGTACATGCCGGTGGGAAAGACAACACGTGTGCAACGTCTCGGGCCCTGGGACGGCGAGGTGAAAAACAAAACACTTGGCACACGTGGACGCATTCAGCTCCAGCGCTTAAATTAATCAAAAGCTGGAAATGCCTCAAACCCAGTCGCCCTTGTTAGTTTACGAACACTTCCCACCTGCCACAACTACAGAAGCTTCTTTCATCATTAAAAATACAGCTGGTAAACACTGTCGGAGAGAAAACTGTCACATAACGCTGTTTACATATTCAAAAACTGTTAATCCCCTCCAATTGTACTTTGAAGTGGCTCAGAGGACTTTTATCAATAAACAGAGTAGAGCTGAGTATGTAAGCCACTCACCAGGCTCAGGCCCCTCGTACACACAAAGGGCAGCGGCTGACACAGGGTCTGTTTATTGCACAGAAATGCAAATCGAGGATAATGTAAGAGCTGCAACATCATGAAAACGTTTTCCTTCTGCTGTCCAATTTCAGTTGCGGCCGTGTGAAAATTAGCCCACATTTCCTCCGCACAAGTGGAGATTTTGCAGCTGCGACTGAATGTACCCAGCATCTAATAACATACAACAAACCCAGGATAAAAAAAAAACAAAAAAAACGAGGTCTGTCATATTTTCGGAGAGGCTAATGCTGTTCCAACAAACTAACTTTACCGCGCGGTGCCTAAGAGGGAATCCGTGGAGGAAATTTTGCATATTATTAAACTCAGGCAGTTATTTTAAAACAATAGTTTGACATTTCGTGAAATACCTGTTAATGAGCTTTCGAGATGCGGGTCGGTGTACTTTTGAAGTGCAGAGAGAGCCAGGCGAGCTGATACTGGTTCCAGCTCGGTACTAATGGGAACTGTCTGACATTTAAAGAAATCCACTTACTTGCTTGTCCAGAGTTAGCAAAGAGGAATCAATATCACTTTTATACCTGTACATTTCATATGAAGCTACCAGGAGCCCGTTAGCCTAGCTTAGCGTGTAGACTAAAAAAAGAGAGGCGGCAATCTGCCTGCCACAAATCTACATGTTTTGCCTCATTTTTTAAAAATTCCTACAAATACAGTTGCATCAGTTTGTGGTTTTCCAGGGGTTAAGCGCCAGAATATTTTTCAGCCGGGAGCATGAATTGACAAGGCTCTCTGTGGGGCTGTAAAAGGAACAGTTACCAAAATATCTTTAGAAGCTCATATCCAGACTTAGTAACAGTGACGACTGCACGGGGCACTTTGGCACTTCTCATTTCCTACTATACCACAGGAGGATACAGCCACTAAGTAATGGATATTTTATCTGACCTTTACATTTTTGGAAAAGTTTTGTCAAAGTCTGCGTCAAAGTCAGATGAACTTCCTGTTCTTGACGTGTCCAAAACAACCTGAAAGTTCTCATCATCAAAAGCGGCCGCACACACACACACACACACACACAAACATGTTTTAGTAAAACTTTACATCTAATAAGACTGTAAGAAAACAACTCTCCCCAGAACTCCATTTACATTCATTGCGATCTGGGTCGTGTGGAAATAAAAAACACAGAAATGAAAACATCTCAAATCCTCTCAAAACAAACGAGCGAAAAACAAAGGGGAAAATGTGTGTGATACCTGTGATCATGCCTCTGTAATGACAGCATACAGAACATAATGATACCGTCAAGATGCCCTGAAATGTTCATCATTCTGCTCTGTTTTGCTTAGCATATTTATCTTCTTTACATGGATCAGTTTCTTATCACACCTATTGTACACAGCTTTATGCTCACACATGTACCCGACCCACTCAGACTAACCCAGGCTTCCTACTGAAGAGGCTACATATGCTGAACAACCACAACGCCACAAACCTTTCAGTTTTGGACCCCGTCAGCATTCATCAAGATTTCATTTCCACTCTTGACTGGGTTCCCTTTGCCTTCTCTTGCATTGTGGTTGCACTATAAATATGAATGTAAGAAGTAAGAAAAAAAAAAGATCCATTTGCTGTTAAACGTGGACTTGTTCCAGAGTGTCGGTAAGCCTGAATTGGTGGAAGTAGGTCACGTATGTGCAGAGAAATATAAAATGGATTTTATATGTTGAGACCTTGAACTGTATGTTGTGCTTCCTGTACTCCAACATAAAACATTTATCATAAACCTTTGAATAGAGCTTCTTTAACATTTACAAGTTATACAGTTACCAAATTGGTTTACTTCTTATGCTTCCATCAGCTTTGATACTTCAGCAATGCAAAGGGAGACAACAAGAAGAGAAAGGAAGTTAAGTCATCTTCAACGGAAAAAATAAGAAACAAGACACAAGTCCTCAAAACATTTGTCATAACCAACAATGAACGGAATTTTTCATTTTCTTATTTTCTCTTTTTTACAATACATTTTTTTTTAAAAACCCCGCTGGTTAAGGTTATGGTCTCAGGTAGATCTTCCACAGTCAATTTTCACAGTTTGTGTAAAAGCAGAGAAACATTCTCGCTAGAGTAATAAAATATCATGACTATTATTATGGTCATTATTATCTTTTATTCTCATATTGTTCCATATAAATGGTGGAGGACAGGGGTGAGGCGAATCACCCTAATGAAGAGCCTGCCGTCCCAAGGTTCCTACTTCCCTCCCTGTACAACGTGATGTTTTATTCAGCAGTTGTTCTTTGCTTTTGTTAAAAAAAATGCTTGCCCGCAGGGAAGGAGAATTATGGGAAGAAAGAGTGGGGTATTCATTCAACAAAGTGTCTTCATCCTCCTGTATGATCTCAAACGGTCTTTCCAAAAACAAAAAAAACCCCACCAAAAAACAACAACAAAAAAAAAGATCCAGAGCCTCACTTGTATCTGATGTTTTTATCCAAACCGATTCCAAACCCGTGCTCCGGGTCTGCCGGCGCTGCCTGGTCGGCTGCCCTCGCGTGGAACTACGCGTAGACATAGCCGTAGGCTTCGGGCGATGCACACACGCAGACGCACACTCGCACGCATATGAACAAACAGGCGCACACACACACACACACACAGGCAACTGTCCCATCAGGAGTGAGATCCAGGTGATGCGCGCGACAACTTCCTCTGAACACACATGCCCTCCCGTCAGCACTTGTGGGGCAAAAGAAACGTGTAGAAAATAGCCCATCAGAGGAAACATGAACAGAGATGTGTTCGGTGTCGATTAACGCCCAGGCTCACGACTCGGTTTGTAATCTGAAGGCACTTTGTTTCATGGCAGAAAGTAAAGTGGCTTCTGTTCCACGGGCGGACCAGCGAGCTGAATATCTGAGTCAGGCCCCACTCGTCGGACCTTTCTCTACTCTCCGCCTGTTCTTCCGCTCCCTCCGCTCTTCCTCCCGTTAGCGTCCCTCCTCCCCACCTTCTTCCCACCTCTCCTCTCATCTCGGCCCGGAAGCTTCAACTTCTTCGCTTCTTTCAGCCCTCCAGTCCAGCCGTCTACCCCTCCGCTGATTCTTCTGCATTTTATTGTTCTGCCACCGTATCGTCGTTTGGCCACTTGGACTCGTGAGCACAGTGTTAAAAGAGACTGTACATAGGCAGCTACAGGGGGAGTAAGCAGACAGACCTAAATGTTGCCAGAGTCCTTGTTTCTCTACAGTACAGCACCAAGCAGATAAAGAAATGCCAAGGTGTGACGTGAGGCTGGGCGAGAGTGAAAAACGAGTGTCGGTGATTGGCATCTGGTGCAAGGAAATGAAGATAAAGATACACAGAGAAAGGTCTGATTCCATGTATGTGTAAGCAGGGAAATGTTATTTCCTCTTCAAAAAGTCAGCAGTATCTATATTCCGCCGCCTTCCAAAGATATTTTCGTAACTTCATAAAATTGTTCTTGTGCTTTACAAACTGCCCTCCCTCGACGCTTGTGAGCTCTTTTTCGCCAAAGTCCAGGCTTACTCGTAGCCCACCTGTCTTTGTGCTCGTAAAGACGTCCCGAGTCCTGCACCGAGGAGCGTTTTCTGTAAAAGAGGTCTCTTTAAAAAAATTAGCGCATCTTCTTTATTACTTTTTGTGTAACTTTTTTTTTTTTTTTTTTTTTAATCACAATTTTTTCTGTCTTTTATCAATTTCGGTCCCTCCCTGGTCCGTTGGGGGACCCCTGCTGCTTTCAGGATGCATGAATCTTTGGTGACTGGATGCCGAGGGTATAGCTCACAGACGGTGGGTCTGAATCTTCGCCTCTGAGATGACGGGGAGAGGGGTCACCTCTGACCTTCCAGGAGGGTCATCACCAAGGTGATGCATAGCAGCCATATATGGGCGGATGTGGACGGAGCTGTGGCGCTAAGATCTAAATGGGTAGGAGACACAGAAAACAGTTGTCGCAGGTGTTACTCCAAAGAGCAATGCACAAAAATGCCTATCACTCAAAAACACAGTGGGGGATGTGACTTTGAAGGAACAGACCACCATTTCGGCAAATGCACTTCTTCATGTTCTTGCTAAGAGCTGAGATGACACGATTAATACCATTTTCATGTACACATGATAAATATGAAGCCAGCAGCCGTTTAACTATGCTGACATCTTAAACCAGGGGAAACAGAAAGAAAAAAAAATCAACAAAGTTGTTAAAATGACAAGTTGAGGCTAATGGGAGGACTTTGTGTGGGACTATTTCTTGGCATGGTACAATGACTTCCTGCCCTTCAAGTGAGTCTCTCCTGGGTGTCTGTCACTCTTAAGGTGGCTCCTGTAGGTAACTGCGACCAGGCAAGAATTAATTCAGGACACAACCCCACTGAAAATATCAGAGTGTCATTTTTACGCTTTGATTTTTGAATGAATTAAAACAAGATATAAATTTTTAATTACTGAGCTATAGCGGTACTACATTGTTTTTGACGTTCGGACAGAGCCGGGGGAGCTGTTTCCCCCTGCTTTTGGTTTTTAATGCAAAGATATTGTTTCACACTTAACGAGCACACGCGAGAGATGTATATATCGTCCCATGAAACTGTAAATATGTAAATAATCAGCACTTCCCTCAATGTTGAACTGTTCCTTTAAGGCGCAACTAACCTGTGTGAGCCTAAGACGGGGTTTCTCAACCAGTCTCCTTGAGTAACATCCTCTGTCAGAAGTCATGTCGGATCAGCCCGCGTACGATATTTCTCAATTTTTTCCCTCTTACATCACGTAGAGTCATGTAAGATTCATCATGTGAGATTGAATTCTATAATTCATAACCTTACTCTGTCCTCAGCCTTGCCCACCGCTCGTGTGACTCTGAATGAATTAATGCTGTCACTTTGAATCATGGTGGATCAAAACAAGAAAATAACTTATAATAATAATCTCGCAGTAATAAAAGAATACATCTGGAGATCACCGGCTCTGATTCTGTCTTAGATGCCTGGTGATTTCCTCTAATGACAGGAAAATAGAAAATAGATTAGATTAGAAATAGAATAGATTCATTTATGTTATGCTACAGGGATGTGTGTGGAGCCTCTGGAAATAATGTTCTTCCAGTCATAAATAATAAGAATTAAATTAAAGGAACAGCGTTTGCCTACAATATCACCTTGTCAATTGCAGGCCATTTTCTGTGTCCTGTTTTTCTGTTTTTACCTTCTGTTTGTTCCTGCAGCGCAATTACAGTGCTCCACTCCGCCAGCGTGGCCATCATTCATGTGATTACAACACTGTTGCCATGACAACCGCACTTCCCCTCCCGCGAGATGGTCGTTCAATGCTGGCAACTGTCTAAGATTAGATTCCCTCTCGTAAATCTCCACCTCGTCGAGCGAGGTGGAGCGGGGAGCCAGGCGCTCCGCTAAGACGGACAGGAGAGGGGACACGTGGCGCTACTCACTGGGCGGCGGGTCTCGACACTCCCCTTCCTCCAGCGTGACGTCATCGATGGCGATGTCCCCCTCGATGCCCGGTCCCCGCACACCTTCCAGTACCACCTACGGAGAGGCACAGAGAAAAACAAGTTTGTTTTGTGTCTCTCCAGCCTAGATAGACCACAAAAACAAGATAATTGGCACGACTGCAAGATAAAATCTTAAAGTAAGTACATAGTGTAATTTAGCTAAATTGCTCCTTATGAAAAATAACAGCAGGTGGCAAATGTTGGTTTCATTTTTATAATGTTACAAATATGAGTGCTAAAAAAGCCTGCGGTATGAGAGCAGTTCGAAGTGAGAGTGGGAAACAGAAAAAGACACAAAAGTGCAGCTGAAACTATAATTACTTTCCACAACTGCAGCCGTAAAAATGATGGAGAATATTGCCCTTCTATATTCGCTCCTCGCAACGATTAGGCCTCCTGATGGCAAAGCGTGAGTGATATTGCTTTCTCAATAGCAAACAATGTCTCTGGATCCCGTCCCCATCTCTGCTTAATACTGAGGCTCGTGAAGTGCTCCATCAATATGCAGCCCCCAAGGAAACAAACACTTCACCGCGCAAACACAGACAGAGGGGAAAATAAAGGGAAACAGGGCAAACTTTGCCGAGTGTTGGACTTACAGCGTTTGTTGGTCTCACCTGGAAGGATGCTGTTGGATGGATGCTTACTTTGGCCTGCTTCCAGTGGTCACCTTGGTTACCGCTTAGCGACCACACCGGACCCTCGGAGGTCGTTTGGCCTTTCTGCTTTAGGAAGGCGTTCAGTGTTCCTGTGTGAGAGAATTCCAGGTCAGTGCCCACGCACACAAATATATCTTTCCAATATATACAGTATGTATAAATGTCAGATTTATATACGCGTCTGAATTGGTTGTTTCAAACACTGAGCAGCGGACCTGTACCGAGCCATGGCACATTTGTTACTACACTTCTAGGGCACTATAAACTATTTTTGTGGTAATTACATTAAACTTGCTGCCCTCATTCCTCCCTGCTGCGCTCCCATCAACAATGCACGGCTGTTTAACTTAAATAGGTCAGCAGTGAGGTAACCAATCAGTTGCCACCACCTTTCTCCATTCTTTTGTATGTGGAAGTGAGTGATTTGTGCGAACGGCAGATTTCCCAATATTCGTTTTCCGTGGACGACCGTTAAGGGTTTCTGAAAGTTTCCAGTGGCCATTGTGAATTCCAGGGTAAAACTGCAAGTGAGTCCCAGATCTCGATTTCTTAATTTATTATTCACCTCTGTCTGCTGCACTTCTAATTTATGTATTCTTCTGCACTCGGAGCAGAGCCAACCAGTAACAAAGGTTAAACTCGGGTCGTACCATTTGATACACTTATTAAACTGGGGCTTCTCTGAGTGATGAAAAATTATTCTCGAGCTCATAATAATCCAAATTAATTATCACTAATGGGCAACGTGTGATGAGAATTTCTGGCGATGGTAAATACTGCGGATAACAGTTCTCTCTAATCTATCACTTTATCTGGCATTCCCAGTAAAGATGCACAGGAGATCTGACTGGATGTCACAGTTGAATCCAGCTCGACGTTTGAAAATTCAAAATGACCCTCACTAAACCCTGATAAATACACAGAAATCCTGTCTCTTATTGAGACTGAAGAGACTATACACCAGGTCTGAATTGAAGACTCTCCTCTTGTCTCGCCCTGGGCTCTGATATAAAACTGTCAGATGATGACACTGAGTGCAACCACGTTACCCTACCCTCTCCAAAACACACAGTTTGTGTTGGTTTTTCCATTTGCCATGCAACAAGATTGTGTGTGTGTGCGTGTGAAAGAGAGCGAGAGAGAAAAACATCCTTTAGTGGCAGGCCAGAAGGAGCTGCATCCAAAAGGACCAAATCAGGTTAGCAGTGACACCGTAGTAAACCTCGGTCGGACCTCTGCCCTGAAGTCAAGTGAATTTGGCATGCATGGAAAGCAGCACCTCCATGTTGACACAACTGATCAGCAACGGCAGCGGCGTCGAGGACCGCAACCTTGCCTTTGATGCATCCCCGCCTCAGCGTGGTGCCTCATTACTGCACAGCCCCCTTCAAAAACCATCTCTGCGAGGAAACGAGGGGAAGCTGTACTGTATGTCCCTGTTCATATTCTCTCATCAGCCCGGTGTACGCTTTCTCCCCGACGACAGCACAATCTCCGGTGAGAGATGAGCTCTTGTACAGAACATGACCTGCGGTTTTATCCACCGTTGGAATGTTTAGGATGTAGGAGGATTCTTGCTGAGCTGGCTGGCTTACGTTTTCTTTGAACTCATTTCGATGTAGGTGGTTATGTCAGTGTCATCACATTCCGAGCAAAGGAATATGCTGTATACTCTTTGGAGTGTCTCTTTTTTTTTTAAGAGATACTTGTGGCAGACAGTTGTGAAATTTAACAAAAAAAAAGATCTGAGAGAAGAAAGGTTGGATCTAGTGAAAAGTGAGAAATAGCTCCTGGGAATTTTCAATTATGCAGTGAGGATGAGAGAGGGGAGGATTGAGGTGCAGGACCACCCTCACTGCTAATGAAAGGATGGCTCCATCGCTTTCTCAGAAGGTCAGGCTTAAAACAGACTTGCTTGGTGTGCTTTGCCGGAGACTTAATCCCATAAACAAATGCGACACGGGCTCCAAAGGCAAACTTTGATGTGTGCTTCAGTAATTACGTGTGACCTTGTCTCAGGTATCCCCCTGCCGGCTAACGACGGAGGAGTTTCTTTGAGCCCGTGCCACCGTTTTCATCAGCGTGTAGGCGAGACCCCTTATCGACTGATTCTGGCCTTTAGCGCTGCCGTGCCACAACTTGACTGTGACTAACCTCAGCAGCACAGTCCCAAAGAGCATCAAACTCCCAGCATTTCGAGACAGAGCTGAGCCAAGTCTGACGGCTTTCTGACTCACAGCTCCAAATGTGAAAGTGCCCTCAAGTACTTAAAACAACAGAGTTTTCTGCAATGTGAAATAAAATACATACAGGATATGTGAACATACAGTACTTGGACCATTTGCCATAAGGACTCTGATATTCTGTGGCCAGAAAATATCACAAACCAACATTCCTGAGCTCAGGGGCAAATTTCTCTCACGGCTGGAGAGGCAGAATACTAAATGGAGCGTAGCTATAGAGGATCTGAGCTGGGTTTCAAGTCCTTGACATTTAGCCCATTCATCATAACACGCCACAGTCTGGGCATGGGCTTCACCACAGATGGGGAGGGCAGGGTAGAGAGGGTCTGGCTGGCGATCAATTTGAGCAAATTGGAAATGTCATGGCCTACTCAACCTCGGCAGGGAGCCGGAGGAGCTCTCATCTCCCTGCTGAGTCGCCCTCCAACACCTCTATCCTTACATTCTCTCCACCTCTCCAGATGTTTGAGTCCACCCCCCCCACCTGGACACTTTCACTTCCACTGAGGACAGCTTCTCCTCAGCCCTCACGAAGTCCTGTTGTCAACTTGGTGCTGAGCCTAAAGGCTCCATCCCCCTTATTGTAAAAAGGTAATTTTTCCCACTTTTCCCTGGAGGTTTGCAGCTGTATAGATAGTTTTGCAGTATTTTTTTTTTTAAATTTACAGTATATTTATATAAGATATGTGCTCTTGAGTTATGTGCTCCCATATAAACGCAATGAAGGTGAATTAAATTAAAAGGTTTGTGGTGTCCCAAGTTGATGAAAAAAAAATCCATTTCACTATTTACATTTTCCAGAGACAGTTTTCCGGCTACTGATAATAATCAAATTCCGCAAAGTATGCTTCCACAGTGGCATTGGTGAATTACACTGAATAACCAGGAGAGCTCAAAAGGTGAAAGTCAGTGGTTGAATTTATCAAACAAAATAAAAAGTAATGCCGCATGAAAATTCTAACTAAGAAAATTCCAAAGCTTTTATTTAGGTTGCAGTTTATCTCCAACTGAGACAAACAGTTTATTACTCAATGGAACGATCTGTAAGCCTATTAGATTATTAATGCAAATAAGAGTCATTAAACTTCAAAGAGAATAAAAAAATTGGAATGACATAAGATTCACAAAAAAAAAGGATATGGCCTGCGAAAAAAAAAAAAAAAATAAGCCGCTCCGTTAAAAACATGAGAGGGAGAAGAGGAGGGGAAGCTGAGCGGGTTGGAGCTGGAGCAGCAGGTCGGGCAGAAGCTCAGAGAGGAGCAGGTGGAGGGTGGAGACGGCGCTGATACCACCAGCGTCTCGCTGGAGCACTGAGGTAAATGCAGCCAAATGCTCTCTGCAAACATCTTATCAGCACAGAGAGTGCGGTTGCCAGCCTGTAGTGATTTCACAGTTTCATGCAATTGTTCGAGTTTAATGAGCACAGAAGCGCAGCTACTTGTCCCCTTTTT
This sequence comes from Psettodes erumei, assembly GCA_016785225.1. NCBI lineage: Eukaryota > Metazoa > Chordata > Actinopteri > Pleuronectiformes > Psettodidae > Psettodes > Psettodes erumei. The sequence goes on along the minus strand of JAFBJZ010000873.1, from coordinate 355,415 downwards.
GTCTTTATTCACTGTCGGTGCGCTCTTCTTTTCACTGTTGTTTTTTTTCAATCTATTTTTTTTAAATGATTGTATTTATTTTTGTGGTGCGCTCTCTCTCTCTCCTCACAGCATATTGAGCGATGGCTCCTGCATGAATACAAAATAACCTGCTAACATAGCAAATTATATATAAATAGTCATAATAGTATATAAACGTTATTATTATTATTATTATTATTATTATTATTAATAATAATAATAAAATTTATTATTCATATTAATAAAGTTTTGGGAATGGGACATTGGGTAGACCTCAGGTGGGAAATGTGATGTCACACACTTGCACCAATCAGCTCTTAGCAACATTGGAATCTGAATCTGATGACAGTCATGAGGCTGATTATCTGAGTTTTATAATCCTCTTTATCCAAGGGTGGTTCTCTAAATAAAAGCTGCTTAAAGATGCTTCTTTCCGAAACTTTAACTTTGATTGTTTTTTTTTTGTCATGAATAATGGATTTGAAGTTGCATCCTCGTGGTTTGAAAGCTGCTATGTGAAGCATTTCAGTAGTTCAGATTCGGCATGTCCTAGTGCTAAGCAAAACAAAGTAAGTAAGAAAAATGCTGGCAGACAGCAAACAGTGAATGAGGCTGCTGTGCCCTTAATGTCCACGTGAGCTTTGCATGTGAACAGAGCAGTGAGGACGAGCCGGTCCTCATGAGGAGCAAAGGTCAAAGGTGACGGTCAATAATGCAAGACACCTGCTTTCGAGAGAGGATGCCCGTGGTAGATAAAAACAGGAAGACATCTGGCGGCTTCCACAATAACAAGTAATCAACATATGTCCAGTCCAAAATATGATTCAACAACGCACAACGGTGACAAAGAGACCCAAGACACAATGGTGCTGGACAGCTGACAGCTGGAAATAGTCCATTTCCAAACACAACAGCACACAGGACACATCAGGCATTAACTATGAAGGACACTGTGGCCGCTGCAGTGGTATAAAGGCATACGAGTGGATTAAGCTGCATCCATTAATATCTATAGATCCACGTCTCAATGACAGAACCAAGCAGAATTCTTCAACCTGAAAGCTGACAGGATTGTGTAAAACAGGACAAATCTCGTTTTCATAAAATCTACAATTACTCTTGTGCTGTTCTTACAGAGCTTGACTTTGCAAGAGCAGCTTGTTTTCAGCACCCAGCTCCCCAGAAGACCCCGCAACCCCGCCCGGAGCTGGCCGTCACCTGCCTGACGGATCCGCGCAGCAGCTAATGATGCAGGGTGCAGCCGAGACTGCCGTCACCCGCTTTGGCCCTCCACGTCGCATGAGTCTGCTGTTTTTGTGCTTGGGGTCCAATCCTGCTTACCGCTCCCACGCTCACAAACAGCACAGAAAGCGCACACAGAGCGGGAGGGCTTGTGCTGGACTGATTGGGTCCCCGGTGGAGGAAGCCTGAGAGTCAGACATGCGCCACAGAGTGCTCCTTCAGTTGGCCTGCCATCTTCAAATGGGCCACGCAAGTTTGTTATCTGCATTGACAGAGGAGTGTAAGAGCCACTGGCCAGGATTTGTGTGCGCACCTTTGTGGGGGTGTGTTGCAAAAATGAGATATGTTTTGCTTTGAAACATCTGACAGCTGCACTTACAAATTTTTTAGCATGAAAGCACAATACTCCCCGTCGCACTCACCACGGGGACAAACTCTGGAAAATGACTGAAATTTTGCCGCTCACAGGAAAAAGTGCTGCTGCTCTTTCTTTTTTTCTCCCCACAGCAAGACTCCTGTGTTTCCTGTCTCACAAATAACTATTCTTTCACAGACACACACACACACACACACACACACACAAAGGGAAGGCCCACTGGGAAACACGTAGGTGGTGGACAGCAATTTCAAGAATCTCATTTCTCAGTTTGTATTTCAAAGCCACTGTGATGTCCCACAGATGCTTGATGAGCAACTTTTATTTTTTTTTTTGGCAAATAAAATTTGTGGCGGCGTTTCCTCTCTGACTGTTTAGTTACGCACAGATAAGAACTCATCCCCTTCATTTAGCAGAGAATTGCCAAAGCAATTTGAGTTTCACATGAAGCCGCTTTTGCTGCTTAAGCGACCAAAAGCACGGAACGGCGACAGATTCTTTCAAGAATTAAAAGTAATTATTCCATCTTTGTCTATTTCCACGAACTATTGAGCAATTAATTTCATTAAGAAGATCCATTCCACAAATGACTTCAAAGAGCAACACAGATGTTGGGCATACAGGCCCAGGACAATGAAGCAAAGGAGGCATGTCTCTTACCTATGTGTTTTCCATACATGTGGTAGAAGAAGCCGAAGCAGTAGGCCGGCGGGTTGGTGATACCGTAAGGGTTTTTAGGCGCTACGTTGAAAAATGGACTCACAAGCCGCGCCTGGTCGCCTTCCATCCGCGGCCTCGACGTCTCGATGTACATGTAGAAACCTTGAAACAGGGGGGGGAGAAACGTAGCGATGAGCGTGCACATATGCCAGAAGCTGCTGCAAGCAACATTTACAAGCAGGTGAAATCATCTCCACAGCTGCAGTAAATGCTGAAATATAACACACACGTGTTCACGCAGCTTCCTTTATCTCAAGCCGCAGGGAGAGTTTAATTCGTGTTCATTACAACTTGTGTGTTATTTTGAAGTTTTGGTCAACACTTATTAACAGTGCACTCACCGAGTAAGGAGATATGAGCAGTCTAATGCATTTTATTTGGAGGCAAAGGTCTAAGTTGGTAATAATCCATTTCTGCACATGTGCATGGAGGTTAAACATTTTCTTTTTTTACCCATACAGCAAAAGAGACAAAAATAAGACCCAAGTTACAATGAATAAAAACAATTACATTTTAAACAAATACTGTAAATACGTATGTATGCAGGTAGTGACTGTGCACCAGTGGACACAGGCTGAAGAATAAGACAGCATATGTCAGGAAGCCTTGTGACACCCCAACAATTTTCTTTGTCACTGTAAACACCGAGGGGGGGGCATCCCTGGTCTTGCTCAGCTGCTTTCTCCAGCCAGTCAGCGATAGCACGGTGGAAATGAAACCTTCCATATCAGAGATAAGGAGCTGGGCTTTCTACGAAGGACAGGCCCCCTTTCACTAATAGCAATAACCAGGGGCAAATCGAGACGATAACAATGGGGCTACATTTACGCTCCCTCGGTTTGACAATCGCGGACAGCCGCGGCGATGGCGGCGAGTCAAACGGTCCTCTGACTGTGGCTGAGCCACCTAATCTGAAGCCAATCTCTACCCCGCCACAGGCACGGGCAAGGTAGCGAGTGAGCGGTTCCACGCCCCTCCAGCCAAAATCAAATGGAATATCTCCCACGGTCGAATCTCATATCAGATAATTATATGCAAAGAGGAACGGGGCTGGTAATGAAAAGCTGGACATTTTGAAACCATGAGGTGATTAGGGCCAATGCATTATTTACTGCCTCAGCTGCTGCTGGTGCCACAGCACCATAATAGTCACTTCTATTCCACCACAGATAACTTCCATCGGAGGATTTCATGCGAATCGTCTGATGGATTCCTACAAATCCAATTTTGCTAATTCCCTATCCAAGTTCCTCAATATGAAATACTTTCACATGTAAGTGACACAGCGAATACTAAACGCTGTGCAGCTTTCTGTGGTTCAGGCACCCATGGAAACAGCATCAGACACTCAGTTACAAGATTATCTTGATAATAAATGGTCAAAGCCGCTCACTGCGAGGTTGTGCTGCATCGAGCAAACTGGCGACATTATCGATCACGCAGCCGGGAACACGTGGACCTTTCCAACCTCCTCTCAACATTCCAAAAAGTGGCACTTGGTGCGGCACGTTTGCAAATGAGCACAATCGACGGGCAATGCTGCTAATTTTAAATCTTGCCGCGTCATTTGGCAACATAACGTGATAATCACACTTTGGGCCTGCATGCCATGGGAGTTCCTGTATTCACGCATGGATTATATAAGAAATAACAGGAGCGGTGCCCATTTAAATGGGCGCATTCAACCCACTTATTTCCGGTCCGGTGAGCAGGTGCAGTGTTTTCAGAGCCACGCTGACAGCTGGCAGAAATAATCCCTCGCATTCATACCAACTGTTTCTTTTTTCTTTCCATTGGTGCATACATTTAAAGTATGACTTTTCAGCTATAAATACAAATAAATCCCCACCTGAGAAATGCAGTTGTACAACCTGCTTGGGGTTGTTGGTGATTTGTATCTGCTGTTTTATGCACCGGTATATTACATATATCCATCAGGGCATCTGTTCTCTACACATATATATATCGTATTCAGGAAGTTGAGGTCTATTCGGGGATGTGTTGTTCGAAAGCAGTAATTTCCAATTCAATTCCAGCTCATTTGACCTATCAATGGACTGTAATAAACACCAACTGCTAATCACTGTGCAATCACAGAACAAAGCGGCAGTATATCAAGCTACGTGTGGGAATACTTACCCTGCTTGGCGCCACTGCGATCACCACTGGGCCCGGTGTTGGGTGTATACTTGGTGTCGCGGGTGGCGGCACTGTGCCGCGTCCAATCAAAATCATCATTCTTGTCCTGGGTGAACATGCAGATGGGCTCCTCCTCAAAGCTGCAGTGGAACTCTCCTGGTGAGCGACAGAGCAGAAAGCGGGCTCTTACGTCCGCGTCGTTGCAAAAAGTCACCAAGGAGCTACGCCGCAGCTGCGTGACACCTTCTGTATATTTATGAGATCACCTGGGATGCGTATGCCTGCGTGTGTAGGTCTCGGGGTGGGGGGGGGGGTACAACAGCCAAGTCCTAATTACACCATGCAATCTGGTGAACAGGATTTCTAAATTAAGACGTGACCTCTCGCCGACTGCGGTGAAGTGTGAGTTGAGTGTGTTTGGGGAGTCCAAAAAAGGAAGTAACTGCAGGGAGGGCGCTGCACCCTGCAAACACCCACAGCAGTGTGTGTGTGTGTGTGCCTGACTGCATCACAACTGGTTATTAGAGGATAAAGCGTGGCAGCCCACTACAGAAGCATGACGGATAGCGTTGAACAGACACACACTCTCACACGTACACACCCTCAGTGAATAATATTAAAGGGAATGCAAATCTCATGCGAAAGAGGCTGGAAACACTAAATCATGTCTCAAAAAGGATGAACGGCTTTCTCGTTGTTGTTTAACATTGTAGAGGTAGTATTACCTGCATGAATCTCATGAACTGCTAATAACTTGGAACAACTTGTCTTTCGTCGACTGAAAGTGAAAATGAGGTGATTGTCCTTGGATGTTTCGTAGCATCACTAGCAGGACTCTATGTAATCATTTTTTTTTTAAAATTGACTCCGCCTTCCTGCTTCTCTATCACTCAGCATCCTCTCTGTAGTGGGTGTGCAGGTAGAGATATGGAGTGCCCCCACCCTCCTTCTCTCCCTTCGCCCTCCCTTCTCCTCTGTTGCTCTCCACGCCCCTTTGACAGCAATTTTTAAACTACTGGAGTGTGCAGAGAGGGAATGAAAGTGTGGGTTTTGTCGCCCTTTAAGGGAAAAAAAAGAAAAAAAAAAGAAGTTACTCCAGCACGAGGTTCTGATGGGGCACGTGTAGGGGAATGTCGAACAGCAAAGGGCCGGAAAAGGAACACGTGGGGAACTAACCAACTCACTTTAATTAAGGGGTAAAAGGAAGGATCAGCAGAGTCAAAACCTCCATTTAATTCACGTAACAAACAAAGTAAAACACCTGACCAGAGGACAAGGTGCTGTTGAACAGTGTCTTCAAAGAGTTAGTAAAAAAAAAAGAAAGAAAAGAGCATTTAGATTCAGGATGCAGGCATGTGTTCTGATAAATATTCATTGATTTATTAAAACGTAGCTGGGAGCAGTTTGGAGTGGTGACCTTGAGAGGCGCAGAATCTGCAGCTTTTACTCAGGTAATGGAGGTAGCATAGACAGAGGTAGCGTGTGGGCGGATGGAGCGAGCCACGAAAACAGGGCAGCGGTGCTGCGAGGCAGGGAGAGGGAGAGAAAGGAGACTGAAAGCGGGAGCAAGGGAGAAAGAAGAGGTGGAGTGGGAGAGCGGAGGAAGGGGCCGGGTTGCAGGCACTCTTGACTCTCCTCCTCACAGGCATGCAGATTTTAATGGAGGTCTAGCTCCCGGCTCCAGACACCGACGCCCCCCCCTCCCGCATCCACTGTGAGCTAAACTAAATGTTTTCGCCCTCTGTGCCCGGGAGAGATGGGAGGATTTAGAGGATAGGCAGACGAAGGAGGGAGGAAGAGGAGGCGTGCAGGTAAGATAGCTTCCTTCGGGGATTTGGATAATGATGTTGGTGATTAGGATGTTTGTTATTATGTTGGCAATGTTTGTGAGAACACCCACCAAAATATATATCTATATAAATAAATAAACCACAATACACAGCACACTGCGGCACAGCAAACAGTGATTAAGTGTGGATTCTCAAGGTGTGAATAATGGGAATTTATGAAGTTTCAACAATGAAATGCCTCACGAATGGGACTGAACATTAAGGAACACAAACACATACGGCAGAGATGCATGCGTAAGTAATGCTCAGGAAGCGCAGCGCGTGCAGACGCACTCAGACATACACACAAAATCCACATATGTCGTGCAAATATGGTGTCCAAAATGCAGTGTCATGCAGAGATTTAAAGCTCTCAACATGTCCAACAGCCGAACGCAGCTTTACTCTGAATTCCTGATGGGAGGTTTTATTTATGATGCATTATTTAGTTCTACTTAAAAAGATCTTTCAGTGCAGTCTGACATGTTGAGAGTCAGCTCTCTACGGGATGCACAGTTGCTTTGAGTTTCCCCACTGTTCTCGCTGACTGTGTTACGACAGAGCGAGCTCTCTGACGAGGAATGCAAACGGAGGTTGGCATTACTTACTCAGATGAGGGTTGATGGGAGCTGTGAAAGAGAGAGAGAGAGAGAGAGAGAGAGAGAGAGAGGGAGAAGAAAAAAGGCCGGGGACAGTCATCAGTACATGATATGTTAGCTCTTTAGAGGCACACGCGGCTGCACAGGCACGCACACCGTCGCGCTTAAAAACACCGTTTGGCAGTTTCGCGTGCTCTGCCGCAGGTTGCACGCGAGCGTGTACAAGGTAGCTGCTGCTAGGAACCCTCCATCCTGCTGTCATCTACTGTTTGGTGTAGCGCTAATAAAAACAAAGTCGACATGTATAAAACAAAAAAAGCAAAATGAGGCCCAGTGGAAGACCGGCAATATTGTGCCGTGGCATTAAAAGGCCGCAGGCATATCAGAGTGCGTACGCTCCGTCCTCTTGGAGCTGCATTGCTTTCGCGGCGTGCAAAGAAAAAGCAAACATATTACCAAACAGGAAGACTGACTGGCACGCACACACACACACACACACAATACAGTGACTATCGAGCAGAGAGAAAGAGAGATGTCGGGGATTTGAAGAGGAAAAGGTGACAGCAATTGTTCTCTGCCTGTTATCAAATATAAAGGAGAGAGGGATTAGGAGGATGGGCCTGACCACATTAATAAGCTTATAGCGCAACTGCTTATCATTATTGCCATTTACCGGCATTGCTGATGTTCTTGTCCAAGGTGACTTCCACTTAGAGCACTAAGCCTATTTTATACGTCCATTTAGAAGCCAATAAATCATATAAATGAGTAATAATCACAAGTGTGTCAGCTAATCACTTTCCTGTAACATCTTTGATTCTTGATGGGGTTTTTTTTTAAATTGAAACTTTTAGATCAAACACTGATGAGACGAGTCCACAGAAATCATACAAAGGCTTATTTTGCATTCCGTCCACCTAACCATGGTCCAATGCCTCCCTCATTGATAATTTAAGAGGCTACTGCCGCAGCAAACACAGAAAGGTCAAGGGTATCACACCGAGTTGCAACCAGCCAGTTAGTCGGCACTTCACTTTTTGCAGAGTAAATACCATTTAACCTGTCAAGAAGATTCATGGGCATTTTCATGATCGATTGCTGACTGGCTGAATAGATGCGATACATCAGCTTTACCACAAAGCCACGTTGCATTGTGATTTATGAAACCTTGCTGTTCACGGGGGGAATTGATTTTAATCCAACCAATTAAACTGAGCAATAACAAATCATTCCTACAACGGAAAACATGTACTGAAGAGTGGGTAAGTAATGTGGGGCCGCTGGTGGAACTGGTCTCTTGAAAAAAAGCCCGAAAAAGCGCGAGCGGTGATTTCTGTTCATTGTTTCGTGGCTCGTGGAAACGTTTGTCCACTTGTTCGCTCGCAGGGTTGCGAAAAGAAAGATAAAACACAAACACGCACAGAGAGGGAACCAGAGAGAGCGAGAGAGAGAACAAACCATTGCATTTCCAATTGAATCATATAAAACATTCAGTGAACTGCAACGCTGCAGTTGAATCCTCGCTGTGAGTGAAAGGCGTGAGCGCGGAAAGAACAGGCTGTACCCCCCTCATCCTATAAAAGCTTTAATAATCTTTTATGTTAGCGATTGCGAAAAAATACCTGCGTCGCAAACACTCCGCGCTTCCCGGCGAATCCGCGCAGAGCGCCGCTGCTGCAATGAAAGAGTCTGCAGAGAGGGAGGAAATCATCTGGGCCGTTGCAGAGAAAATGTTTCAGATGACAACTTACAGCCTCGGGCAGGTGAAACGGATGCTGAGTTTCTCGACAAAACTCTATTCTTTCAGCAGCAACCCCCCCCCCCCCGCTCCTTCCTCCCTCCTCCCCAATCCTGCCCCCCAATTCCCCCTCCCGTCTCCGTCTTTCTTCCAAGACTGTGCTTATGAAAATATGTTTCGTTGTCAGTTTTTTTTACCTGCAGCTCACTCAGGCTGACTCACTGCGCCTCGGTCCAGATGAATGTGTCTGCTCGAGCGGTGTCTCTACCCCCACTGAGGAAATCAAGCTGAGCAGAGAGCAGGCCCAGAGGCTACTTCACCACTGCTGTGCACGCATACACGTTCTTGGTAACACACATACACACACACACACACACACACACACACACACACACACACACACACACACACACATAATTTAACTTCCAATTTGGATGATCGTATTGATATGGCAAAAAAACAAGAGAAAAAAAACTAGTAGACTGAGATCCGCTGATGATTAAAACTTTTTGAAATAAAACCTTCTTTTCAGAGATGTTGCAGCCTTGTCTTAAATGTTTTTGTAAACTCTGAAAACTAGAATGGACCTTTAAAAGTATAGCGACGTGACCTCAAGCAAGACTCATCAGTTTTTTAAAAAACAAAACCCCTTTTCCTTTCCTAATGCTGCCCTCCAGCCGCAAACAATGATCGAGGGCTACATGTAATTTCGACAGTTCTCAAGATAAACAACGCTCACTGAGGGAAGAGAGCGCTTTCAAAACTCTTTTGTTACGACGGGTCGTGCACACGGTCCGCCGATTAGATGCACGTCTGTCCTGGTTTCCACTTTTCTAACCGAGAGGACAAAACAAACCGCTCGCCGATGCACGAGCGCCTTCCATCCAAATTGCCTGATTTTGATTGAAACACAAAGTGAGCTCATTGACCGTCAAAGGACAGCGGTCTGTGGGGGCCGTTCCAGATACAAACACTGACTTCATCTTGGCAGGATTCCCTGCCCGCTGGCCTGCGCCGGCATTACAAAGCAGCAGACAATTCCCCGGCTGCGGCCAAGTGTCCTCACACACAAACAGCGGCCAAGCTTCTTTCTCTCGCTTTCTCTCTCTCTCTCTTTTTTTATTTATTTTTTTTCAACCAACCTCATATAATCCATGCTCTCCAAGATTCCCATCCATCATGTTTAGGGGGTCTGGGTCGGTGCCATGACGTTCTGAGAAAGCCCCCTGATGGCTTCACCGCTCCAACCGTCAGTTGGAATAATAACAGTGCGGGTAGATGTAATTCAGCAGTCTTTCCCCTCATGTCTCCCTTACAAAAATTACACGGGCGACATCACACTGTTGTGCCCTTCGATCAAATGGAGACCAGTGCGGAGCGCCATGTCCCCTGCACGGGTCTCTGCAAGAATTTGATGCGGCAGCACACGCGGACCCGCCTGAACACAGCCGGCTCGCATACGGTTATTTCCTATGTGTTATCCTCTTCTTGCATCAGCCGGTGTTTGCCACATTGACGCAAGCAAGTGGCTCCTTAATGGATTTCCACGTGGGTGAGTTTTACTGTGGTTTAAACGTTTCACCGAGAACTGAAACAAAAGGAAGAAAAAGCGGTGCTGCGGAAAAGAAGTTGAAAGTGCGAAACACAAAAACACATAAGCAATGGAAACCGTGATGAGCGTCCCCCGCAACATCAGTCTTAACTTCTCTTTGATGAAAACGGTGCACTTGAGCTGCTACGTTGTTTTACGCAGACTGTTATTCACGACAAACGGTTCAACGTAGCTGCAGTCAACGTGGATTTTTCATTTTGTTTTTAATCATGTTGTCCTGAATGGCAAAAAAGCAACCCAGAATATCAGGGTATTTTAAGGAAATGTTGCCCACCCTCAGAAATCCTGCTGCAAACTGGAGGTGAGCTTCAGAAAACACAAACAAAAGGCAGTACTTTCAAAAATGTCATTTCACTGTGTTCTCGGGTAAACGCTGAGTCGAGACAATGACTGAGCAAGCTCTCAGACGGACCCCGAAGAGATACACTGAATCCCTAATCGCCAAATATCGCCCAGTCCCCCTGATACCTTAGCTGCAGCAGGCGACATAAAACACCAGAGGTAGAATGCTGTCATTCATGTCAGATTTGATGGGATTTAAATTTGGGACAGGTATCTTTCTGTATATGTCACGATGAGCTGCATAAAAAAAAGGAATATTAAGAACGAGCAGCAGCCACAGTGAGGGCTGACAGGACGATTAAATACCAAATCCTCCTTCGTGGAGGAAGGCGGAGGGGGGAGAGAGAAGCGTGATGAGGAACACCTAACAGATGCCGAGTTTGTCACTGCAGCAAAAATTTAAAAGTGTCTTTGGAGCTGGGTGACACAACGATCCTTCATCCTACAGCTGGGGACACTATAACCGCTTTTGTGTTTCCTTGCCAGCGCACAGAAAAGCTGCTACCATCGGCTTTATGTGCATCACAACGGGATCTATTGGGCTATAATGAGAAAACACGCTAGTACGTTTTAGAGGCCTTATGGCGGAACTTCACAGGAGGACAGCGATGTTCACCCTAACAGCTAACAAACAGGCGAATGGTCATATTTATTTGGTTTGTTGTTTGTTAGCGCGCACATTTAGTTTCAGGGTGGCGGGCACTTGAGAGAACACGCTCCGGCGAAAGGCGGGGAGCGCGCTGTCCACCGCTGCATGGTGAACAAGCGCAGACAAATACACTCACTTTCACACCGGAGGGTTATTTTGGGAGTGCTGGAGGAAACTGAAGCACAGCACAACACGCACAATGTCACAAACCGGGGGCTAAAGGTGAATTCACACTCACACCCTAACCTTCGGTGAAGACCAGCATAGTCCTGAGTTTACCCGCTTACCATTTCAATACTTTTCCGAGCGTTCCCTTTGTGTGTAATGTGATTCAAGATTCAAATCAAAAAAGGTTTTATTTGCCCCATACGTACGCGTACAAGATGAGGTTGCGCTACAAAAGCTAGTGTGCAATAAAGCATGATAATTAGAATATAAGGGTAGAAATGAGAGGTAGAAAATAAATAGGAGGACAGAAAAACAATCTTTATATGTGTAATATAACTATTAAAATGCAAAAGCTTATATTGGCCTCGGTTTGTTGGTGGGCTGTGCATTTGTTCAGCGTAGTAAAAAAAAAAAAAACCTCAGACAAGCTCTTGTCCTTGTTGTGAAAAACAGGGCAGCGTGGTTACCCGCTGCCTCCCTCTCATCTGCACAGGTATGTGTTTGGTTTGAGTAACAGAGAATTAACGCAGCGGAAGCTTTTGCTTGTGACATTACACACATACTAATTGTATACAGTTTTCAGAACAGTTTTATTCATGCTCTGCAATCATTGACCTATTCACCAGCTGCTTGGGTACCAGCTGACTAATATAACTCAATAGCATTCTTTCAAGGGTCCAGTATAACACTTTCTTATTCAGCACTCGTGCCAGAGCCGTTTTCCCTTACCTCCCCAGTCCTCCTCCTTATGCACTAAACTCTCTGCACTGTTGATGAACTCAGATCTAACGCTCACATATCTGTTATTTGAGGGTGGATAAGTTCTCCCCGCAGAACCTGTGTTTCTGCTCTGAGTCTTTGAGCAGTCCCTGAAACCACGGTACCCCCCCCACGAAATCTAACTTCATAACCATTTGCTATAAATGGCCAATTCCTTGATGTAAGCGTCTCCGACTCAGAAGTGTGTCAGTCTGCAGTGAAAGGGCTAAATTAAAATAAGTATCGCTGGCCCGGGGACAGGTACAAGAATAACTGAGTTTCTCTTTTCATCTCTGAAAATACTTTGCTATCTTTATATAACCAGAAATGGCATGAGATCTAAATGTAAAGATATTGATTATTTATGGCTGCGTATAAAGTAATTCACATGAGTTCGGTAAAGCCATCGTGCCAGGACTTGATGATGCCCCACAAGTCCCCGTTCCCCTGTGAACGCGGAGTGTTAATGGAGATGATCCTGGACTGCATTTCACACGTCAGTCAGGACGTCTTGCGGGAGACGATCCCTGAGCTGAGGGGATTCGGCTCAGACCTACATTAGCCTGCTGCAGTGACACGACGCCGTGCGTGGGAGAACAGAGCAGCCCTAGAGTGATAATTAGTCCGGTCTCTGGATTCGCACATCAGCACTGGCTCTTTTCTTTCCTTCCCTTCCCTCTTCTTTTTTGATCTCCCTTTTCTCCTCAGTCCCGACTTGGATTCAGTCCTTTTGGATCTGATTCAACTGGATTCCTTTCAGCTGAATTTAAGGTTTAGCGCGAGCCGCGCGATATCACAAGCTACAGAAGGGAAACTTTGTGTGTCACATGTTCGCTTCCGCTCCTTCCCAATTCTCTTTTCACCAGTCATGATGAGCTGCAGTGAAACTGAATTATTCACAACTGCAGCAGCTCCACTCAGGAAGAGCTCGGCAGTCAGTGATAGACAGAGCAGTCAGCCAGTTTGTTTCTCAAAATGCACATCTCAAGTTCCTGTGCATCTGTTCACCGGCACTGCTGGGCCAACTGTGGAAACTACGGTAGTTTTTGTACTTCAGCCAGTATACCATCCCACAGGCATAACAATCCACCACCATGCTCAAGCTGCTACTTCATTCTGTGGAGAAATACAGGGTGTTTTGATGTATTCTCACCGGGCTGACCAGGCGGGTGTGCTATACAGCGCTCCATACTCTCCACTCCAAGTAAGAAATATGTTATTAATGTTATCGTTCCGTCTGGCCATTGGTTACAGGGTAAGGCAGAGTGACATTTTATTTTGTTAGAGGGACGATATGGGACTTGGCAAAGGCAAGGACCTTTAAAGAATGACAAATGGCAAATATGAAAAATACCACCGCCCGACCCCCCCAAAACAAAACAAAAAAATGTTTTGGGTGAAACTGCACGAAGCAACACATGACTAATCTTTGCCCAGCTCTGTTTGTTCTTGGGACGTAAGCTACATGTTGGAGTCAACTGATGATTTGACCTCTCATGCACAGAAACGGCCTTTTGCCCCTCGGCCAGTATAGACCTGAGTCGGGCAGTAAAAGTCAGGAGGAATTTACGACGAGCCAGCTGTTCAGCGTTCATTTAGCTTAAGCTGGCAAAGCGAGGAAAGCGAACTGGTTTCTTCTCGTGATGACTTGACGTCTCCAGTTATTCAAACTGGTTCACTTTTGACTGGACCCTCCTCATCCGTACGTATCGCACAGATCATTGTGATCATAGTAACGACTGCTGACACTGAACTTTTGCCGTCCGCCGGTGACCAGCGTGTGCCGTAACGCGGCAGCACAAGCTGGAGCCGTGGTTAGCTGAAGGATAACATTCCCACCTGGAGCCATAATTCTTCCACCTGTGCAACCACATGCGTGAGCGCACTAAAGTGAATACCGCTCCCCCGTGTCTACCCCGACCCTGTTTTTCTCTCCGCTTTCAGACTGATGACAGCCCTCCAAAAAAAAAGCCCCCCCCATCCAAATTACCAAGCAGCACTCACCGCTGTACGTCACGATGCGGATGGTGGAGTCGCCCTCTCCGAAACGCGTGATGGGGGTGAGGCGCACCTCGTAGGACTCGGGCCTTATCAGCTCGCTCAGGTTGTGCGTCATGAGCTCTCCTTTGTTGATTTGTCCGTCCACGGGGATCTCCTGCTCCCACCAGCGCTGCAACCCCATCTGGATGGAAAGAGGAGCCACAGGGGGCGCGGATCGTTAAAAATCGCCATGCACTCGCAACTTCAGCTTCTTAACGTGCACACAAACACACACACAAGTTTTAATACATAAGTGACCAACGCAACGCAAACATCTGCCAGCTGCTCGGACGAGGCCACCTTGAGCTAGCTGCTCATGCTGACTAAAATAAACCTCCGGAAAGCCACTGCCACTCAGCCTTCAACTTTTTTTTCCTGTAGCTGAGCGCACATTTAGTGAGCGACCGTGGCCCGGACGTGAAGGAAGGGGCATTCTCGTGACAAAAACGCAACACTGTCATCTGTCCTCTGGGATTGTGCTGTGGCGCTTGATCAAATGGCCTTTGCTCGTATCTTGAATCGGCGCACAATAAGAGCGTGCACAGTACAAAGCACATTCTCCCGATGCGTATCCTCCTGGGACCGTATTGCGTATATGACCACAACAAATATGCATTCCCATCTTCCCCGTCCGTGTAGGATGTTCCCTCTCATCTGCCAATTAACGGTGTCTATAGGCATTTGTATGATCCGCCAACACTAAATGCTACACGACAAAAACATTTTTTTTTCGTCTGTAAGCTGTTGACAGCCAGCTGCTCATTAAACGCATTTACTTTCAAAGCAGCTCCCGGCCTCTGAGTTCCAAGGCTGTTATTAGCAAGCTGCAGAGGTACTCTTACATTTGCAGAGAGAATAATCCTGAATCATTTTTCCCCATTCAAGATAAGCTTTGGTCTGCATTGTATTGCATTTTGCGAGTACAGTAAGGACACACCTTTGTGCACTGTACATGATTGCCTCATTGTTTTCATGTTTTTCTTAATCATGTGCTGCGATGTTTTGCTATCCCTTTGTAAGAGGACCTTGAGCCGACAGGAATTTCTCGTCTTTGAACAAAGCCAAGCACAAGCAAGCCCGTCTTTTGGTGCCTAAGCTCAGGTATCACAGGAAAATTATTAGCTCATGCTTTTCATGTCTTGCGATACAATACAGACCCTCCGACATTCAAAGAAACAAAACGGGGGTTTGCTGCTGCCGCTGAATTTTCTGGGGTGGGGTGTGTGTGTGTGTGTGTGTGGGGGGGGGCAAGCGAAGAGCAGGGTACATTTTATCCTTGAGAATCAGTTTAAGGGGCAGAGCTGCACAAAGAAGTTACAGCTTCTGCATCACAATTAGCGACCATACATGCCCTTCTCAGTCAAAAGAAGAGAGGAAGTGTGTTACTAGCAGAGCGAGACAGGGAGAGTGTGAATTTAGGTGTGACAGGAGTGAGGCAGCGTGTGTGTGTGTGCGTGAGTGAGGACAATACCAATTAAGTAATTACTTTGAGCCTGGATGAGCCACAATTATGGGGTGCAACTTTTCATTAGTTTGCAGGTAAACAGAGTATTTTCGTCCGTCACTGGTATTTGCAGACGGGGCACTTGTCCCCTTTCTATCCGGAGCAAATCTGAGCTTTTCTCTGGAGTGCAAAAGGCACTGCAGTTAATTGCCATAAATTATACAGTGTCGGGCCTGCGCGTGCGCGTTCGAACATGCACATCATTTTGTGATGTTTCAGTGAGAGTGACAACAACCTTCTGATACAAATGATGAAGGAAGTACATCTGCCATTTCAAACCAGACACACAGACGTATTGAAAATGACACGTCCTCCTTTTGTTCTGAGTGACTGTGTGGCATTCTGGGTAATGTCTGCAGACTATTGGCGGGGGGGTGGGGTGGGGGGTGTACAGTCTCTGCGGTGACAGGCAGGAGTTATTTATACGCTGTTATTTATACTCATGACAAAATACGTTATATTGCATATTTAACACATCGAAAACAGCTGAAACACGAAAACTACCATACCAATATATGGAACATAGTACCCCAGCTAGCCCAATGTGTTTTAGGGAGAAGAAAGTAGCAGAGGTGGTCATGCAAATTAAAACCATGTATCTCCACAATGTTGATTTTTCATGGGCTAAGAAAAACCCTGTTTTCAGGTTTGAAAGTTATGGCTCCCTTTCTTGCGTTTGCACCTTTGCTTGACTTTTTTTGACACTGTAACCTGTGACAAGTCAATCTCACATCCTGCTGCATCATAAAATCCACTCCAGTCCTATTTACTGAACGCAGCATCGGGTCGGGCACTGGAATCTCGTTTACATTAGCTGATTGGCATCGGCTGTTTCGTTCACGCTTCGCAGTCATTGTTCATGCTCACGTGTTCAGATTCGGATCTCGTCAGATTCTTTGCGGCAGCAGAGCTTAGCCTCACGCAACCAAATCTGACTGTGTAAATATTTTCTCTGACGTTCCATTAGCCATTTCCTCTCAGTCCGTGTTGTGTAAAAGTGCAGATGTTGACTCGTGGTGTCGCTAAAACGTGAGCGAGACCTACAGCGCATGAAATGTTCATCAAATATTTGTCCGTCGACGAAACACGCACTCTGCGGGTTTATGTTTGCACTTTACATCAAATTTGATTAGGTGCTATTAGTTTAGTGTAATAGAAAACACCGTGTAGGTCTCAGGAATAAAAAGAAGAGACGTTTCGCTTTGAATAGATTTGATGCCGGATTGTAAAGGGACCTCCCCGTCAATGTATCTCTGGAGGATGTCTTGGAGGGTCACGTCAAACCTCATTATTGTTCACAATTCCCACGACACTTCGTGTTCTTTGCTTATGGTGAAGCGGGTGTCTACTACCGAGAGCGTGAATAACAGGGCTGATATGAATATGTACTGCATGAATGCTCTATATCCATTTTGGAGCCTGGTGTTAGATTTGAAACCCTTTAACTGGTGTGTGCGTGACTGGGTGTGCAGTATGCGTCCCAAAGCTCCGGGCAGATGGAGGACTAAAACGCTAGTCTTGGCAAACGCAGCCGCAAACTGCAAATTTTTTTTTTTGTTTACCACGTCAAAAAGGAAGTGCGCCTCAATGTGCCCATCAAATAAAAGTTGAATTGTCGACTGAGAAACACGTTGAACTTTTCAAATCGGACGCATACAGTACGTACTGACTTACGGATTTTGAGCCTTTGTTTTGATTCCCACTAATGTTCACAGAATCCCTGTGTCTGTGCTCAATTAAAGCTTCTGTTTACATCTCATTACCTTTCATTTTCCACATTTTCCCCACAGAGGCATAGTGCCATATTGAATTGATTTCTTTTGATTGCAGCGGCGGTTCATGGGGTTTTTATGGCGACTTTAACCACCCCCCACCCAAAAAAAAAGCAGCAGGGTTGATCAAACCGATAACTGGAGCCAAAAGGATCACGGGAATAATCAAAGCGACGGCGTCACCTCAGACGCGTGCTGCCGTAGATTGCCTGCATGTAATTAGCATGGCTCCAATTGATCCGCTTGCACACTCTGACTTGACAGATCAATTGAACGAGAAGAAAGATACGGAGAGCAGGAGAGGGAGAAGAAAGAGGAGTAGGAGGAAGCCGCTCCAGGCTGGCAAGATGTGGGTTGAAAAAGTTATTTTGCCGGGGCTGGAGACAGCCAATCAAGCTCCTGGGCGGCAGAGAAGGTTCTGAAGTAGCGGGCTCCAGTATCAAAACAGGAGCAGATGTCACACCTTTCCACCGCATCCTTGACAGGTGCGCTGATTTGTGTTTTGTGATTCTCGCCCGTGCGCGCCTTTCAGCTTCGTTCCCATTTTCCCTTCAGCTGGACTGTCAGTCACGAGGGCACTGGACGATAACACAAAGCAATCCATTACAGAGGCATAAGGTCTGACCAGCTCTAAGTATTAATTCAGAAGAAGCAGGAGAAAATGATAATAATTCTCCGGGAATGGCAGGGGAGTTGCTGCTGGATCTATAAATAGATCGGAGCGGTGGAGTCCACGTGCCGGAGCCTTCTTTACTGCACCTCTTTACTTTTTCACAGTCAGTTTGCATGCATTTATTTACAAAAGGAGCTTCTCGTCGCCACTCATTTCGCTTTTCCGCTCTCTCATTTCCTCTTGTGCGCTTCCTTTAGTCTTTAGCTCCTTTCCAGTTCCAGCTCTTCCTCGCCAAAATACATTACAAACAATCTTATTATCAGTCTAAATCAATACTAAAAGCAGAGACTCAATCAACCGCAGAGGGTACAGTATAGAGATACAGATATAGTAAATGCTGCCAAACGGTCAGGATTTTCCCTAAAGCAAAGAATCTCTTTCATCTAAGACAATGGAAGATTGGTTGTTTTGCCTCGGAGGAAGGAAATAATGGTCACACAATGTACCCTCTTGAGATATCAAGGAAAGAAGGTGGAAAGAAATTAATTTGCCCTAACACCGACTCTCTGCTAAAACAGACTGGGGTTGTGATGTTCTCTTTTTAATAAACAAATGCAGGAAAAAAAGGAAATGTTAATGAGATTTCCGCATCACCATGGGTCCGTTGTAGCACAAACGCAGAGGCTATAATCTGTTACAACAAAAGAAAAAAAAAAAGAAAAACTTAGTGCAGAACCATTTGAAGATAGCAAAGGCAAATGTATATTCCTGGCAAGTTTGCAGACAAACGCCTGGCACGCGCAAACATGGGCTCCGCAAGCACAACATCATTTATTACCAAACAGGCCAACTGAGAAACTTGACAGCAAAATCATTGCGGCACACAAACATAACTGGTTTAGATTGTGTTTTCAAGCTTCAATTCCTTGAGGGTGTAGTGTGAAACAAACATGAAATTATATTATTCATTGCAAACACAACTGTCGGGCTATGCTTGCTAATTCTGAGCAGAACTGAGATGGATTTAACACTGCAGCATGTGCTACATTTTGGTTTGGTATATGCTTTTTTTTTTTTTTTTTAACAGGCTCCCAAATGGCAGCTCAGTGCTCCAATGTAAAAATAAAAACCTGCTGTGTTAATGGAGCTAGTTTGCTGTTTCAAACTTCATAGTTTTTTTTTTCTTTATTCACAGCAGCAGGTGCGGCACCACCTTTAAGTAAAGACTAAATGCAATCCACATCGCCATGTGGGGCGTGGGAGAGAGAGAGAGAGAGAGAGAGAGGAAGGTAAACATTGATTGCCAAAGAGAGAAAATGTAACCATGTCATCCATCAGTGCTGTCTGCCTGTCATCTGTGGAGTTTACTTGAGAAGCGGGGAAAACAGGAGCGATGCCTGCTCTTCCTCTCTGCGGGGTTCCCTTCCACTCCTCTGACTGAGCATCTGATGGAGAGCAACAACAGAAGCGGCTGGTGGAAACCACAGAGCTCGCTCCACCGACTGCCCCTGACAGGTTCTTAGTGATTCTGTTTGGCCCACAAAGGCTCATTCACGTCCTCAAAAACTGCAGGATAAGACAGACAATGAATCGGGGCGTAAGATTCGGTGCCGTCGCACCGAGTGCGACAAGCAAGCGCAAGCCGTGCGGACACTTCCATCACATGCTTAAACTGGCAGGGAGAAAGGTTTTTATTGCCCCGCGGCACAAAACCAACTTTTAATCATCTGTGAAGGCTCACAAACACGCTGACCAATACCAATGACTCAGCGATTATTGAACCAGGAGCCGCCCATTTCAGGCTTTTAAATTTTGTGTAGCTGTAACAGAGGCTCCCCGATGATAAGCTTCCCGTTGGAATGAATAACACTTTACAGTGTGATAAACGTGAATGATGCACCCCTAGGTAAAGCAGAGAAAAGGCGAACAAATCAAGAGGCGGGAGGGCGAGACCTCAGACAGACAACTCTCGGTCTCAGTCGTCCTACCTGTCTGATGCCCAGTCTGTAGGCGACAATGCGGTCCACGGCGTTGGGGTTCATCTGGGTCCACTGGAGCTTGAAGCCGTAGACTCTGGGTCTGTTCTGCCACAGAGGGCTGTAGGTATCATAGTAGAACTCTGGGGGGTAGGCCTTTCCTGGGGGAGGGAAAGCACATCGATGCTAAATGTTTTATTGCTCATTTAAGATGACAACACACCCAGCCCATATAGTGGAATTTAAAGATTCCTGCAAAACATCTTCACATCCCAAGTTTGTTATTTTGTTACCGTTAAAAATTATTTAGTCCCAAAGCTGAAGTCAAGATAACCATGATTACATCACCGTAAACTTCTGAAAGGTTCCTTTAGAGCCACAGAAGATATTATACTTTTATAGGCTGAGCAGTACCTGCCATGATCGCTGAACTGAACCTAATGTGTAAAATTGGTGCCGTGTCCCTTTATGATTGGCTAAGAGCTTAAGGAATGATCAAGCATATTATTACTATTGATTAAAACTTACAGCCCCATGACAGCAGTGGCAGGGTTTCACCATTGAGGATTCCTCTTTGCAAAATTCTTTTTCACACATTTGTGGAGTGAATTACAGCATGTGGTAGATTTGGAATGAAAGCGCAGATGGTAAAGCATTTTGCAGAATGTCATGAATGCATTAATGCAACAGGTAAACAAATGGAAAAAGGGCAAAGAAAATGCTTTTTATTTTTGAAAGGTCAGTGTAATTACGCCTGTATTATTATTTGCTGAACCACACGCACCTTCCAACTTTAATTTCAGCATGCCGCTAATTGTTATTATTATAATTGTTTGGAGATACTTAGCCGGCAACTGTAGCCATTACAGCTCTACTCTGCCTCTTGCTGCAGTGGTTTATTTTAAGACATACTCTTATACGTAAGTGTAGAAATGTAAATGTGTAAATGTTTCATTTGTTAACATAGAATTTTAATTTCTACCCATTTTATGTGATTTTCCTTGACCCAGTTTTCCCTCAAGGGCCATTAAAGTTTCATCTAATGTTACGTGACATTCCTGAGTACATGCATGGCACAGAATCAAAGAGTGTACCAGATTGTAGTACTCATGATAGTACCTCATGAATGTAACCCATGCAATGGCAGGTCCTGGTTGTGCGCTAGATGTCTGCACACAACTCACCAGCCTCCTCAGTAAAACGAACATCACACAGCTGGATCTGAACTAACGCGCTGATCTTCCAGAACCTTTTCTTTCGGTAACATGGTTTGCTTTGTTGGAACCTGGGAGGATTTATTTTCGACAGAAAATGGGGCTTGAACTGAATAAATCTTTCATGTTTGCAGCTTGCGAGTCACAGTCTGCAAGCTCATTTCTGACAGCTGAAGAAGGAGCGGGCGGAATGACGTACTTTAATAAATATCTGGAAACGTGCTTACAGGACGACCTTCCAGGCGAAGAGCAGTTATTCACCCCGACATGTTGTTGCCTTTGTCCCTCTGCTATATGGGCTTGTTTATTGAAAGGTGACAATACCCTGGGCACATGGTTGTTAATAGCCACGGCAAAGACAGCAGAGCAGCCATTGTTAGCTCAAACAAAAGCAGCATCAGGGATGTTGTGTTCCTACATAGAGACACAGCAGCTGATGTATAGTTTATGTCATGGGTGAATTCTAATGGCATTATTTTCCTGAAAAGGTTTTCGTGGTCTTCTAAGTCAATGCTTGGATGCTCCTTAGTGTGAAAAGATCCTTGAACCATAGGTTTCCTAGGCTGGTGCTTCTAAATCCAGAGGTGGAGGTGATCAGTGCAAAACGCTAGCGATATTCTATATTTTTCTCATTGTCAAAATTGAGAAAAGAGCAATTCCAACACTGAAATGATCCGAAACGCGAAAAATGCGTATTAATCTGCAGCTGAAAAAAAGTCCCCAACAAACGCAATGTTTACTGCCGCTCTAGTAATGTTTGTTGAAAACTACAGGGCCCAGCTGTTTGAGGATATTACTTAGACATTAAAAAATAATGAAACCATATTGCGACTCATTTTCAAGAATCTTCCATAGGAACGAATGAGCGTGCGGCGGCATGAGCTGAAATCTACCAAAAGGAAAACAATGTGGGGCAAACAATGCTGAATAGTTAATTAGAGAGAAGAAAAAATCGTCCGTAACACTGCTACTTATCCAATAATTTCTTTGTACCCAAGTTAAGTTGTAAACAAATGCATTCCAGGTGTAATCATTCAAATTTACACAAATCAAAAACAGTGAGGTGCCTTTGTAGGAGGACAAAAAACAACAAAAAACTAGATTAGCAGTTTCATTCGGCCTGTGACTGGTTTGATCAATTCTCATAATCATCCATGATAATATGTCACAATCAACGCTGAGCGCGTTTTGTTCTGCATTTTAGATAATAAATCAGGTTAATGATGCTTTAGGCAGCCAACTGCAGATCACTTGGCCTTTACATGGATAAAGCTATTTAAAATACAATATTCTGATCTGGGGGAAAGCAACACTCATTCATCAGCCAGATAAAATCATTGTGAGAGAGACTAACAAGTGAAAGCAAGACAAATACTGCTGATAATTAAACAACATCATTTCTGTTGAGATGTTTTTTCGTCTTCTTGTCGAGTTAAGAAATGCATATGAAAAGGTCATCAGCAGCCCCCTGCATGTTAAGCCTTTCCATTATAACTGATGATTCTATAACGTACATATAACAAACGGCCGACATCGCCTGGCTGAAATGCAAATTCAATGCTTGGCACTGTTTCACTGTATAGAGCCAGCTGTGTTTACAGCACGCTGCACAACAAATGTTACATAAGGCCGCTTGGCAGATCCTGGCTGTTTTTGTTCCGGCGTTATGTACTGTACATAAGTCAGTGATCAGGAAAAGAAGAGGGTGTCATTTATAATCAAGAAAAGGCACTGAAGGTTAATTAAAGTGTCTTCAATCATGGTTTTCTTCAAAAGATTCCCGCACAGACTGATTTAGGACTGTTTTCGACACACACGTACCGTTCCTCTCGACATCATCAAACACTATATTCGTTTAAGTGCTTTATACTCCACTACTGCATCAACCGTGCGTCTCATTTTGAGGAAAACATTTAAAGAATACATTTCTTGGAGCACATTCACAGCAAATGGCAGAGACTTTGTCCCAGTTTCAGCGGTGAATCATTGTCTATTCAAATATACAAAAGAGCAAAATGGCCCTCACTCCTATTAATATGGTCTGTGTGGTGAAGCACATTACCTAACCCACTTACACTGCTTGAAACTGATAACCCTGGGTGGGAGACATCAAACATAAAGTACAGAAGACTTAATTGATTTTTTACAATCCTGTTTATAACAGCAGAACCAATGAAATGATTCATAACAGCTCAGTGAAAGAAGCCTTCAGGCGGGAAGCTGACCTTGTTTACAGACTTCCTTTTCATTTTTTAAGGTTCTGTGCACACGTTTTCTTCTTCAGGGAAACGCTTTGTCCCACCATATGCTAAGCGTTGCTATACGGTGCCGGGCTGATGTGCGATTTAGGCTTTTGTGGCAGAAACGACGCTTACATATGGATACACAGCTGGCCGAGCCAAACTCAAAGCCACCGTATGAATAGCGAGCTGACTATAGGGAAAAGGCATTAGAGACATCAGAAGACCCGATAGTAACTGTCTGGCTGTGTCCCCCTGGGATGGAGAATGAAATCCGTCTGACTTTTTTTTTTTCCCCTTCATGGGAAATTCTGAACATCGAACTCGTAAAGAGCCCCTTCCACCTTTACCACTCGTCTAATTCTTCCACCATGCCTCCCTCCTCGGATAGTACATTTGAACAAAACACAAAGTTTTCTAATCATTGATCATTTTAAGTGGGATTGATTTGTGTTTGTCTTGACCCACTCTGGTTTCTGATTTTATCCTTTTCCATCAGAGCAAATGGAGTGCTGCTCTGGAGTGACTAACCTTGTGATACTGTATTGATATAAAAGAAGCAGAAGCACAAAAAAACAACAGTTCAGAAAGTTAAAAAAAGAGAGAAGAGGACAAAAAAAAACAGCAAAATAGATTGCGTCTGTCCTTCAAGCCTGACAGACTCTCAGCCTGATCACAGATAACATTATTCATACGCTCCCTTTTTACTCTGACCATGTAATGTCAGTCATTACTACCTACAGGATCCATCAACGTCAGTGCGTCTCTTTGAGCCGCAGAAAGAATTCAACATCATTCTCCATTTACCGCAGGGGTAACGTCCAACCCAGGCAAACCGGGCACAGACTATAAATGCAGATAGCCGAATTGCTTTAAGACCACGTCTGCAACTTAAAGTGGAGGCCCAAATGATCATTGGAGACCGATGCTGATAAGGTTTCTAAATCCTTGAGATAGAGGACTGTGCTGGTTTGAAAGTATAATCTATTTAGTGTTTTTTTTTTTGAAGATATGAAAGATGATTTAGACAAAAATAACATCAGATTGTACGGCTCAAAAGAGGCCTGGGAGGGTTATTTAAAAACACACCTCAAAGAGCCAAACAAACATACAAAAAATAAATCAATCAGGATTAGAAAAACATTATTCAAAACAGATGACAGATTAAGTAATAATATATTTAAATAGACGGAACGCAGGAGAGGCATTCGAATGGAGATGAAATAGTGTGCGCGTGAGATCTGATTGCAGCCAATACTACGGCACCGTATTCCACAGTGGGGTTTCTGCGTTGTTAGGAATATTGGCGACGATGAAAAGCGAAAAAGGATCCGTATGAGCACACTATTATTTGGAATCGGAATTAATTTTACGAGCAAACTCATAACACAGACAATGAATGTGTGAATGTTGTCCGCGAGAATTGTCTTGTTATTGTGATCGGTGACAAACTGCCAAAAAGAGGGATTAAGACAAATGAGAAGAACCATTTGGGAATTTCTGAATTCCAGCAAAACTGCATATTGTTTAAGAGACTGATCAGTGAAGGGAAACTGGCAGGGGAGGAAGATGTGGAGCTATCATACTTTTTTGTTTTGCAATAATGAGACAAATATGGCCACACCACCTAATTTAAACATGAAGTTTGTTTTACTCATCGTAGTTAGAGCCACATGTGCCAATTCAGAATATCTCACCTTGGCTCCTTCACTTTTGAGTTTTTGCTGGATTAAATCTTTAAATTTCACATCCTGTGTTTCACCATATCATTCCATCAGTACATGACAGGATGTGCAGTAAATACAGATTTGTGCATAAACCACTGTTTGCATCAGACCATAATAAAATCTGAGAAGAAATGCAGCCTGACAACCCAACGATGGTGAAACATCTTTTTCACTTTCTGTCTTTATTTTCTGTTTATTTCACGATTTCAGCATTTTGCTGAAGAACCCAGGGTTCCCGTGACAGAGAGCTTCAGCCAAAGCTCAGTGGTACACATTACATCCCTCTGAGGGGTCTCTCCCCTGGCACAATTTAATGGCCAACTTGGCCAGTGCATCCAACTCACTGTTTCCACAGATGTCCCAATGCCTTGGCACATGGGCATCCAGGCACATGCACACGCGATTCCCCCCTGGCACAAAATACTTTCTGAGGCAACGGCGTTTATATAGTCCTGAGGATGGCCCGCTGCCCAAACATTGGTGTTTTTGCATGTGCCTCTCGGCGTGGTAACATATATGTTTTGCATGGTGTGTTAACTAGATGCGTGAGTTTAATTGAGCCGCTGCGGGTTCATGCCAAAACTCCTGACTGATGCCTTTAATACACATCTACCCTTCCTAAGAAAGAGCCGGGAGGAGAGCTGTGAGGGGAATATCCACCGAGGTGTCTACCTGTCTTCACTCTGCAAAGTGAGCACACCAAGATACCACCTAACTGCATGAGCCTTAACAAATATTTCATGAGCTTCATCTCGAAGTGGGCTCACGAGTCATAGAGAAGAAGCTGATATCTGCTTTCTCTCCAGTAGATTATTTATTTCAGCCACACTACAGAATACTGTAGATATCATCTTGTGGCTTTTGAGATTTAAGATGAAATAACACCCGAAAAAAAAAAATCTCGCGAAAAAGCGCTGGAGTTAAGGGAACGGGGCACGCCAGATTTCATAGATGATGGGAGGCACCAAACTAGATTTTCTGCACCATGCTCCTGCACTCAGGGGGTTACTAAAAGAGCCTCCATACCTTTGGCAACCGCTGAGTCCAGATGGTGGGAATCTGGAGCACTGGGCGGGAGAAATGGAGTGATGGCAGGAGAGAAGGGAAAGAGGGATGGAGGATGAAAGGGAAAAGAAGGGGAGTGGATTTGGGAAGAGGGAGGGAGAGAGCGAGCAATAGCAGGCAAAACCTCAGCTCTGGAGAGGAAAAACAAATGGCTCGAGGGTACTATCTGCTTCCGTCTCCCTGCTCTACCCGTTGCACCGGGGAGGACTGATTTATGACACGCACACGGAGGGGAGAGATGTGTGCGTGAGAAAGAAATGAGAAAGATGAAGAATGAGGGACAGTCAACGTGGACAAAGAGAGAAAAGAAGGGAGATAGAAAAATCGAGCGCGGAAAAGCTACGATTAGGAGACAGCAATGGAGAGAAATGGACGGTATCAAAGAGGAGAGCAACCTAAGTGGCAGAGGATCAAAGTGACAAATACTCCTCCGTTGACCCTGCAGCTCCTGTCTCTAAGGGGAGGTCTGGGAGATTGAAACCTTGGCCAGAGTTCCCGCGGTCACTCAGTGTGGCCAAACTAATTTGGCCTGTCATAACCACCAAAGAGGAGATGGACACATTGTATTCCTGACTGAACACCACCCCCCAACCCCCAAAGGGGGTGTAGGGGGTAGGTGTGTATGAAATGCTGAAAGACATAAAGCAGAGAAAGTTTTTTTTTCCTCTCAAGAATTAAATGTCTATCACACACACCCCTAAAATACAGTGTGACAAGGACACATTATATGTTTGAGAAGCCAATTTCAACTGTCCAACACACTCTAAATTACCAGGTGCTGAGGAACTGGTTTTAGACATGCAGATGTGCACGGAAAAACAACGAAAGCAAAGTATCTGCCATGAAGTGCCACTTCAAGGGAGACGTGACACAATTACAGTTCATTTTATACTTGTAATGTGTGGCAGATAGTGAAAGTGAAATGTGTCATTTTTCTTCTTCGGTGCGTTTACAGCGCTAGCACAACAAGCTCCACGCTGCGATGAATGCTGCAAGAACAATGTTTTCATTACGTCCGAGTCTTCGAACGCTGCAAGGATCATCACCTCGTGAAGATGCTAACTTTTTTTGCCTGAGACCTACATCTTTAGCCTCCGTCTTTCGGCACAATATCCTCTACGTAGCCATCAAGTGCACCGAGATCCTCGCATAGGATTCTTTTTTCGAAAGGCATGAGACGTTAAAAGTGAGCTGGTGACAGCATTGTCAATCAACTCACGGAGCTAATGTCGGCTTAATTAGCAGTGTTGCTAAAGCTGACAGTAGCTGTAGCAACAGACTGCTGTTCGCTCCCAGAAACAGTCATTCAACATTTGTTTCTTTTAATGAATACCAAGATCTTTTTTTTCGTATTCATGATGATGAAGTCCCCTAACCTTAACAGAGCACTCAAAAGCACCCAAACCACATTGTTTCCCTTCATAAAAGCGATGCAATAAACATTCACAGGACTTAATTGACTTAATTATCCTGCAGTCATCATTTCACCCTGCAAGACTGGCTGCCATAAGGCTGTGTTCGCCTACCAGAGTTTGAAACTGAGGAGCTACTGTTTCAAAAAACATTTTGTGAGATTAACTTTCCACTATTGCCACCCTAAACTGCTTATGTACTTCGTGAGAATGGAACGTTTGACAGGCAGAACAACGTCAAAACAAAACTTCAGTAGACTTTACCTGTAACCTGGAAGGTGCATTTGCCTGCTCCGGCCTCATTGATGACATTGCAGGTGTACTCCCCCCATCCGTCTCGATTCAGGCTGCGGATCGTGTACTCGGTCTCGTCTCTTTGGGCGTCGAAGGCTCCGGCGTGGAGCAGCCGGTTTGACAGAAGCCACTCGAATCTCAGCACGCGGGAGGGGTGTGCTCGCAGCACCCTGCAGGTCATCACCACAGGCCTCCCCAGGCCCTGACGCATCTCCATGTGAACCGGTTCCACCGTCGGAGGGTCTGAACGAAAGACAGAAGGGAGAGAAGTGCGTCAAGGATGTCAAGGCAATGGAAATATGAAAGACTATGAAAAAAAGGTGTTATATGAGGGCAGAGAAGAGAAAAGGAGTGAGTGGGAAGATGGCGCATTCACATCATTACAAGCCAGACACTATTCAGGCAAGGGCCCTTGCGGTCAGACCAGGTTGTCTCTAGCATCCAGGGGTTCTGTATTTACAGAGAAAAAATATCTGGCAGACAGAAACGACAGTCAAAATGCTAAGTTGAAAAAAGTTGTGTATTAGAAGAATGCCTCTGGGCAAGGAACTCACAATTCGCCAAAGACCTAAGAAAGACAACCGAAATTGCAAATTGCAGCTTTTCCAATCATGCATAAACAATGAGGTGAGGACCATTTTAGAGGATGGTTTAACATTACGAGCTAAATGGGAGTGGTTGTCTGACACTGTAGGTAAATTTTACACAATCGGCAGCGCAGAGTCAATACAGCTCAGCGATAAATGAAAAAAATTACGAGTGAAAACAACGGCGGGGCGGGATCGGCAGGAGGCGCGGGAGGATCAATTTTGTAGAAAAAAGCAGAACCGTGTTGGCAACGAAATTAGTCACGCTTCACATAAAATTGGGAACCGGAAGATGAAGTGCGCCTCATGCTCTCAGAATGGAAAATTAATAACTCATTTGAATATCTGACAGGCTTCACCTCTTCCCACCCAGACAAGCTGGTGGCGCATTATTTAACCAGTCGTCTCAGAGTGAAGGCATAGGCTGAGCATGACCTCGATGCAACCCGAGGCCACGGCGCGGGATTTCATGTTAAACGTTGGCGCATGTTAAATGTTTGCGAGATTAATGTTCTTGTCTGTAGGTTGAGCGCGAGGAGAAATTGCGTGCAAGCCCTGCGTCTTTGCTCCTGACACGCTCATGCAGTTGCTTGACAAAAGTCGCGGTGGGGCTCGGAAAACATCGCTGAACGCCGAAGGGAGGAGGCAGAGTGACACAGAGCCACTTAATTGCCGTGAATTTGCATAATTCCGTTCAGAGGAGAGGCGGGAAGCTATAGCCAGGGCTGGGGATGTTACGTTTCAAAATGTAATCTGTTACAGATCACTGATTACCTGATTGAAACTGTAATCTGCCACATAATCTTCTACATTATTCACACTCGATATTATAATCTAATTACTGAGCCTTCCGAACTTGATAGGATATGCAATTAAATGAACAGTTTATTAAAATTTACAGCAGACAATTTGGTAACACTATTAATGTCATTATCTTCAACCTTAATCAGACATTTTTTTTAAGGATGTGGAAGATGCTAAAACCTTACTCGCTTAATTTTCTCAAGCAACCAGGTTTTGAATGTTTGCTAGCTGTGCTTTTTTTTTTTTTTTGTTTGGTTTTTTTAACAAGAGAAAACATTTTTGTTTTTCTATGGCGCATAACTGAGTTAATCTCAATCCAGGTTGTAGAGCGGGACAGGTCCAACTGTATGGCAAATAATTACTGACATATAAATGAGATTTTACTTTTATCACACTTTCTGCACCTACCCTGATCAATAACACCCCCCCCTTAGATCAGATAATGACTGGGTAAAATATGAAAAATAATAAATCACATATGATGACAGAAAAAAGTAAACAGGTTTGGACTGAAAACAAAATGTACAAAAAAGTTTGCCTTCTTCACCTGATGTTGTTCACAAGGGGGAGAGTAAAGTTGCCTTTATTTCTAAAGTAAACTGCCAAATGAAACAGCAATCAGTTGCTCCTTCCACTGAGCCTTGTCTGGGCTTTTTACCCAAGCCCGATGGCATATCTCGGACTCCAAAAGATGGATCTGAATCTCTACTCAACACATTAAAATTGTAGGTTTGTGCGCGTCTGCGAATCGCAGCCCGGCTCCACAGCCTCCCTGAGTGGCACTAGACCAAATTGCAGTAAGTGCATTTTCATCTACACAGAAAGACAAATGAAGACAGGGTTTGGGTCTGCAGCAAAAAAAAGGGAAAAAAAATCTCTTATATAACCAAAACATCCTTTAAACAAGGGCACATGCCTCATCTTGCCCCCGTGCATCTCCTGTGAAACAGCTGCCCAGTGAGCATGAGGAGAAAAAGGAGCGAAAAGGTCCTCTGTGATATTCCCCGAGCAACGCTCGCTATGGTTAGTGTAGCAGCGAGGGCGACGAGGGCTCGGAGTTGCTTTAAGTCACAAGCTGAGGGAAAACCCCGGGCATTGGCTGAGATGTAATCCATCATCAGTCACCGGTGGATACCTTGACAGTAATGTGCAGAAAAACAACATTTAGGAGCACAGAGGCCTTTTCCCCACGGCCCATGTGGACTGCCATCTACAGGGAGGAGGACAGAACAAAGACATGGGTGTACATGTGGGAAATATGGATGTGTGTGCGTGTGCAGGAAGCTGAGGGGAATTCGTGTGCCTGCGCGCACCTGCATTGTTGAAATATCGCTTGACTGGTTTACAATAAACTTCCACTTCAGTCAAAATGGGTTTCATTTTTCTTCCGCGCACTTCGGGCGAGTGCGTCGGGAGAAGGACATGCAACTCCTGTGGGCAAGCCTGTGGAAAAAAAAGAAGTAAATTGTGCTGCGCAGTACGTGAATGTGTACATGACGCGTGTACATGTGGCTGCATTTCGTCTACGGGGCTGGATGTTCATTTGCTATTTCTTGCTTTTCTTTCATCCTTTTATTCTTGAGAGCAACAGAATGTGTTTCCTCGTGGCCCACTACCTGGCAGTGCGCAGCCCTTTCACTTTTAACAGCGCCAGTACAATATAGAAAATGGCGACATTACAAGTAAGTTCAAGTTCTGCAGTCAAAATCCTTTTTTTTTTTTTTTAAACAGAAATAATGCTTTCAGAACTGTGATGAAATCGGCCTCTCTTCTTTTTTAATGTGCTCCAGATCAATGCTGAGCTACTGTCAATAAAACCCAACACAGACATCGGAGTGGAATCAGTGCTGTGTAAATGGACATAATACTGACTTTGTGAAGACAAAAAGTAAACATGGAGGAAGTTGTAAGTTGCCATTATATTGGGGAACTGGGGAAATTAGAAATAAAGGCCTAATATAAGCCTGTCCCATAACAGCGGTCTGGCTGTCTCTGCGACTGCGGTAAATAAAGGCCACTGCTTGCAGCACACACTCCAGCATCAGATCATTAAAACTGATGCAACAGTGTGTCAGAGGCATTTATTACTGCTGTACCTGGTGAAAGTGCGGCTTGTTTCAACTACTTTGTACGTGGCTGGATGGTTTAGCCGAGCTGTCCCAACTCCCTGGAGTTCTTTACAAATAAACACATATTTGTGTATTTGTGTGACATTTCACTCCGAAATGTGGTGGAGTACAAAGTACAAAGTAAAACAAAGTGCGACTATTCAAGTAAACTCTTCGAGCAATTGCACCCAAAGAGCATGGCGCCGCCGCTGCGTGCCCGGAGTGACGTCAGCGCTCCTTGTTGCTCGCTTATTACTGTTGACACATGTTGGAGGAACACGTGACGTACCAGCGCTCCATTCAAAAAAAAAAAAAAAAAAAAGAGTCACGTTTTTTTCTCCCCACAGCAGTGTTCAGCAGCTCCACGTGGGAGTATAAAAGAAAAACAAAAGGCCTCGCTTTTGGATGGTAGCAAATGCATCCTTGTGGGAGAATAACCTTTGTAGCAGAACATGCTTTACTCTCAAGTCTTGATAGAGGAAATAACATTCATTAGGAAGTCAAACTGCTATATACAGAATATAAAATGATAACTCCGATTCAACTGATTTATAATGAGTCCCTGTGTTGAATAATGTAGGGAGACGCTGCTCCGCATCAGCGCACCCTCCTCCTCCTCCTCCTCCTCGCGCTGCAGCCACTGCAATCAAACAATGAACTTGAGCACCATCTGCATTACCATATTGTTATTAAAACTTAGGGATAATTTATGAACTTAAATATACAATTAATGATAATCAATGTCGACTCTTCAGCGCGAGGAGTGGCCTGGTGATCCGCTAATAGGTTTAGCTCAGTCATTGACCAAGTTATGAATTATTCTGTCTGAGCCGTGCGCGGGGCTTGTGTTTATAACCTACATATTCGCTGACCTTTTCTGGTGTGGATTTGATGCGGCCGGTCAATTCAATATTGTTCCGTGGGAAAAAAAAAAAAAAAAAAGGTTATTAAAATTTCATCCCCAAATGTGGTGTGTGAGCCCCGCTGTAATGCAAAAGATTAATTTGCTGGCGTTAGGCTAATGTGAATCGCTCTAATATGATTCACATTAGAGTGGGCCTCGGGGGCCAGCGATGCAGGCCTTCTTGATGCAGAAAGGAAAATTAATTAAAAACAATAATCATGTAATTCTGCTCATTACTTTTGCCCAGACAGTAGCTCTTTATCCTGGTGTGTCTTTTTGATGTATGTCAGATAGCGAGGCGCTCGCTCAGGGGGACAATCGCATGGTTGCATCAGGCAGGTGTCACGGACGACGTGAGGGGGAACAGAAGGGAAGCCTGGATAAAAGATTCCTGTGCATCTGTGCTGAAGTGGAGCTTGATAACTCCCGCTCTGACAGACAGTGGTATCTAGGACAGGAGACCGCTCTATACCTCCAAGTCTTCCCTCCATTTCTCCCTGCTTCTTCGCTCCCTCTCTCAAGCCCCTGGACCATAGCAAGTCAGTTTGACTAAGAACATTAGGGTGTCACAGCTTGGGATTTGGCGTTTGCAATTCTATTAGACCGACGATTCTAAAGGCAAACGTCTTCCATTCCCTCTACCTCTCCTGCTGGCGTTGCCCCTGCCAGCCAACAGATGCAGGTTTTTACATATCAAAGCTGTTGACTTGCCAGAGTCGTTCCTTCACGCCTCTAATGCTCTTTGCTTCAGAGGACTGTACCTCGGTCCCTTGATCAAGTTACTAAACGCGGCTTTGCACATGGCTCACCACCAAAGGCGGGTGGCTCACGCTGGGACCTGGAAATGGAGGCGAGAAAAGCATCTCAGAGGGATTGGCTTGTGCTTACACACCATGAGACAGGCCAAGAGAAAAAAAAAAAGGGAGGGGGCATACCGACAGGCAAACAACAAAAGCGGGGCCGGATTGTGTTAATAAAGTCAATACTTGGGCTGAGAAAGACGAGCAGAGGTCTGTGTGTTTGGCAAACGCAGCAGAGTCCACAGCGTGCGTTGATATGTACACACGGAGGACTCACTTCCCCAATGCATCAAGTTGTGTCTAAGCAACTCACGAGTGGATTGTTGCGCTCTTTAAACTTGGGGCTTTGATGGCAACTATTAATAAGTAACAAGAGTGTGATGAGCACGACTGGCTCTGAAGTGAGAACATGGCAGAATGATTGATTTATCAATACCAAAGCCCTAATAAGTCTCTTCATTATGTGGTCCGCTTTGAAGATGAAGAAACAGATGAAAGTGCTGCATGACATCGAGAACTGTAGCGCTTTATTAAAATAATGCTACATAATCAGAAATAATTGCATTCTCAGGATAGACTGCTTTAAAGGGAAGAGACGGGACTTTTTGAAGTGCACCGCCGTGCGTGACTACACGCGCGCGTCGCCCCATGACGCAACTGCACGCCAAAGAGAAACGGATGCACATCACCCAACAACAGTCTCCGCCGCAAGTGAACCCTGTCGGAGGCGGGGGTCAGCGGATTGTGATGGGAGGCGACCTTTTCTGGTTGGATGTCAGACGAGAGGAATCTTGCCCGAAAGCGCCCGTGGTATTGACCTCGGGGGTCACTCAGCGGTTGTGGACCTTCATGAGAATTACAGCTGGGCTTCTTGGAAACACCGGTTCTCCAGCTTTTTCTACTGTATCTCATTCTGGATTTAACTGGAGGCACGATGAAAGTACATAATGAATTTTAAACCCAGGGCTTTGGAGTTTTTAGTATTCATTGTGCATTCAGTAGCTGGTTAAGGCCACCTGAATTTTTAGTCTGAAGGCCTTGTTCCTCCTCCTCCTCCCCCGGGACTATCTGTCATACCAGACAGCGAGGCAGCCGCTGATTGAAGTGAAAACACTTCTCTTTTACCTGTTCTTGTTATTCTTATTTGTTTCTTCCTATCTTCCCTGTCATTTTTCTGGTTGGTCTTGATTTGACATTTGTATTCAGACTGAGGAGGAACTTTCTCAAAGCCCTTGTGGCTTCTTTCCTCCCTTTTCCTTTGCAGATCCCATTTCTTTTCTTCAAGCAAACACCTTTGGAGTTGCTTTGCGGACATGTCGTATACATGCACACGTATATAAATGATCCATAATGTATGGAGACGCTCCTTGCGGTGAATTTATGATCAACATGGTGACAGTTTGTACTGATTCCGTTTTCTATGATACAGCTTGCCGTTTTATCAGCGCTCCATGATTAGTGTTATGTAGGCGGCGGGAAAACCACAGCCATCCTTCTTTGTCGCAGAAATTGGAAAAGAAGTGACTCACAAACATGAAAAACAATGATATATATGCACAGGCGTGGTGAATAATGAAATGCATTATCAAGAATTTATGTCATGACAACTGACAAAAAATATTTGTGTTTTGCGTACACGCACAAATGACTTTCGCTCTTGAAAGACACACGCTGCGCTCGCAAAAAAAAAAATAGACCCACTGCATAAAGATAATGAACCAGAGAGAAGAGTAACGGCACGTCTGCACAGAAGGCGCTTCAGCCGCGTTTTTCAGACATTCATCTCACAAACCGCGTGCTTGTAAATGTGACCCGAGGCATATTTTTAGGCTTCGAGTCTGTTTTCCTGTGTCGTGCGCATGTAATTGCGGGGATTGGGTGTTGGGCTCTGCGTGCTTCCAAAACATCAGTGACCTATGACTCAAAACTGTGCCCGAACCCCAGCACAACATAGGCACAGAGAAAGCACAGGATAGTTTTATGTACTCAATGAAATCCTACATATTTATTATGTGGAAAAAAAATCCATTAATGCTTGAGGACATTTTATGCTTTTAATTTTCCGCGAGAATACCAGCTCTCAGCTCAGTCTAGAAATGCCTTTTTATTTTTGGGCAGACCTTGTTCAAATGCTTCATTTTTTTTCTTTATTTGCCACCGATTTACAGACGACGCTGCGGCATGAAACAAAGGAGGAAAAGAAGATGGTTTCATAAATGCCGCATATTTGTATAGCTGCCGAGCAAAGAGCTTTTGGACAGTTAGGGCTTATTTGCTTTCTCCCTGCTCTAATTGCGCCGCCCCTGAGACAAATGTTACACAGAGTACAGTACGTGCCCCCTGCCTGCTCTCCAAGCGGCAGCGGGAGCACTGCGACCTATCGCTGCTGGCGGCAGTAAACTGCTCTCGGCTGAGAGGGAGCGAAGGGGAAAGCAGCGTCACCCATTCGTCAACTGTTTTGAAATGACCGCGGCAGCGACGCTACGCTGACGCGTGCTTGTATTTCGTGCGGACGACATGCAGTAGATATTTCGAACTGTTAAAGTAGGGGCAATTTCAACGTGATGTCACGTGGATACTCGCTGGAGTCTGAAAGTCTGAGACCACGTTCCTGTTCACTTGAACCGCACACGAGCACTTTGACTTTTCAAAAAAAAAAAAAAAATCCTATTTGCACCAATCTTGTTCTTTTAATTTCATATTCGAGACTTTGTTGCAATCCCACCAAACCCTCCTCGCGTGAAGCAGCAGATCCACCGAGTTTGGCTAATTAATGAAGGGCATCTTAGAGTCTAAATCCTTTGTTTACTTTTTAGTGCCAGCACTGGTGCATAGCAAAGCCACTAACCTTTGATATGGGCTGTCATCGCTGCATAATCATAATCAATTCAGCCGAAAATTCAACACAGACTTCTTCAAAGCACATCAAAACTTCATTAATTCTCTTAACACAGCGCAGTGGGTAACAGCTAAGCTGGAACGTGAAAGCCATGGCAAAGAGTACAATAAAAATGTCGGAAAAAAAAGGAGGGCAGACTTGCGCGCTAATCCTTGTCGGCGAGAACAGAACGGGGGGCCGCTCTTGTTCCTCTTCAATCAAAATATTGGTTGTGGGAGTGTCAAGTTAGTCTTGAATCAAAACCCCGGTTGAGCTGCAGCAATAATTCTGTTTTATTAGTCACACTTTAAAAGTTGTTGGACACTTTTCTGTCGTATTATGATTTGGCAAGTCTAATGCGGAGGACACTTAAAACGTGGCAGTCAGCATGCAGCATGTTAATTGCCACATATTTCACAGTCGTTTATGAGTTCACAGGGTTTTTTTTTTTTTTTTCTAGATTACGGTAAATTGAGATGGAAGAATGCTTGGATTAACTAAGTAGGCCAAGAGAAACAATGCGGCTGTGGCTATGAGACTCAGTTTTTCTATTTCTCGCAATCACTTGCCAGAGAATAGTAAGCACCCCGCATGGATCGCTTTCATTTCCTCGCTATCCATCTAACGTTCTTTTTTTTTGTCGGCGGAGAGAAGCGTCCCCAGCCCTCGAATGAGTGACATCGCTTTGAATCCCTGGTGTTCATTTGAAATATTCCATTCAAATCTCCATAAATGAATACAGAATGAATACTGGTGGGAATAAATTAGCCGCTCGCTAATTAGCCGTTAAGCCATCTTTGAATGTCACATCTTAAAGGAGGGGACGGGTTTTCTCACTAAGCGGCGGTGGCAGGGGGTCCGAGGGGGCCTGGGGATGCGGCACTTTGAGTCTCGGGGCTTCTCTGATGTGAGCGCGCGCTGGCACATGCGCACAAACCCGCGCGCAAACAAACATGCAGACCGATTTCGAACAAGCGTGGACATCATTATCTCGAGCTTTGTGCCCTTGTTATTATTAGTTCCGCTCAGCTCTCGCTCAGCAGATAAAGTCCTCCCCTAAGTGGAAGAGGTGGAGTCGGAGCTGTTTCCTCTCAGACCTGACTTAGGGTGACGCGGGACTGCACTCCTTTTACAGCTCTCTATAGAAAATTGGATGGGCGTGGAAGGGAAGGAATGGGAGAACGTTCAATGCTGGTCACACTGGACCAGCGCGCATAAAGATTAATTACGCTGCACACGAGGAAAATACATCACAGCAGCGGTTGACACACCATACAAAGACGGCACAGCATGTACACACATAGATACAGACAGACGTAGCGGCGGCCCGTCTACTCACACTGCACGATCAGCTCCACCACGGCCTCCCGGGGCTTTACGTTGAACCCGTTATACTGGCTGGTCTGGCAGCGGTACGAGCCCGTCATCTCCCTGGACACATTCACGATGCGCAGCACGCCGTCGTAGCTCTCCATCTGCATGTTGCCGTCCGGCATCGGCGCCTCCTTATCCGCTCGCGACCACAGGATGATGGGCTTGGGCTTCCCTGAAACAAGGCACTCCAGCTCCACTGTGTCACCCTCGCGGGCCACCAAGGGGGACTTGCCCCGGGGGACTGTCAGGTTGGGGGGAACTAAGAAAGAGAAAAACAGAGGAGGGACTGATATGGGGCTCTAGAAAGTCAGCAAGCGGGGTAAGAGGAAATGGTCGACTGGGGGTTGGAGTGGGAAGTATGGCGGGGGGGCGGGTAGCGAATGAGCATCCAAGTAGCAATGGTAATGGAGCTGAGCATCAGCCACGCTCACACAGCTTTTTATGGAAGGACCATGCAGATATTAGCAACAGCAATGGCCAACAGCTGGGCAGACAGGACGATCTGAGCACTGGACTTCAAGTACAACCATCATGGAGGGCAGCAGTGAGGAGCAATGGCAGACGATGAACAGTGCAATGAAGAGCTGACAAGCAAATGCATTTAGTAACCATAGCAGTGAAAGAAAATGATAAGTAACAACCCCTTTCATTCAGATAGGACCAGGTACAGCCACAGGAGCTAAAGTCAGGAACTAAATTAGAACGTAAATGTAATCTTTGATCCTTTTTGTTAATTGCTTTGGTCTCTTGATCACCACTCCCTCTCTGGTGACCTCTGACCATCAATAAACATTGCAGGAAATGTCTCACCCTTGTCCTAGCGCTGATGCTCACCGCAACCTGTGATTTCTCTACACAACCGTGAAGTTTACGTTCGACCAATCACCAACGTTCAGAACTCCACACCCGATAGTTTCGGAACAGTCGGCAAATAGAAATCCCAAAGAATGCACTAAGGAATTAAAAATGGCAAAGGAATTAAAGTTTGTTCAGTACGGATCCTGATATAGATTCTGGGCCGACAGAGCAGCTCTTGCTTAAGTAAGGAGGTAAAAGAATCCAAACCTTCATCACAAGAGAAACAATTTCTTTGTTCTCTACACCTTCCAAAGCAGTGATATTGTGTTAGCCTTCTAAGATGCCATCATCATCGTCGTCAGCATTGCCATTACAGTCATCAGCATTACATCATCATCATCATTTCAGCATTCATAATTCTTCTCACCGTCACCAACAGGGAAATCAATGGCCTTCACAATGAACCCACAGAAGTGTCCGAGCCTGTCAGTCAGAACCAAAGAAGCCTCAAGGCCAGTTGCCCTCAATTCGCTTTTCCTGGACAACTGAGTCTGGCGTCACTGCTGTTGCTCTGCAGCTTTTCACTTCCCTGCCCTCCTCCTCCTCCTCCTCCTCCTCCTCCTCCTCATGGAGCTACTCAATCTCATTCACAGCATCATATAAGTCAGAACATTTACAACAGATCCCCTCCCAAAGGTGATATAGCATTATTGCCAGCCGTGTAACAAAATATGACCCAATAAATATTTTTCGCCTTTGTTTAACGGACATTTTAGAGCCTGGCTGAAAGTTTGCGATGAATAATAAAAGAGTGCAAAGTGCCAAATTGCTGGACACAGTTGCCGGCTACAACACACTTGAGCGTGCCTATGGGTGTGAGTCTGTGAGTGTGTTGGTGTGCGTGCGCGTGCTCTAAGTATGGAAAGCGGTAAAACTAGCAGGTTGGATCAGGCAGGCTGGTTCCACATCGAGCATGCTGGCCAAGTAAATTTGTTTAATTAGTAAACCTGGCAAATTGCGCCGGCTCCTAGTGCGCTGTGTTTGTGTGTGTATTCGTGTGTTCATGTGTTTTAGCGCGAGGCCAAACCGTCAGCCGACTCCAAGACTATTTTGTACCGCTGCTCCCCAAAATAGTTCGCAGCCAGCGATTCGAGGAGGGAAAATCTTCTCAGCAGTGATGAAACCGCGTCACGCTTCCCTGATGATTTTGCGAATCACGGTCGTACTGCCCAAACAATGCTGCAGCTGGAATGAAGTCAAGCCACATTGAAGTTTCATGGTGATGAAATCACGAGCAATCTCCAGAAAACGAAGCAGAGTCCGGCGATATTCCTTTTGACCCCACGTCTGTCTGGGTGAGGAGTAACTATCCAGCTGTCATCTCAGCGCCCCGAACTGTCATTTATTCCTTTTGTGAGTCAAAAAGCAGCATGCAAAGGTACATGGGAGTCGCAGATAGATCACATACTCAATTTCAAATGAAAATTGCAAATTTTGGTTAATCCTCACCCCAGCGAAAATAAATATTCAGGGCGAGACAGGTCGAAAGCCTGAACAAAGGTCGTGGATCG
Organism: Psettodes erumei; assembly: GCA_016785225.1. Lineage (NCBI taxonomy): Eukaryota > Metazoa > Chordata > Actinopteri > Pleuronectiformes > Psettodidae > Psettodes > Psettodes erumei. The sequence continues at coordinate 315,540 of JAFBJZ010000873.1, read as the reverse complement.
GGCAGAGCGTCACCGAATCCTCTCTCTTTGAATTATTTACAGGAAACATCTTCATGAGTTTAACAATAACATCAGAAGCGCATTACAAAGCCTGTAATTGCTGGGCCACTTGGAAACAAGCTGTAAACACGACACTGATGTATCATTTCCTTTTAAAGTTTGATTTGTTGGCCACCATTTGCTAATTTGCACACGCAGCGGGATCGTAGCAATGCATCCACTCAGAGTTGCGTTTCTGTAAAACCGGGGTCCAATATTCTTTTTTTTTTTCTTCTTCTTACCACCAACTCCTGATACAAATACCCGGCTCTTTAGCTGCCAAATGCGGCACCCAGCTGGTTGCTCACCATGTCTGTCTGCCATTACTGCTGCAGAGGTAGTGTAGACTGTGTTCGCCGGCGCTTTTCCACTAAAAACACCTTCCTGCTGCGCCCGGGAACCATGTTGGCAAGAGAGGCGACGGTGAACCGAAGCAGGTGAGCCGTGGGCCGTAAAAACCAAAACAATGAGCTGAAAGGCGATAATACGCCCCATAGAGCTGAGAGGTACTGCTTTCACGCGGTAAGTACTCGTGACTCAGTGTCTCGGGAGGTTCGCCCTTTCACGCACAAGCCATTTTGTTCATTGTTAACACAAAAAATACTGACCACAGCATCCTTACACCAACTCTCCGGCTTATGGAAAATACAGCACTGGTTAATCACTGTATTACAACAGATGAAAAATTGGTAAGTTGCCTTTCCAGCCATTGTTAGCCAAACATCGGGCTGCTCATCAGCTAGTTCAACATTTATCTAGACCTTTTCAGGTGCGCGATGCATAAATATGTTGGAGTCACAGGCGCTGGATAATGAAGACTGGCCATTCACAGATAAATCTTGGCAAATGCTATTTGGCACCAAAGGAGCAGCGGAAATCATCTCCGCAGAGACAATGACAGCGGACACTCATTTCATTCTCGTACATTTGCTGATTGGTATTCACGCGGTGTCTCGACTGAGCCAGCCAGGTGTCAAGAGATGACATATTTCTTTCCGCGGCATATTTTCTCCACTTTTCCGAACAACTCCTTGGGTCCAGACAGTGCAACGGCGAATTGACAGCAGCGGGATAGGAGGGAAGCAGCAAGCATCCATTAGCGAGTGGAGGAGAGGTGTATTCACTGAGTTGCCATCATTACACCTGGCCTCTCCACAGCCCAGATTAGGCAGGCAATTACAGTTGTCTGCCTATTGGGTTTGGCAGGACAAATACCGGCTATCAGCTGCCATTGTCTCTCTCCGCACCAGCACGCAAACGCAAACGGGCACACATGCGCACAGGCACTCGCTCGCTCACTGTGAATCTCATTCTTTCCCCTGCTCTCTGTCTCTGAGCGAACACCCTGCCTCTGTGTGTGGGACTGACCACTGAGATGCTCAGCGTGGCAGAGAGCCCGCGACTGGTCTTCACTACTGTGCTCTCATTGTGCCAAAGCCATCCAAATGCCAGTGATGCCTGCGGGGCATGCCCGCTGTGTGCGTATGCTTGTGTAGAGAGCGCTTACGTGGTTTTATGTCTCTGTATGTGCGTGTGTGTGGGTGTGTGTATAGAGAGTGTTTCTCTTTTCGCCCACGGGTGACACCATGCTGTGATCCTGCCTCAGTTCCCCCAACGGGATGCTTCGCATTGTTGTTGCGGACTGAAAAATACCGCGCCTGCGTGAGCGCGCCTGTTCGGGGGCCAAACGTGGGACTGGACCTCTGCAGCCCTACACATCTCTCGGGGCTCAGCTGGAACGATCCCTCCAAGTGCAGAGGCTGATTGTTGGATCCTGTCAGCAGGATCCATCAGCGCCGCAGCAGACACGGCGCAATGTGAGCTGACTGCAAAATGTGGAAACATCCGGCACTTAGCATTTTCTTACAGCGATGGGAGCCGGAGTGGTGCACGCAGACGTCTTTGAGGATAAACAACATTGCTGCTGCCCCCCCCCTCCTTTTTTTTTCTGGTAAGTGCTGTGACATCACTCCCTGTCACCATGGCAACGTAGCGCTCTGTACAACTGCAACTCCTGCAGAGCGTGTGTCGGTATTTGTGAGAGTGTGTTCAGACAGCTTCAGGCCAATGAGTTGGTCACAATGTGAAAGGACACTGTGCTCCTCTGAGCCCTGGACCGAGAGGGACCGAGAGAGGAGTCCCATAGGTCCGCAGCGGACATGTTTTGTGAATCTGTGTGTTTATATATGTGTGTGCATGTATGTGCGCGCGTTTGGGAGAGAAGCATCGCCACAACAAGTTGCTGAAGTGTAATAAATGTCTACAGATGTGTTAAAATTGGCTTAGTGCAATGAAAGACTGCAGCGACAAACCGCTGACCGCACTGACGTACTACTATGTGTACGTGTGTGCGTTTCTTCTAGAGCCGTGTGCTCTTCCCCTCAGATTTTATAAACTGTCTTACAATCAATCACACAAACCCCTCATGGATCCACGAGAGCGAGATTGTACAACGGCAGGCTTGCGATAGCGATCCCCTCATGGGCTGCAGTTTGGTTTGTGGCCACACTGCTCTCTGCAATGGTTTTGTTTTTTTTAACCCAGCCAGGTAAGGAATGCCCAATGCCCCAGTTTGGAGAGGCACAAATACACACCTTCAGTGCCAGCACTCGTTCTGCTCCTAAGCAGTGAGCAGGATTAAGGAAGAACCAGAGTTTATGTACATCGCTGAAGGGGCCCCCACGGTAGTTAATGAGGGAGGGAGAGCATTTCTTATGCATGTTTGCCTTCCAGATTCTCCCAGCTGGACAGGGAGGTGATTTCCCAGATGGCCACCTCCATAAAGCACGACTTCAGGTGGTGCAGTTGAGGCTAGATGCTGGCACGCTGTGCATAATGTGCCCAGTTATCTCGTCCTATTAACATATTTTATGGACTCAGCTCAAGGTGAAGACTGGTCACAGTGTAGCGACGACTGGAAATACCTGCCACCCTTTGATTTCCCAGGACGTACATAAATGCACGTGTTTGGGCTGACGGTTTCGACACCTATAACCTTATCCTGAAAAATCACAGCTGTTATGCTGACATATGTTGCCAGGTACTTATATGCCTGTCATTCTCGAAGTGGCGTGACCATGGCATCTCCAGTTAGTCATATGGCAGACTTCTCAGGACAGCACCCCAGCTGCGGGACAGCTGTCGGGCCCCCTCGTCCCAGTTCACATCTTAACAGGACTGTTTCGGGCCCCGTATTGGCTTGTTAATCCAGTAACTGGGTCTACTGCTGTAAAATGTTAATAATTAGGCCGGGTTTTAGTTCATAACTTACTTTTTGTATCTTACAGTGGCCAGAGAAACATTCAGTCCATTCCAGTTACAGTCAACAATGTTGAAATCTGCCTGGGACATGTAACTTTAGCCTCAGTCCTTTAACGAGAAATGCAGGCTTGAAATGCGCATTAAAGACTCGACACTTGTTTTAAAACAAGTCGGCCAGAAACGTTTTCATCTAACTCCCAGGGAAAATGCTAGTTTAATAAGCTATCTAACCACGGCAAAAACTGATGCTGTCAGTTGATTAATTATTTCACGAGATCAATTGTTCAAAAAAAAAAAGCTAAGCTTTTGAAACCGAGTTATACTTGGAAGTTCTGACAAAGCAAAAAACTAGACACACTGCAAAAATTGTATTCACTGCTTGCTTTTTTATCTGTATTCAGTATATATACTGTACACATATTTTCCAGTGTGAATCCAGCCAGCTATTGAACCGGCTGTGGTAGATCTCCCACTGAACGAATCAAACCAAAAATGCAACGAAAGAGAATGGACATCAACCAACATCAATAAAAAAAACACACACACACACACAAAGGCAACAGCAGTTGAACTTTTGCACCCTTGTAGGTGAGTCAGGATGCAGACCAGGTTTCTCTTTAATGGGGTCAGCGGATATGCTGCAGAAACAGTCGGTGCGGTCAGCAGCCAGCGGTCACGCCGTCCCTATTCGACCCACGAGTGGCACAGTCACTCGGATGACGGCAGCTCACGGCGAATCATAGCGAACCGGATGAAGGGACGGTTAAAAAGGAGGACAGGCAGAGATGAGCGAGTCTGCTTTAAACGACTCAAATTCATTTTAGGAAAGAAGAAGAAGAAGAAAAAGGCTGTACATTGTGTTTATTAAACCGGCTCAGCTTTTAATCAACTGAGTGCTTAATTGATTTGCTTAACTCATTAACTGCAGTGATTCTTGAGATTGACAGAAACACTGGGTGCTAAATGAGCGACTCATCAGTGAGGGATTTATCTGCCTCCCGAGAAGAGAGAGGTGACTTTCAATCCTAATACTTACTTTGTGATCGTCAATCAGGCCGGGGACGAGCTGCGGTCGTGCGCCGAGTCTCAGACGCATCGACGGAGACCGTTCTCGCCGCGGCCGTTTGAAGGACTGCGACGGAGATTTCCTGAACTGAGACTCCAGTGTTTACAGTAATTATAAGACAGCGGGTGCGATGAGCCGTTATCGGCTTTGTGAATCCGTGCTGAAAACTGGATTTAAATGTCAGACATCCATCCATAATAACACTAAATGTGATGAAATTTTATCTCTGAGATGGTCCCAGTGGTCGTTCCAATCTGAAGCCAAATAACATTTCAGTGCCACAGTCGTAGAATGGCAATAATCACATCATTTAACAATAATCTAACAAGACACACCCACTAAACACACATTTAACACACAGGCTAATGAGGGGATTAATCGGCTAGTTCCTGTTAGAAGTTTATGGGATGTTTTATGTTTCACACTAATGCTCGTAACTCTTTTCAGCTGTTCCTGTATCTTGTGGTTCTTAATCCTGACAGCATCCAAAGGGGAGGTCTGAGTCCTCATTTCCAGACCACGCTCATAAATAAGCATTAGCTCTGCCATCTCCGGAAGCCCCCGATGAGAGAAGTCGCTTATTTAATGAGCGTGTCACGATAGTAAATATTGGTGCTGTTTTGCAAAAAGGGAGAAATCATGAAAGCTGCTGGAATCTGTGTTCATCGAAACTTGAAAGAATGAGAGATGATAAATATTCTCTTTTATAAAGAGGTGCCGTGGGCCGGGGGTAAGCACGGGTTTGGAATCTGGAACCGGAGCCAATGCTGGAACCGCCGGCTCGCTCCAAAGCGTTCAAACTGGAGACGCTTTAGGTTCGACCGTTCCAACCGCTTCCCCGGAAAAAAAAACCCTGGCAGACCTGCGGTGTAATCTCCTCTAAACGCTTTTATTAAGACTTCTAATTGCGGCTCGGGCTTTCTTCCTTCAGGAGAACAGGCACGGGAACAAAAACGGGGGCTTATTCACCCCAAAACAGGCTGCAGGCGCATGGCGCGGCAGAGGCACACGGCGCTCCGGTACACGAGAGCTATGCTGTTCAGGCTTAGCGGAGACACTCCTCCCATTCGCGGCATCAGTCGGGCCGAGAGAAAGACCACGCACAACGGGCGTCCGCCGGCAAAACAGCCCAGTCGCATCCAGGTAAAGCAACGAGTATTATAACCGGCACCGGCGTAATTCAATATATCACTTCCTATGACAGGAACAGCTCTGTTGCAATGCAACGCTTTCATAATATTTCATACCCACACATCTGACTGGAACAATGAAAGCTTAAGAAGCAATCATATCTAAGCCTTAAGGAAACCTTTCATTTCATACAATCACAACAGAGTCAGTCATTTCATCGCGTCGTTCCTCAGTCAGACAGCTGTATTTTTATTTTTTTTTTCTAAAACATTAAAGGGTCTGTGTTAATGCATTGGCATCGCCCAAGCACTCCAGAAGAAGAGACTGCACTACTTAAAAGATAATGAGGAAACAATCTTGGCAGGTACGATTGATCCTACTGTTTTATAGTGCAGGGATTATCAAAGGATTATCTAACAATAATTATGCACCCAAGGTCGACAAACGGCTTTCATGTTCACGCTGTGAGTGGCAGCGAGGTATTGCGCGCGATAGGGGAAAGAAGGCGCAGAGAGGAGACGAGGGCGCCTGAGTGCGCGAACGCGTCCTGTCAACGTGCGCGCGCGTGCCGGCGGCCCGAGCACTGGAGGAGAAACAAAGCTCGCAATCACAAGTCGCAAAAAACACATCGCACGACCCCAAAAGAGTCCCTTCTCAGGTGCGAGCGCACACCAGCAAAGCGCACACCAGCAAATTCAAAGCAAAAACAGATATCTGTCCAGCAGCAACGTCCACACACGCACGCACACACATACCCCCTACGGACAATGTGGAAATCTGGGATGAGCGAGCAACAACCACGGCGCCTCTGAGGCGTTGATTCGATCGGGGTCAGATCCCACGGTGGAGGCGATGGGCGATGAAGTAATGCGCGGTGACACCGGGCCGTTACCCCGCGTCTTCTTCTCATTGATTGACCTGGCCGTGGGCGTCACGCACAAAGACCAGCCTTCCTGTACTGTAACACGTGTAACTGCGTTGTCTCTCATTATTGTGGAGCCTGTACGAAACGTGCCGTCGCCCAAACTAAATGCTCGACATGTAGCGATCGCCTCAAAGTCAGGCTCTCTTTTGGTGCCTCTGAAACTGATTCAGGCTTTTTCCTCTAAAAATCTGTCATGGAGAGGGGTTGACGGATGTTAAACGCTCAATCATTAGAAAGAAAAATAGTTGTCTGACAGCTAATTTATTTCATTTTTTAAAAACCTTTGACGGCTCTTTTCATGACAGGATATAGTTTTTATTAGGATGCTGCAAAACAGTTTTCTGAGTGGCTACTCAACATGCCATGACAGAAACTGCGATGATACGACAAGGTGGACTGATATGTCGTGTTATTACCATGCTGTATACATGTATACAAACGTTAGTCGGAACAGTGGTGGAAGCAGCCAATTAGATGGAGGGACGATGGATGTTAGACTGATGGCTTTTGTTCACGGGAATCCGATTGAACACAGTGCAAATCGGTGGCGTTGCTGTAACGCTACGGTGTGTGCTCTAACTGGAAGTTACGATGGAGGGCAGCGGGTTCTTTTTCAGCCTGGGAAAAAATACTGGAATTTCATCAGGCCGCAAACAATAGTCTGATGAGGACACACGGACATTGTTAACTCGTGGAGACCATCTTAAGGGTCAGTTCGCCCAAATTACACCATGAAGAAAAGACAATGGTTTTGGTTTGAGACTGCCTTGGGGACAGCCCCAAAAAAAGTTCTAGTTACTCTGGATCATTTGGCGAACTCAATGTCACTGTGTCATTTTGACCCGAGGCTATTTTCTGACCAACAGCAAAAAAACTAAAACAGCTAAAATTGTCTCTACATTGCCGTTTGTGGCAGTGTGAGAACCACAGAGGAATTTCTTTTCTCCTCCATGGTACCTGGTGGCAGATTTGTGAAAGGCTCAGCAGATAAAACCAAAACACCTGCTAGCAACTACTAGAGGTAAAAAAGGTGGAAAAAAAAGTCTGAATTTGGTGAATTGACCCTCTAAAGGAAAAAAAAAATCTCTTTTCATTATTGCTGCCGTTGCTATCTGTTACATGTCATCTTCACTGCTGGCATCTGGGTAGAAGTGTGTGTTATCCTTAGCTTCACTTCCAAAGAAACAGTGAAGATAACCTGACATGATCAGAGTAAAATATTGAAACTGATAGGACTGGTAGCCAAAACATAAACACATACGGCTGAGATTGCTGAAAATAATACTTTCCTTTCGCCCCCGCGGTCTAAGAAACGCTACCCCGGGTTTGTTTTCTCTTTACCCTGATAGTGGGGATTTTCATCATGTGCGCGTTTGTGTCTAGCGTGTTGGCGGGAGGGTGTGCAGATGCGTCGCTGACACGAAGGGGTGTGAGGCTCACCAGTTGTGGACGAGATGTTGACGTCGATGCTGATCTCGGGGATGCCCCCTCCCTTCAGCGCGGCCACGCAGGTGTACGTGCCGAAGTCGGTGAACTTGAGGTCGATGATGTCCAGGTTGGTGGTGCCGGGGGAGATGTCGGGGTCCGTCTGGGTGATGACCATGCGCTCCGAGCTCCGCAGAGCGCGCCCGTTCTTCAGCCAGCTGAACGTCAGCTCCTCGGGAGGGGTCGCCTCCACCTTGGGGCGTTCAGGATGATGTTAGCATTGCGCCGAGCAGATCCGCATGCAGCACGTGCGCGTTCACTCGGTGCCGGTGCCCTTGCTCGACCATACCTGACAAGATATCTTGACTTCACGTCCAATCTGGATGTTGTCGTCATTGTGGTAGGGGTCAGGAGTGATCCAGAATCGGCCCTTTTTCAAAGCTGTGGAAAGGAAAATCTGATTAGAACCAGACTTAGATTTGTTGAAGTTGTTGTTTTTTTTTGTTTCTGTAAGCCTGCGACATGCTGCAATAAGGAACCCTGAGACATCCACTGTACGTTACGGCTCTCCTTGTTATATTGATGTAAGCGTCTGAGGCGTAATCCCAAAGACAACATTTTATAGATTTTTTGAAAATAGATTTTTTTCAGCGATTTTACTTTTGCTCAATGTCCACGCTTGAGCTGTAAATTGCCGTTATGCATCTCCAGTGATCGCACTGTAAATCTATCTGTGTTGCTGTTGCCTGTGCAAGCCTTTGCACACGCACAAACACACACACACCATTTCAAATGCAGTGATAGACCGGATCGCGTCACAGCTACCTGAAATAGCAGATCTGAGCAAAGTGCGATTCGTGCTCGTCTTGATGCGCCACTTCAATGCCTAGGTCGCGAAATGATAGAAGTGGTTTGAACCACAAGTGTAAGACGAGTCACTGCCATGACAACTGTAACTGTTCTTTTTAAAGCCACAATGGGAACTTTCGGGGGGTTTTCATGCAGCGGGAGGGTCAAACAGAGAACTTATCAGATAAAAAAGAATTGCGTGTGTGTTTCAAAGACTAAAACCTTAACATTAATATCAGTGGCTACGGATTGAAGAATGCTCCAGCATTTGAGCAGGTGCGCGCACACAGACGCACGCACACAAAGCGCAAACACACGCACTGTGAAATTGGAGAGATACCTAACAAAATATCCACCATTTCTAATCCAATTTGGTTTGCAAACTCCATTTTCAAAGCATAGCTTCTCAGAATGGAAAAAAAAGAAGATGATTTCATTATAATGCATGCTGTATTGGTTCCAAACCCTGCGCCGACTGTTCAATTCATCTCCTCGGCAAAAAAAAGCTGACGGCGCCATGGAAATCTTTTCATCTAGCAATTCCCGAGTGACATTATCATATTCAGTTTGGTAAAGGGAAAATGAAAACAAAACCTGCGTGTCAGATTTAAACACAGAAAATTGAATGTGCAAAACATTGCGATGCCTGCCGAGCTGCACGCTGAGGGGGGAAGACGAGTGACACATGCCTCCGTGACGCGATCTTCCTCCTCACGTTTGAAATCTGCGTCGGCAGGCAGAGCAAGCCCGCTTCTGACGCGTGTCGGATACAGATATTACAATCATGTCAACACTCTCCAAAATTCTCCCAAACACCAGTGTGCATTTGCATTCACTCTTGCAATCGCATATATTCCGTTTCTCTGAGGCGCTGCCGATCATTCATGTTGTATATAATGCAGTAGCACTGGCATGGAAACTGTGGCAATTAGCATAACATTGTGTGCGGCATATCTGTGACCTTTATGGATATGAAGATAATACAAGGCATCACCAACAGCCCACGTTTATTTCCCATTTGGGCTCAGCTCAGCATCACAGCGTACATCCATTACATACACACCGAGATTCAATTTCCTTAAAGCCGACATACGCAGGAAAAGGTTAATGAGACAATGCGAAGTCCACGGTGGAAGCCAGTAAGTGAGCATATCTGGAAGGCAACACGGATTTTCCCGCAGTCGTACACGTCGGGCAGCAAAAACACCGGCAGACGGAGTCGTATTCACTCCTCCAAAAAGGCTTCTGTGTCTCGGCGACACCCTCGGCGGATTTGGTAGCCGCTTCTTAAGAAAGCATTATCCACTCCACACGCACGCACACGCTAGACACTGCAACACAACTGGGCATTTAACAGTGGCAGACCCGGATCCGCCCCACCCCAAAACCAGATTTAATCTTGCTCGTGAAGTCGCGTGTCGCTTGGGTTGTTTCTCTCTGTGCTAAATGCCGCGAATGGCCACACGTATAATTGTCAGGGCTCGGGAATAAAAAATGTCGGGAGCGCGCGGGTGAGTTCTGCTCCGCAGCACCCCGCCACAAAATTGGACCTTTCGGCCAAACGAAACCCTGGTGCTGTGCGGATTCATTTTTACAGACCGCGGGATGCGATGAATCAAACTTTAAAGTTAATCACTTAATCGCCGCTCAGCGTAGACCATCTGCGATCTGACGGCTGGGGCCATGAGAAGCTGTGCACCAATCACGGACTCCTGATTCTTTCATCATAAAGTGTTAATTTCCTCTCAAACATTAGCACTGTTACATTGTTTGCCTTTTCTACCTGAGAACGATACTACTATGAGCGGCGCTGCTTGACTTTTACTTTCCAAATTGAGATAGAATTGAAACATGAAAAAAAAAAAAAAAATACAAAGACGCCAAATTGTGAAATAATAAAAATGCAGCTGTATTTTCACCAGTGAAGGTTACCAAGAACGCTGAGAGAACATTTAGTACCACCTATCTAAATCCATGCTCTATACACGGTATGGTCTTCTTCGTTCTACACCTGCTTGCATATTTATGGTAAAACGGTTTTGGATCGATTGCTGATATGAGGGAAGAACAGATTATAGTCGCACTGACCTGTGCGCTCACGCTCCAGTTTTTAATATCTATGATAATACCGCCACACCAAAGGAGGCTCGCTACCTTATCACGCTGCGCTGCTCGGGACATGTCACCCTCAAGCACCAAAGCTGACATTAATTTTCTTTCCTCCCCAAAACACACACTTTGCTCACTTTGTGTTTAATGTTGTGAAAAATCAACCTTACTCTATTGGGTGGTAATTTGCAGAAGGACTAGAGGAAAGGAATCTCAAATTTGCGGTATATCAACTTTTTTAAAGAAATAAAGTCAACCGTCCTAGGTGCAGAGGTACATTCTAATTTGGGAATCCACTGCTCACACATTTGGATTCAGATTCCGCAACCGCAGGTCGTGAGTATTTGTTAAAGCGGGAGGTAAAAAAAAAAAAAGTCTGATTAAATCTTGGTGGCCAGCTTTCCCTCGTTTCTGCACAGAGCTGCGGTGCGAGTCAAAACAGCCTGTGCTGCATGTGTGCGCTCATGCATATTTCAAAACTGGCTCCCTCTCTGCCTCCTCCACATTCAAACCTCCTTTCCTGCCATTTTATCTGACCATAAATATTGAATAGCAAGTAGGCATTCCTGTAAATCGACTACATTTGTGTACAAGAGAGATAAGTGGGCATTACTTCCCCCGGTTGTAGTAAATTTTGCCGGACAGCTGCAGCGACTAAAATGGTGCCTGCTCCTTTATGCATGGAGGACAGTTCTAAAACCGGAGGTATTTTTAAAAAGGACTGTGGCGAGTGTGCAAAGTAAGAAGAGCAGAGTTGGGAGACTTGGCCGGGCGATGCAGCGTCGTCACTCCTCCCCTCCGCACTTTTTAATCCATGTGACTTTTGCCAGTTCATGGCAAAAGTCACATGAATCTTTAACAAAGGCTCTGCTCGGAGACAGAATTTTCCCATTTGCACGGGAGGTAAACGCTGCCTCTAACTATTGTTACACAAGTTCCTCAAAATCATGAATATTTCACGCTACTGTGTGTGCGGATTTAACTGGAGCCTCGTATGTTGGGCAGAGGGGAGCACCTGTGCAATCCAACACGAGAGCCTTGTGATTAACATTGACGTGCTGTCGTAAAGTATAAGACAGCAATGCCAACTCGAGCCCCACTTACAAGTACACACAGTCTTCATTAGTGGACTGAGTTTGCTCAGTTGTCATGGAGATGGGTCTGTTAACATGGGAGCTCAAATCCATCCCCATGACAACCAAGTTTTTTTGTTTTTTCTTTATTTATTTTCTCTCTGTCTCTCTCTCCCTCATGTTTTCATGCATGTGTACAGCAGATACAGGTACCCAAATCTGACCTGTCTGTTACATGTCATCTCTCGGGTTTTACCCACATGTTTGAGGTTTGCCCTCTTCATCTTCCTCGTCATCTGCGATGTGAAAGCATCCGTTTTTTCCCCGCACGGTCAGAGAAAAGAAAAGCGTGATTCTCGGCCACGGTTCGGTAATGAAATCCCAGCACACCACGAAGCGTCTCTCCTGCCTGGCTCCTGAAAGCACCGTCAGTCAAAAACCGCACTGCATGACAGCGGAGGAGGTGGAGCCAGGGTGTGGTTCCTAACTAGTTGGTTCGACCCGTGCCGTCCCCGCGACTTAGCAAACTGCATCAGCCGATAAAAGCCACGTGATGCAGGTAAAGATTGGAATAAAACCAGTGAGTGTGGCTTGAGTTGGGTTGCTTTTGCCACAAAGCTATTTTCCAAAGCCAAGAGTGAGCTTGTCCGAAAAATTAGTACGAAGCTAAGCCGTCTCCACCGGACTTGGTAATGACTGGGATAGATCAGCCTCACACAGATTCTTTTACAACGCAGCGCGCCTTGTGAGCGCCGTCTACGCGGCACCGGCTTTCGTTCGGTGCAAACTGAAGCGCGGCAAATTTGAGCACACGGCTCGGCCGCGTCGCTGAAGGAAACCCGGGCGTTACTTTTTAAAAGCATTGCCGGCGTCACGAGCGCTGGGGCACAAAACACAAGTCAACATATGCACAAACAAATTCTGCATGCATTATTGATGCATTTTGGATGCCGGTTCCCTTTTATCATCATCAAAGCTTCCTGTCATTGAACCTTGACTTTGGCAACATGCCGGGGAGTAAAACACCCACTATGGGGACACTTGGCAGGAGCTACTTTCTAAATGGTAATACAGGAGGGGAGAAACGGAGCTTCTGTATGTGCTTACATTTGCCGCTGCGATCCAGAGGAGGTTCGAGGTACTCCTCGATAATTACCGTACATGCTGCAGTGTGGGTTGTTTTTTTTATATACCGCAAACTGTGCAATGCGCTTTTGCTCGCAGCAAGCCTGTATGATTCTCTATAGCTTTAATAGCCTGTGGGAATAACGGGTGGCCTGTACATGAAAAGCGCAGATAATCACACAAAGAGAAAAGCCCTGGTTGAGGTCTTCTTCTACAGAGAGCTCATGTCACCCAGCAGGATTACAACGCCGCCTCAGGGGAGCTTCTTAGCAGGGCAAAAGTACACACAGCCCCGACATACTGATGATGACAACATGCACGTATGTACGCTCATAATGACAGCGGCACAATGGCGTCGCTTATGCGAGCGCACGCACATCTGGCGAGAAAAGAGATGTTTGAACGGGGAAAAAAAAAAAATCTCCCAGTCACTGTGCATTCTGTCCGCCTTTGTCTGGCAGCGAGGAGAGACGCGTGTCAGTCCGCTCTCCCTTTGAATCATTATCCTCCTGTTTATCCATCAGTCCATCTCATTTTTCAGCCAGCCCTGGCTGTCCGTCTCTCAGCAGGCGTCACACTGTGCCCTCCATTCACTCTCGCAGAGAATATCAGCGTGTGAGGCTGAACTCATCTCTCAGAGCCAGATGGATGTCTCTCGAGCTGCCACTCTCCTCTGCCTCATCTGCTCCTCTCAAGGTTAAACAGAAAAAGGGACAACGGGCGTTAGCCGCGCGGTCGGAAACGCGCGGCACTCGCGCGGGCGCGTGTTCGCCGTCCAAACACCTCTCACTTTCCCATTACCACCCCATGAATCTTCGCATTAGCGGCGACACATTCCCCACGCATCAACACCTTTACAATATCACGGCTTCTCTCGCATGTCCGGCCTATGCTGGGGAAAAAAATGAAATAAAAATTACAACCAGAGGCCGAATTACGTTCTCAACCTTCAGGCCCCCAAAAAAAGTCACCCGCACACATGGGCAACGTGCGCAAACAAAACAGGCACGAGCATGTGGATGGGCACCGCTCATACAAACACAAATGGACTCGCACGCAGACAGCCCTTAGGGCTGCAGCCCAAGAGACTGGCCTGCCCGAGCCAGTTCTGGCCACCCAGCCATTAAATCTGGCGTTTCATCGGTGGAAATACATTCAGCGTTTATTCCAAAGCAAATTTGGTAAGGGTCGTTCACATGTTGATTCACACGCTGACGGCCATGTTTTTACAAGGCACGTCGGCGATTGTTCTCTCCCCAACCACACGGTCGAAATGCAAACAGCGGGGAGCTGAATGAGAGATTGCATTTTTGCCTGTCTATATGTAACTGCAAGCCTCCAATCAGAGATGCACAGTGTGGATGGCAGCTCGTGTGCTTGGCTTTGTGTTTACGCTCAAATGTGTGTGCAATCAGTCGTGCCAGCGTTAGCGGGTCACAGTGAGGGATGTCTTGGGTGTAGAAAGCCCCATACCCGAATTCGTCAGGTACTCCTGGCGGAACTGTCAAGAAAATCCAACGGCAACGCGGCGGTGTTTGTGTTCCGTGTCTTTGATGGCTACGGGAACGCTCGTTTCTCGACATCACACAGATGGTAAACACGCTGCTTTGCGAAAAGATGGGAAACAGGCGCGCCGAGTCGGCGGTGCGCGTTTGTGCGCGCGCGCGTGCAGGGGACGCATAAAAGCAAGATGCAGAGACAACTGCCCATCTCAACATCATATGCAGACAGCCCTGTCTCAATTCACCAACTCTCCATTTGAGAGCTGCCAACAGAAAAAAAAGGAAGAAACAACCAGCGCAGAGTGTGTTTGCATTGTTGCAGCACATGCATCCCAAACTGGTGTCTTTGCTGAAGACAGAATGAAGTTGAGTGGCTGGGGGAGGCAGAGTGTTTGACCTGCATTTGAAAACGTGTTGTGGACCCTTAATCCATAAAAAGGATCTCGTCAGCGGGGCGACGCGGTGCCAGTAGCCTGCTGGGCTGGCTTTGGAGATGGCCAAGCCCTGGAAGGCAGTCTGGCTGGTGGGACAGTATGGCCAGAGAAAACTACCATCTGCTGGGGAGAGATGTGTGTTTCCACACACACGGGCCCCGCTTTGGCAACAGCGGCCTGAGAGGGCTTCTCAAGGACTGGAGAGAGCAGGGAGACCGAGCCCGGGCGGGCAAGGATGAGGCCACGGGCTGACCCTGCATAAACACGCAAAAATAAACTCAGCGTTGCAGAACCAACTGTTTCGGTATTCCGTGTACACGTGGGCTACGTGCACGTTGACTCTCACTGACAGAGAGTCTGATAACCAGCATTTCTGCCCAAGTGCTTATCATTTCACATTTCTGCCTTCATGGCCAACTACACACATATTGCCACAGAATGTTTGCATCCTTGGTTTTGAACTATTAAAGACTGTTTTCTAGTCTACAGTCGAGATATTCTGAAATTAAATCAGCAGGCGTAATATATTATGCGAAAACATATTAGCAAGAATGTCCAAATGTTCTGAAATGCCTCTCTCTGTCTCTCTCTCTCACACACACACACAAACAAAGAGCGACTAAAGGTCTGCCTGTGCTCTAGCCTGGAGTCTGGCTTATCCTCTTTCAGTATTTCTTTTTCTCCCCCTCACTTCAAAGCGTCACGTCAGTGAAAAGTTGACGGTGAAGTGACTGCGCTGAGAGTTTCATCGCAATTAAAGCAACGACGCAACTTCCCCATGTGCGAATGCGGCACAATGTCCATGAGCATGGAAAAGCATTAAAGAGATCAATTCTCTTGCCATGACTATGCTGGGCACGCAGCTGTGGTCGTCGCTTCCTGTATCATTTCAAAAGAAGGTGAACGATTGATTCAGATGTTAGGAAAAAAAGGAGAGGTTCAATCCCCCGTTTTTATTTTTTACACTGTGTTTCTATGGTGGGCTGAGACGTATTTATCAGAACGTGGCGAAAAGCGAAACTCAGGACAAACGCATCACTTTCTTTTTTAAATCCAAACTTCGAGCACTTGCTGGAAAAAAAATCCCCACAATAGGTGAAAACCAGCCAGCCCCCTGAATGTGGCCGTGAGCTGGTTTTCATGTGGCGTGACGCGGGAGGGATCAGTATGACAAAGTGCTGCAGACAGGCTGCAAAAGCATGAGCAAACAACTGAGAGCAGATTCCGATAGTAGAGGGTGCATCACGGACATGGTTTGGTTTTAAAACCCCCGGTTGCAGAGTCAGAAGTCAGAACAGAACGCAGCGCTATGCGTGCTGATATACTGTACAAGCGCACGGCTGAGAATACCATTTCAAAGGAGCGTGTTGTGCTGATGTTTGCAGTGTGCCTTCAGAGACGGCCACGGTGCATTCTATAGTGTCGAATCACTACGCCAAAAAAAAAAACCCAGCGTATTATAATCCGTGCCATGAATTTGGACATTATTTATGTTTTTATGTAATATATTCTTCCCATTGTGCAGATATGCCGCCCACCCTCGTCATCTGGTGCATTTGTTCCCAAAACTGCGTCAGTGACAGCTCATTGGACTCCGATATGTGGGAAAACACGCTAATCTCATCCCTTGTCAATTAGTGATGTCAGACCGTTCCCTCCCTCTTTCCCACCGACTGCCTCTCATAGTTCATTTATGTCTGTCATATGGATAAAATAAAGGCAGCGATACATTTAGCATTATGAGCATCTACAGTGCAAAGTCAAAATTTACTGCCGTCGGTGATGGCTTCTTGGCTGAAGGAGCGCTCCTCCTGCTGATGGCGTTTAAGTTTGTCTTCCTTTCTAATTGGCTTTGCTCTGATGATTAACATGTCTCGATGTCCAAGCTTAACTGAGATGTCACTTAAGTACGCTGATCCAAACCCCGCGCTCGGTGACGGTTTGTCAGGAGACACTTTTTGTCTTGATTAGACGTCACTTAAGCCCCTTCACCCTGTTTTTGAAGCGACTGGAACAATTGACTCAACGGCTGCGCTAACGAGAGCCACTGTTCATCGGTCTCCGGAGAAGGTTTTATTTCCCGTTTCTACTGACCCTAAATGTGCTTTGTCACATATTGATTAATTATGTCATTTAAGCATCTCCCCGTTTCGTTGAACGGACAGCCTGGATGTCTTCGGGTTGTTTTCGCCCCAGTTCACAATAAGACGTGTGACGACTCATTGACTTCATTTGCTCAGGACAGAGTGTCTTGACAGTTGTTAATATTTCTAATGCCTCCCCTATCTAATTGCCTTCTGTTTAAACATCTACAGTAGGTTGTTGAGTCAAACAAACATCAGAGATGGCTTCAGACAAAGGCTACTGATCAATGTTAACCCCCCCAGCGACGGGTGTTCTCTCTCTTCTGAAGCTGAAAGGAGGACGTGATGAAGCCAGTAAAACATATCCCCACAATGTGTGTGCAATTTGAAGAGCCCACAATGAGCTGAGAACAAAGAGGGCACGGTCAAGGAACCGCTCTATTAGATTTCGTATCGGGCTTGGCGGAGCCAATCGGTCGCAGCTTGCGCAAAATTGAATGCTTGTTTTTTCCACGAAGCCCCGGAACTGCATAATCAATGGCTGTGTACCCTGCATGACATTTAGTCAAGCAGAATAATGCATGTTTGTCCTGTTTAACTTTTAACAAGCACCATAAACAATGCACCGCGGCCCTAAATGTGACACATTTAACGAGTGCGCACTCAAACATCATATATAATTAAGAAGGGCGGTGTTTTTGTTTTTTTTTAGGACGATATTTCTCCAAGACGAGAACCGGCGTGAGCTCCAGACATAAGACATGCCAATGAGAACGTTCGATTTATTGCAGCGATTGCCTGCAGCGAGTGCGCTCTGACTTATTTGTTCCCACGGGACACCTGACACCTCTTTGATCTAAGCCTCTCACTTCTTAAGTCCTCAACTATATGGGCACTTCCACAATACAGGAGAGGGGTTTATCTGTCGGGGGGCCATCAGAAATGATTTGTTGATGATTTGATTTTCATCCCAGGGAGTGTACCGCTGCTCAAATAAAAGCCTCCGAAGAGGCTGAGCGCAGAGGCGACCTGATGATGGAGCTGTGGCATAATCTCTGAGATGAAAGGAGAAAACTCGGTGAGAAACTTGCACTTCTGAGCCAATCTACTAAAGTCGGATTCAAATGTGTTCCCTGTGCGTGTATATGATGTTCTTTGGAAAGTTGAAATGTAAACAGGATAAGCGTTTTGAATTCGGATCATCCTACGAATGCCATTTTGTTTGTAAGACCTCTACTAATTAATGCATCTTTTTATTCCCCGGCAAGAGGTTCCTGCAGTTTCACATTCAGGGCGTCGGGATCCTCCGTTATGTCACAGATGAAAGCCTAGTCACACACCACCGTTAATCCCCGAGCTTAGTAATAGCAGTCGATTTAAGAGTATGAAAGTCAATTTCCTTGTGCATCATGTCGCATCTGTGCAGGTCTTATAACAAAACAGCTTTTCGTTACCGATTGGCGAGACAGCCCGTCTTGAGTATTAAGCTTCAAAGTGGTTTTTATGGCGTTGTACATATCACGTAACTAAAAGTGCCCTTCATCTTCTGTATCCACTTTGATAGCTAACTGTCAATATGACAAGTACGCAAAAAAAAGGGGGCTCTTTGATAACGCATTATTTCCCTAATGAGCTACAGCGAGCTCAGATGTACCTCTGCCTCCTCTGCCACTCAGGTGGAGAGCAGCAGGGAAGAAAATATATTTTACTAATAATGGCCAAACAGGCAACGCAATGGCCCTCGCCCTGCTGCTCTTGTTAAACTGGTGTTAACCACTCCTTGAATCAGTGTGTTTTAATTAACGGTTTCACACTCTTGCCTCCAGCGTTGCCCTTGACTGTCTTTAAGTAGCCGGAGCAGCAATAACAGAGAGATCTGACACTCTGTGTTTGTAAGTTCAAAATGTCAAACTTCATATCTGCAGGAAATCAGCAATGGTGTTAATGAACTGAACGGGAAATTCTCGTGCGATTATGAGCACTCGAATTATAAACAACCGTTAAGAGTGTGCCTTGCGATATGGCTGCGATGTGTCATCGCTGAACAGACATTCAGGTGAACAGGAGATAAAATGTGCGACGCAGTGTTTTCTTCACAATTTGAAGCCCCTGCCGTAATATTTAGATCTGTTTATCAGTTAATGACACACGCGCACATTTTAACTTCGGCCTCCCGTATGTGTATGTATGCATGAGTGTTCAATATTAAAGACAGAAAGAAAAAAAAAATCACTACTTTTATAAACAGTGCAATGTGCAATACTTGTAATTGGGCACAAAAAGATTAAATGCTACTCTGTTGTGAAGATCAGATTCGTATTTCCACAGTAACAGGCTTTCAATGGCGTATGTTATTTGGTTGCAAAATTTTCCTTTTTGTTTCACGGTGGTATTTTTCCAAATTCCGTTATTTTAATGTGAAGTTTTATTTCATGGTGCCCCTATTCATTCTTCTTTTTCTGTAATAAAAATGAACTCTCAGACCGTTCTGAAATTATCATGAAAGCCGGAATGATGCAAAGACATTTTGATATTATTACATGACTTATTTATCTGCTCTTTTAGATATTTAACTCATCCATTCCAACGATGATCTTTTTCATCTAACACTGAACACTCTGGGGCTCCGCGTATCCGGTAATGGCGCCGCGCCCTCTCACCTCGCACCACGATGGTGGTGGACTTCTTGGCCGGGTTTCCCACGTTGTTGCTGGCCACGCAGCTGTACACCCCCGCCTCGTCTGAGGTGATGGCCGGCAGCGTGAGCGTGCCCCCCTTCACCGAGCTCCTCTGCGGCAGGCTGTCGTTGCTGCTGACCCAGGTGAGCATGGGGGGAGGCTCCCCGCCGGTGGTGATGCACACCAACGACACCGTCTGGCCGGGGTTCACCACGATCGGATCCTCCACCAGCAGCTTGATGGACGGGGAGGCTGCGCAAGAGAGGAGGGGAGGTTGGAGTCTAAGGAGGACTGGCGGAAGATGGACGACTCTGGCAGTTATGACAGTAACAGTATGACTCTGCTGAGAAAGGCCACGCCACGTCATCTGTCTACGTCCACATCTGTCCTGCAGCTGCGTGGATTTTTCATTTTGCATTGTGGCATTATTACTAGTAATTTTGGGGTCTGCTATGCCTACTACACAAACAGATAATAGTGTTGAGAGTTACCCGTCTTATTGGTGAGTCTGAAGATAACGCTGCGGTCAGGAATGCCGCACACATTTCTGACAGAGGCGATGCAGCTGTAGTTGGCGTAGTCCTGAGGACGCAGGTTCTTCAGCTTCAGAATCTTTGTTTCCCCCTGCAGCTCAGACCAAACCAACACCGGTATGCAAATGTGTGCAAAACCATCAACATAATCAAGTGAAAGCAATGCAGAAAAGAGATGACAAAGGCCAAACGGCTCCAAAGAAAGGTCACACAGATGAATATGTATACCGTTTTAATGAAGGCAGAAATGAAAAGAAAAGGCAGCAGAGTTCATGAATATTACTGTAAAAGCACTTTCAAAAAATGATGCTGGTATTCTTCAAGAAAGTTAATGCGTCGACTTGCTCAGGACCTACATGCGGATTAAAACTCCAGTCAATGGCCCCGCACTTTCACTATTCAGCAACAGAAATATGGATGGGCCCAGTAGGGGATCCCACTGCGAAAAACGGCAATCTCGGCGAATGCGTTTGATTCCAGCCGCGCCTGTCAGCCACGAGCCCCGCCCACAGAGCTACGATAAGGATGTGAACCTCTGATCTGACGGACTCCAGAGCGCGGCTGTCGCGGCGGGAGGGGGGCATGGCAGATTAAAACATAAGTCGGCCGCACGCCGAGGCAGTCCGGGCGACGTGGCAATCACTCGCGTCTTTCAAACCCCTTCACATCCAATGAGGCTCGCGGCTAACTTAATTGCATTAGATTAGGCGTGCAGCCTGCGCTCCGCTCCCTCTCTTTGTCCTGTCACCTCCTCTGCTTTGGAGCGGCTATCGGGAGATGTGGACCGCGGTATTCAGCACGCCAGCTTCCCTTACAGCAGGGGGTTGGGCGTGTCGACTGCAAGGAAAATCTATTTGGAAAATGCGAGGGGGCAGAGAGAGGAATGGAAAGGACAAACACATTAAAAGGAATTGGAAAGGGGGGATTGATGGACATATTGATGGGAAGATTGGACGCCAAAGTGCACAAGGACGCGTGGCTGTTGTTAAAGGGCAAAGAAATTATAGAGGAGGACACTGTGCATTCCTCCAACTTCGTTTTCAGGTTCCAGCTTCATTTGAGGGATTTAATGCTCGTCTTTGGGAACGAACGTGAACGACGGCGTCAACTGAAAAATGCAAAGGGGGCAAAAGCGAAAGTTACGCCATTCTTCATGCTCGCAGCAAATGAGTCAGGAAGCTGAACCACAGAGCTATAAAAAACAATGTCAAAAGGGACAGAAGTGCAATGTGTGAGCCTGAGCTGGGCGATGAGCGTTATGTTGCTTTAAATGGTTACCTCCCTAAGGTCAAGGCAACATGCTAAAATAGAACAGCGCAACACAGGAAAACATCTAATGCCGTCGAAAACATTAGGCCGTATCCAGCGCCGTAAAGAGGCGAGGATCTGACGAGAGATGAGAAATGGCTCCATTATACTTTTGATAATTGCGCTATTCTGAGGCACTTTGTGGGGGAAATTATGGCACGAGAGGTAGAGGGTAGAAAGTAAGAGACTGCAGAAAGGACAGGGTTTCTACAATAAAAGCACAGCTCTGGGCTCTCACTTAATTATGAACCACTTTCTACACAGGGTTTGAAATGCCACCTCTGCATTTCTACAGTAACAGTGGGAATATAAAAACATTTGTTGAAAAATCGGCCGAAAAAGGTGCTAGGGCACTGGAGCGAAGCTGGAATGAAGAATAATGGGGGGAGGAAGGTATAGAGGTGAGTTTTAACACATAAATCCTGGGCTTGACTCAACTCAAACGGACTCGCCACGACCCTACAGACTTGACCTGAGCCAGTTATGAATTTGTTAATCGTCTGTGGATATTTCAGGCCAGTTTAAGTACACTGTCGAAAAAAATAACATTATTAGTCATTTATAAGAGCAAATTACCAGGAGTTTAGTCAGGATTTATTTTGGGCTGGACTCACATAAAGCTAATCTCTGGGCTCGGGCTGCACTCAAAACTTTCAGAGCCAATTAAAGCTTTAATTAAGGGCAGGATGAAAGAGCGATGGAAAGAGCAAAGAGGTATGAGGAGCAGGACGGAGCGGGGAGGAGCGTCTGACGAGGCCCGGTTGTGCAGCTCCCTCAGTTGCCTTCACCCACTCCATTAGTTCCCCCCGCCATCTTTCTCCATTTGGCCAAACATCAATTCCACTTCCTTTTTCCTCTCTGTTTCTTAAGCCTCTTTTCCCCTCTCCTACGTCTTTTTCTCTTCCTCGTGGATTTCCATTCTCTCTGATGCCCAATTCCACATACAAATCACATTCAATTCAAATCAATTCAAAAACTACAATTGCCTTACTGGTGACAGAACAATCTCCGTCAGTTTCTTTGTTAACACAAGGTCCTTTTTAGAACAAAGCCCCCCCCCCCAGTTTTCAGATTGCAAAGGAAATGTACTTGCTCAATTGAAGGAACTGATTGTGAGGAGGATCCAATCTTCCTCTGTCTCAACTTTGCAAATTTGGGCTCGTGAAGCAGATGTTGTTATTCATAGGGGTTGACGAGTGCAACTTTTACTGTCCCACAGCACGAGGGGGTATTATTAGGGGGTATAAAGGTATAAAGAATGCTCCGCTGTTGCACCCACGATGCTGCAAACTGTTATTCCCGAGGCGAATGAAATGGCTGCGGCTACGAAAATATTAGCTGATAAATTCCAAACCTGTTTTTCTTTCTTTCCTACTTGTTTTTACTCCCCTCTTTTGCTTACACACAGAAGGATGCGACGTAATTCTGCTCGTGAGAGCGACTCTTAATGTGAGATAGCGGGATCCGACAGAGCTTCGGCAGATTAGGTCCAGACAACCTCATTTTGTGCCCCGCCATCCTCTCACTTCTCTATCGCCCTTTTCATCAACCTTTTTTTTTTCCCACTCCTCTCTCTATCCGGTTGAATCCTCATCCACGTTGCCCTGTCTTACCTGCGTGAAAAAGGGCTCGTAGATCTCCACGCCCTTGTCCGAGCCCTGCGTCAGGACCTCCCTCCCGCGGTGCCAGCTGTAGCGGACGGGCGGGTTGGAGTTGGCCACGCAGCGCAGGAACACAGTCCTCTCGTAGTAGAACTGCTCCTTGGCCTCTCCTATACTCTGGTGCACCGTCACCACCGGGTCATCCAGGTCTGTGGGAGGAGCACACACGGGGAGTCTCGATGAAAACGCTTCCGTGAGTTGTTCAACTGGCGCGCGAGTCGATGACATCCCGCCGACCCGCCACATTTCAGGTATACGTACACTGTGGGTTAGCTCGGCTGCCGCAGGGATGACGAACAAATCGGGTGAAAAACACGCCGCTCCCTCAATGCGCGCCTCTCGATTGTGGTGAAAAGGTCTGACCGAGGGCGTCGGGACTCTCGTCGCATTAGGAGAGCCGGTTATCGGCATGCGCGCCGGGGTTCGATGTGCGAAAGCAGGTGAGAGACCCACTACTTGAACTACTTAAGTCAATAGGATACAACCCAAGGGCACATCGACTTCCCAGTCAATGAGCGAGCCGCGACGTGTTCCAAGTCACACTCCATTGTGCGCTTCAGACATTTTGAGGATGAAAAATACTGCCCGGAAAATAATGTTTGATGTCCGTCACTTGAAAGAATAATGTTTAGCCGGCCCCCGCTCCGGTTTTTGGCGCTCGGCGGTTTGACACATCTGCTACTCCACCCATTTCCCAACAGATCGGGGGGAAGTTTTACCCCAACACGAGACAGTTGGTTATTTGAGGAAGCGCTTGTGGTTGATTAAATGGATTCAAAGTTAATCATCTTACCCGGCTATCACATTAAGCCCTGGCAAATGGTGTTCATCATAGCTGTGGTGTCTTTTAGCATGCTAATACTCGCCTTTTAGATTATGTCCATTTGCGCGCCCAAAGAACGTGGGGAGCTAGCTGTTTCCCTTTCATCTCCGTCCGAGATGCAATCAGTTTTTAACACGAGCAAAAAGGCAATTTAAGCGAGAGGATGAGCGACGCTAATGCAAGTTATCCCTCATGCTAAAAATTTCTAACTGATAAAGGCTGACCTTTCATAAAATGAAGGAAGAAGTGATTGAGTGTATTAATGAGCGAGTTAGTGTATCAGTGAGCGAGCGGCAAGGTAGATGATTGAGTGACTGAGAGAGCCGGTGTGTGAGTGCAAACAGCTTACAGTAAATGAATATCCAAATCTATAATGATTATAAGCCTCCAGAGGAAAAACTACGCATGCCTGAGGTAATATTAATGGGTGAATTCATCACTTTTAATTCAGTGGCTGCCCACCCCTGGATTTGCTGAGGATCAGGTCCTAATCAAGGTGCCTGTGGGCCACAGTGCACAGCATCCCGCCTCGACGCACCAGCCAGAGAATGCTGATTCCTCAGTTTCATTAAAGACATGTTCTGCCCTACAGCCCCTTAATCAAAATCTAGCAGCGGTCAATACTTCATCCAGGATCCATTACAGTGTCTCAGGTAAGAGCAATTACCTTTGGGGGGGGGGATTGGGGGAAAAACCGGGGAGGGGGGTGACAACGCTCCTGAGAAGACAGAGCGATTGCAGGGCCATTTTAGCGGAGCAGATTGCTCTAAGTAAATACACTGATTCATTACAGAGAGGAGGAGGAGAGTATGAATCCTACATCTTATCTCTGACTCTTCCCAGCTTCTCTCTCATCGGTTTCCTGCATCAAACAGTCCATTTGCCGAGTGTGGCAGGAATGGAGTGATTCACTGACAGCCCTATCTACCTTGGAATACACGTGTCTTTGAGAGCTGGACCCGATAGGAGGCCGTCTCTTATTTATTTGTTTATTTATTTATCTTCTAGTGGTGACAAGAGTGTGAGTGTGTGTTTCTGTGTATTAGGCGAGGAGCGGTTTGAGCTATTAATAGGGCCAGAATTATATGCAGAGGGAGAGTGGATGCTAGGAGCGCAAAGAGATAAATATGGAAATATGGAAATGTACGCACTAGATTAAAATTTGATGAATTTCAAACCAAATTCCACCTCCACCATCAGTCTTTCTCCTGTAAGGATGGCGCACATGTGTGTGTGTGTGTGCGTGCATGCGTGCGTGTGTCACTCTTGTGCAATTAGCCTCTGAAGTCACGCTTGACTGATTGTGAAGCTTAAATCCCCGCGCCCAGAGGAAAACTGCGGTGTACGGGCCGCCTGCACCAGAGTTGTTAGGGTTTGTAATTGCAGGTTTATGGGTTCACAGGCCGGTAAATCTGCCCATGTACAGCTAAACGCTCCAGCGAGCTAACCTTAGCATCGCTCCTGCTCACTCGTGGCAGGTCTCACAGCTCCGGGCTTCTGAGATATTAAGACACGGGGGCGGGGCGGCATGACATGCGGATGTGGAAACGCGAGACGCATCGCATCGTGCCTGAGTCAGAGCGGGTCTCCCGAGACGAGCAGAAAAAAAAAAGCGGTATGACGTTCGGTTCATCATTTTCCTTTTTAGTCTCCGAAGCGAGAGCCCCCCCCCCCCGAACTAAAAACCTGTAGATGTTGATATTCCCGTTTGAATAGCACAAAGCAGCTTTCTATTTTATAGGCATACCAAAACATTTGTTGGACAAATAGGCACAAGTGAGTGGTTTTGGATAAAAGCAGAAGATGAAGACTAAAGAAGGTGCTTCATTATCACATCAAACCTTCGCTCCTTTCCTTTCATGTCCCCCAACCCCCTCCCGAAAAAAATCAGACACCTACATGGAAACTCGCACGCATTACCTCGCTCCACCTACCCACACCCAGCCACCCCACACACACACACACACACAGACACCTTTTTTGGGGCTGTCTCTCGGGTGTTAATCTAACGTGGGGTTTTTCTATTTTTTTCTTGGCTTTGATGTCTTTCACTCTCACTCTACCTGATCTGCCCGAGTCACCTGGGAAGAGAACACCTATCAGGCTCCCAGGCTGTCAGCCATGAGCGACAGAGGCCCGGGATTAATTTCCCCTAATCACTATCCCAGCTTGATTACCAGCGGGAGCCGCTGATCTGAATGACATTTCTGCAACGTCTTTCATGAGTAAACAGCCCGGTGATGTCACAAGTACGCAATTTGCTTTTATTTTGTGCCAGGGGATGCTGAGAGAGAGAGAGAGAGAGAGGGGGGAAGGGATTGGGTCAGAGAGAAACAGAGACAATAGGAGGAGAAGGTGAGATGAGAGCATGTAAAAGCTTCTAAATTGCTGCTATCCAGATGCAGGGTTAATGAGGTGATGATATTGTATAGCAGCTGTCTCCTACACTTATTCCAAATAAGGGTGACTTGCTATTCTCTCTCTCTCTCGTTTCCAGAAATATGGGCACGAGGCCTAAGCGATTAAAAACGTTATTACCTGGCAGTCTGCCCTGCGACGGACCTCACCTTCAAGCCTCGTTTTTAGAAGCTGGAAGTCTAAAAGCGAATCCTAAAAAAGCCGAGCCGCCTCCACATAAATAGAAAGCAATAATAAGTGAACTTGTGCATACTCTGGCTCTTTTAGACATTAAGCCCAGTTGCTGAAAACGTGTCTCCAGCCAGATTAAATTCCCATCAAACTCGTCTCTGGTGTTTGATCTTTTTTTTTTTCTTTAAAAAAATACCACCGGTAGCGTCAAACAAATAAAAAAGTGAGATCCTCTGTAGAGAGGACAGAATATGAGATTCAGAGTCTAATGTATTGCCATGCAAATGCATAATGCATGGCATTAATTTACTGTAAAGAGAAAAAGCCCCTAAAACTGCAAGGAATATGCAACATCCACATATACTGTGCGTAAACACGCTGCATCAAATAAGACAGCTAAACTAAACCGTGATACAGATGGTGTGTAATACCAGTTTGCTGAATGGTGCACTTTAATGCAGTTCGTTTATGTGGGTCAAAATGTTAATAAGCCGCACTGGTGATATACACCATCTATCTCATGCAGAGGCCTCTGATGGAATATGTGAATGCAGCATGTAATTTATTGTTAGAGCACTTCCTTTTCCCTCCATCTTTCAACCCCTTGGCAACAGTGACCTCTATCTCACGGCTACACTCCACAATAACTAGCTCCCGCTCGGCCGTATCTGCTCCGTGTCAGCTGTTGCTTCGTACTTAAGTGCGATTGTGGCGGAGGACGGACGCGTGCGGAGGGTGGGCGAGGGCGCGATGCATCTGTTTGTGCGGCCGGGTCCACTCTGACAATGGCGCCTGTGTAGCAGAGATATCTGGGTAAATGGAATCTCATTCTCTGGGACATGAGACGGGAGCGTGAGCGGCTTCACGTGCTGCATGAAGTGTTGTCGCGGGCACAGAGGGAGGGAGAGGAGGGAATCCGGGGGGGGGGCACGTTCAGAGCCAGTGCGCCATGTCTGACTACGACAGCGTAAAAAACACGGTGACTGAACACATCATACCATAAGGTAGCTACGTGCATCTCACCATAATTAAAATGGTGACGCACACATCTAAGTTAAATATTTATATACAGTATATTTACATATAAGTTAAATAGTTTGGGGAATTTCAAAGGAAAAGCTTAGAACTAACTCTGTCCTTGTAATTGCTTCATAACATGCTTACAGACGTGTACATAGCACACCTATTGATACAATATCAACATACATAAAGTTTAGTAAAGTGTTTTTGTTCTGGCTGCATCAGTAGAACAATGACGCATATCCCAATCCTTGCTGCACAGTCTCCAATAAAACACTGCAGGTTTATTAGGTTCGATGATTTGATGCTTGTGTGTGTGTGTGTGTGTGTGTGTGTGTGCGCGCACGCATGTGAGTGACAGAGAGATAGACGGAGGCAGAGAGAGTGTCTTGGGTACAATTCATTATACAACTCCCCATCCAGGCTTTAATATTTGAAGTTTGGAAGTGAAATTTAATCAGCAGGTCAGTTGCCGGGGGTCAAAACAACTGTTTTAATGCACTGTAAAGGGGATGGAGTTTGAGATCAGGGGTGTATAGAGGCTACTCATCTGTCTCTGCCAGAACACAGTGAAGGGGTGGGGGGGGGGGGGGGGAAGTTGGGTTAAGGTTTGTAAAGGGCAACGCACCAACCCTGCCATAGCTGCTGCTTGGCATGCATCGGTGGTACTGAGTAACGAGTGCTGAATTATTCATCAGGAATTTCCACATTCCTGTGTTAACTTGATCTTAAATTTCTACTTGGGGGGGGGGCAGCTGCTTTCCACTCTCTTTTCTCTATGAAATCTGCTTTACTTGACTTCCCCAGCCCCTTGCAGACACACACACGCTCTCTCGCTTTCCGTCTCTCCAGCCATCCCAGGATAGGCACTGAGCATTCAGTTAATGGTAACTAACTCCCTCTCTGAGGCCACAGTCATCAGGCCTGGTTAAGTGTAATTACTGCCAATTAAAGCAGCAATGCAGAAGGGAGTCAATGGTGCGATATAGTGAACGATACCGCATGCTACATTGTTGGTAGTGGAGTGGCTTAAGTGGATGTGGAGCGCGGCGGTCTTGTTAGTCCTGCAAGAAGATCCTCTAATGTACAGTAAAGTGGACTTGTCCCTCGAGCTACTGGCTGCTAATGTGCAAAAAAGAAAGTTAAAAAAGCATTTGATTTGTGCTATAAACAAACTTCTAGAGCTAAACTAGACTTCTGATTGCACGCATTCCCTTGAAGTCAGTGCTATGCAAATACATGATGTTTAAGCTCACAGAGTGGATGATGTTTCCCTCCGGCCGGATGAAGTCATCCTGTGCTTTAACTGTGCTGTGTAAACTGTTGCTTTAAGAGGCCAGGGCTGCTGCAGCCCACTTAGGACTGCTGCGCCTCCATCTTCCTCAGTGACAGCTTTTCCAATTATGCTGTCTTGGGAGGAACACTGCTCGTCTGCAGGTGTGCGCGCGGGTGCGGTGGGGGGGGGCAGTGTGTGTATGCGTGCACACGCACCTGGACAATATGTGTGACAAATGGAGGGGCAGACGTCAGCGGCTTCACGGAGGAGCCAGCAACCCCTCACTTCCTCCCGGTGATGAAGATGAGGAAATAATGAGGCCCAGTTCTGCTCTGTTTGTGTTTGCGTGTGAGTATGTGTTGCGGGGATGAGTAGTAATGAATCTCCTCTTCATCCTCTCCCTCAGACAGTGGCGTCTGTCTCTGCCCATCTCCTCTCTAATTCATCTCCCTAGAAAACAAGCGGGCCACAGACCACTGATCTACACAACAGCACCAACCATTAGAGTTGGAGGCGAAGCACCGGTGACATGATGGAGTTCTTTTCTGGTTTCAGCCTTAATGACCTTCTCCCTTGTTTAGTGTGGACAACGAGCAACCAAGGCTGGGAGACCTTCCCTCAACGACATTTTCTTTAAATAAAAAGGCGGCCATGCATATTCCTGCTGATGCCAAACTACTTATGTTTCAATATTAAGAACAATGGGATTACACGTATACTCATATAAAATTAATGAAGTGCATCAGAGAGGCTAGGGTGGGATATTTAGTAGACGTGTGTGTTGGCTATGACGTAGCACATGATTGCAATATGTGAAAAGGCACCGACTTAAAAGAATTCCACCTGCAGCGTCAGCGTTTCCCATACATAAGCAAGATGACGCTTCAATTTCAAGTAATTTGCATGAAATAAATGTCACAACGACGCCTTTAAATTATTTTTTTGGCAAGACGCAAATGCCAACATCTCCACATGGGGGCTTACGGCATAGTCAGCAATTAATTTCTCCACAGGTCTAACATGGACAACAACACCCCCCACCCCTCACATATGGCTGCTACCACCGGTACGAAGGCTGTGCTTCTTTACACGCAACGCAAAAATTTTAAAAAAATCTTACCAACGAGCTAATCAC
This sequence comes from Psettodes erumei, assembly GCA_016785225.1. NCBI lineage: Eukaryota > Metazoa > Chordata > Actinopteri > Pleuronectiformes > Psettodidae > Psettodes > Psettodes erumei. The sequence continues at coordinate 285,494 of JAFBJZ010000873.1, read as the reverse complement.
AGTGACCTCAAACTGTACCAGTGACATCACATATTTATAAATACCAAAAGAAATCCGTTATTGTCTCCTTGGTCTTCTTTGGTAATACCACACAAACCAAAGCTCTGCATATTTGTTTTAGTAAAACTCTTCAACTGCTTTTTTGCCTGAGAACATTTCAAGACTTCTATCCTTACGAGACTCCTTCAAACAACGTGTTATCACAGGCCGTCATGGAACGCTGTTTTGCTTGAAAATTTACACTTTTGGAAATAAGCAGGATTTGAGATCAATATCGCCATCACCCTTCATGAATTTCACTTTATATTCACAGCTTATGCTTGGAACATTTTTTTGTCCACGCCCCAAAAACGGACCGGAAGATAACTGGCTGTCAGCGCGTCAACAGTGGCCTTTCCTCACCCGGAGAGAAAACGTTGAAAACAAAAGGGAGATAAGAAGGGCATTCTGCGGGAGATAATCACATTAGCATACACAATGCAAACACACTGTAGTATGTCTGAAGCTCCCGATGGAAAGAAGAAGAAGAACAGGCAGAGGCGAGAGATGAGGTTGACTCCACTACTCTGATTAAGGGCCCCCTTCCCAGAGCAAGTCCTTGAAAGAGTAATGGGCAGTCGTGAACTGGCTTTACCTCCATTAACCACACTAGCAAACATTTACATAATGTACACATAATGTGCTGATTCATTCTATCCTGATTCAAACAAGGCTCAGATAACTCACCCCGGCTGTATCACACCATTCATCACACTAGGTCATTTACATCCAAAAGCACTTAAGAGCTGCTGCGCATATATCTTTGTCTCCATACATTATGGGATCTTTTCAGAAGATTGTATAATACATCAACACGTATCATGGGATTGCATCACGCCGAGAGGCTGCGACGGCATCCCTCAGTCACTTCTGGCCCACAATGTGGCCGTTTTCAGTCTGACAACTCGCGGCGGAAATGTCATGTCAGGTCGTGCAACGCTTGAATTCGATTTTAAAAAGCATGAAATGCGCTCGAAATGGAGTGAAAAAGAAAGGTGTTCTGCGGTATTTTACACCTCTCCGTCCATCAATCCGACCGTTGCTGTCGCTTTGCCCGGGATCGGGTCATTAAGCAAGGATGTCCCTCTCCAACACCAACGTTTTCCAGCTCCTCCTGGGGGACGCCAAGGCATTCCCAGGCCAGATGAGATATGTAATCTCTGCATTGTGCTCAAGGTTCCTACCAGTTGGATGTGCCTCCTGTGAGAGGTGCCCGGGGGGCAACCTAATCAGATGCCACTGCCTCGACTGGCTCCTTTCAACGCAAAGGAGCAGTGTCTCTTGTGAGCTCATCCTTTTAGTCACAGCCCAAAGCTCAAGACCACAGGCAAGGGTTGGAACGTAAATCTGCTGGTAAAATACCTACTTTACTGCTGATGCAGAACCAATCCACCAATCACCTATATCACCTATAACAAGACCCCAAGATACTTGAACTCCTTAACTTGGGGCAGAAACCCTTTCCCGACCCAAAGGGAGATATCCGCCATGTTCTTGCAGACAACCTCGGCCTCGGGGACTGGATGCGCTGACGCTCATCTCGGTCACTTCACACTTGGCTGCAAACCACCCCGATGCATGCTGAAAGACACGGTCCAATGCAGCCGACAGAACAGCATCATCTGCAAATAGCGCAGAAGCAATTCTGATGCCTCCAAACTGGAAACTCTCCTCCCAACTGTGCCATCAAATCCCTCCCATGGAAATCGCAAACAGGATTGGTGACAAGGGGGCAACCATGGCAATCTTGGCCAACGCCCACTGGAAACATGTTTGACTTCCTGCTGAGAATATGGACTCTTTCCCTCTGGTTATATAGACCTAATGGCTCTTTGTAATGGCCCCAGATCCCCATTTTCCTGCAGCAACCCCCCAACAAGATCCATTGAGGGACTCTTGTAGGTTTTACGCATTAAGGCTTTTTCTACAAAGCACATGTAGGCTTGATTGGCAATAATGATAACCTCTCAGTTTCTCTTGTAAGGGTAAAGATGAAAAGCAGGTAAAGATTATGGAATAATGGAAGGCTGTTATTTTTGTCCATTAAAGAGTCATAATAAAAGCCTTATATGACCTGTTCAATAATACATTTTCCATCTGAGTCATAACTCAACCTACCTCTCGCTCCTGCTCCATCCAGCTGAACCTAACCCACACTAATCGATAGGCTCCCCTGAGACCACCATCCCACACACTGCCCTTTGCATATACCCAAATAAAAATGCAAGCCTGGAGTGCAAATACAAGTAATGAAGGGATACAGGAGTTAGTGGAAACTGCATTAGCCTTAGTCAAAGCTCAATTTTTATCACCGTGGTCCGTGACTTAGTGTTTTCTGCCTGCTCTCGCTCTGCACACACATTTACCCAGGCACCTTGCAGCAGGGCGGCAAGAAATTGTACACCTGATGAGATAGGAAGCGCCAGTTCTACTGACCGACTGGATAAAGCAAAGCCTGCACGGCTGCTAAACAAACACCATCAGCTGCTGTTTGGTCTCTGAGCTCCTTCATGAACTCAATTGATGGAAGGCAAACATAAAGCAGACACACTTCCCCAAGTCGGCCTCGCGCCGCACGCTGCTGCACAGCATTGCGCGGCTGAGGAGGCGTATGCCAGGACAAGTTAAGCCTTTGACATGTGTGTGCGAGTCGGGACCTCGCTGGTGGGGGAGTGTGTTCATGCATAAGCATGCGCTTGAGCCCAATGGGCAACCTCTATTTTTGTTTCCTCTCACACGCATGAGCACACAAAGAAATGGACACACACGTTCACACCGTCTCGCATCTAGATGCCAAAAAATGATTGCGGCTCAGACTCCGCTGCATGTGCTGACAGACACACACACACACACACATATGACTTATCTACACTCCAGTGGGTTGCTTCTCATGATACATGCACCACCTGATTCTTACCATTTCACAGACATTGACGAAGTACCACTGGCTTTGCATTACATATGGACAAATTGTACAGTTTTGCTTTCCTGTTAACTCTGTAAAGCTTGGTCGCATTTTTTTTACCTCCCCCCCCCTGTAGAGCATAGCTATGCTCTCAATTTATTCAGAGCTGCTATTTTTGTTCAGACAAGTTTAAAGTGAGTTTTAAAGCGGTCCTTTATCACAACCTGTACAGTAAATGCTGACATGGGCCAAGCAGGTTTTAGGGCACGGCAATTTATTTTCCATTCCTCCATCAGCTGAAATCACACAGGTTTCATTCTCTCTGAGTTAATTTGACAACGTCTTGTTTGAGTAAAAAAAGTAAATGTAGTGCAACAATCTACAATTTTCAGTAACATTAATAAATATTTATTGTGTGGCAATCTAATGATTTGAATGAACGGAATGACAGGTTTGCAAAATGTCAAATAGTTAAAAATGGGTCACGGCTCCCCAGAGACTAAGGTGACGTCTTCAAATTGAACTCAAATTCACTTTTGCTCACCGCAGGACTTACTCAATCTTCAAAATTGTTCTGGATCCAAGTTCTGGTAAACTTGTTAATCATCTAAATCGTGTCAGCGCCCGAATAACCTAAGCGCATCAATACCATGTGCTTTGATCGATGATATTTCATGTCCCGAAACCCCTTTGCTAACTGTTGATTTCTTGGTTTGTCACCTGGGTGGACGTTTTGCCAAGGCCCCTTTCAGATATATTGTGCTGGCGATGGTCAATGAACTCTCTGAGCCTGCAATAAGCTGCCCCTGCAGAGCTCTTAAGCCCTCCTCGATCAGTCACTCAATGAAACATTAGATGCTGCAGCAAAATTAATGCAGCTGAAATTAAATGAAAACACTGAAAAGGCTCCCCTGTAGGAAAAAAGAAGTGAGCATCTTAAGCTCAAAATCGATCAGAGTAGGAGTTGGGCAAGGTCCTTTATTAACTTTGCAGAGGACTTTCCCCACAGACCCAACTGCGGACAAACACAACTGAGGTGTCAGCAGGTATAAAATGTGCTTAGATGGACCTCTGAGCTTTGTAAATACGTTAGCTTTGAGCTGGCTGTATAGCTAATACCAGCTCCTATGGGCTGCAGAGGTCAGTTATTACCATTAATTATCTTTCCTGTTTTTAATCTGCTGCTCACAGAAAACTCTAAATGCAGCAAACTCGCGCTGCCCGTCTGTCTGTCTATCTACCTGCATTCAGCCTGTCTTACGTCTTTCATTCAATCTTATGGAAACGGAGCGAAGCAGCCGGTGGCTGCCTCTGATTTTGTTTCTCCGGAAAACACACTTTGATGTAATAAAGTTGCATATATGAATAGGATCCCTGGTGTTTATTTTCAAAACCGAGAACGAGGCCCTTATATCCGGGGAGCAGACGCGAATAAACGGTCTCAAAAGAAAACCAAAGGAAGTGATTGGAGAACGATCATTCAGGTTTTAACCTGTTCATGTAAAACATGCCGGGGCCCTTCACCGGTTACGCGGAGCATCTTCGTTCTGCAGTAGCGGCGCGGTCCTTTGCGATTGCTAGCATTATTTCCGACGTATACAGAACAGGCAAAATGCCAGATATATCTGAAAGGGGCAGAGAATGCAATTCAAGATGTTGTCGGGAGGTCCAGCTACAAAACACCAGTTTTAATGCTAATTAAAAACCGTAGCCGCAAACCACTAAAAATAGCACGTACTGTGGAGGCCCATCAATTAAACTCACCCCCAGGGGACAGCTGTAACAGTGCTCAGGAGGAATGATGGGCCTTTGCTGGATGTGCAGCATAACACAGTGCCAGCTAATGAAGTACACACACACTGTGCTGCAAGGCCAGATGCAAGGACGTCATCGGGATAATGTGAAATGCCACGGTGGGAAAAAAAAAAATTACATCTGCTAAATATGAATTTTGATCCTATTCCATTTATTTGAATTTTTTTTTTTTTTTTTTTAAATTTATAATCGCACATTCCTTCCCTTTAGTTCATGTTGATGGATTACATTATTAGGTTGCACTGTTTTACTGCTATCACTATTGAATACTACTATTGCATCATATATTATACATGTTTATATCATATTGCTTTGTAAATTAGATGGAGGTCTCTTTTCAATTTCCATATACATAAATATATATATATATATATGTGTGTGTATATATAACAGTATTCTATACTGTATATACTACTATGTACACTATTGTACTGTATTGGCAGTATTTTATTGTATTGTACCTGAATGCATAAAACCTCTGTTCTCAAAACGCCACATGACGACGCTCTTTGAGGAACCGCACTTTCTGCCTCCCGCGCGTTATCTGTTTTCATTTCCACGCCCGCTCCTCCGGCTCTTTAGTGCAGCCAAAGTGAAGCGGCGCGCAGAGGGAACAAGGCTCTGACTGTCAGCCGCTGAGAAGCGTTCAGCCTCTGCCCCGCTGCTCCGCTAAGGCCTTTCCACAAGCTTTTCTAAACAAGTTCCAATTCCACAAACCTCTGCCTGTGTCAGTCCAAATAAACAGGTACAAGGATGTGGCTCACGCATCAAGTATAAGACAGAGAGAGGAGGAGAGGGAGAGGGAGAGGGAGAGGAGGGAGAGGAGAAGGTTACCATTCAAAAATGCATCAAATGAACGCAGGTTTTACTGCAAGGGTGTCTAATTTAGTACAAAATGTTCTGCTCGGCTGCCTCTTTCTTTCCTCTGTGGCTGAAAATTGAGTGTTTGGCAACGAGTTAAGGGCAGAGGGGTCATCAATTTTCAATTTGTTTAATTTACAGCTTGGCGTGAAAAAGAAAGCTGAGACTGAGGGAGCGAAGACCGAAGCAGTGGTGAAAAACGAAGGAGGCGGCTTAGAGATCTTCCAGAAAAGCACCAAACACACGATTCTGACGGGTCGCAGGAGAATTTCTTCAAGCTGAGACAATAAGACGAGAGCTTAAAAGCAATCCGCCCTTAACGCTGACGATTATGATACACCTGCACATAATGCATTTGAATCTGTGCACAAACAACTGCAGGGAGCTGGGCCGGAGGTTGTCCAAGGGTCCAGCCGCGACGAAAGTGACGAAAGCGACTCTGTCTCGCCGCTCTTACCGACCACTCGAGGTGAAATAGGACAATCGATTCCAAATCAATAGAAACAATAACACTAAGTTGCCGTTTTCTTTGATGAATGCTAATGAACCTTCCTTGTCCGTTGCACAGATCCCTTAAAAATAGAGAGGTTGCGCTCGCAGTCGATGGCTATGTCAGGATAATAAAAGCGTTTTAGCTTAATTAACATTCTCGGGAGAGCGCCGAGGTCTCTTTGGATACACCATCTCCGAATAACTGCATTTTCGCTTGCAGCTGAAATATGGAGCATTGCTATATTGAGCGGTAAGCATTCATGTTTTTATATGCTGATCAGCACTAATCGTCCGTGCTGCAGCCGCCCATGTTCAGTTTCTTGCACCAAATGGTTCAAACGTATTGTGTAATACTGCTGGACTTTCATTTCGCATTTTTGCGGGAGACTCTGAAACAAGTTAATAATGAGTGGAGTTATAATTTTAAGACTAACTGCGCTGCCAGCTTCACTGTACTATGTTTCACTACACTGCTAAGAGATCCACTTTGTTTCTTAGCCAGAACCGTGAATAGAAAACCGTTCTCAGGGTCGTGGCTGTCGGGAAACTGTCCGAGCAGAGAATTAAACAGAAGAAAAAGGGACGCCATGGCCGATCTTTAGCAGGGTAACAGAGATATAATCTACCACAGTCACACCGCTGGGTGATTCACCGTTTTCAGTCCGCCTCCCTTGGATGTCTTTGTAAAGCAGGAGGGAAAACAAATAATGGCAAAAGGAGAAAATCCCACACAGGAAGTCATGGGAAAAAAACCAGCAATTTCTGTAATCTAAATGACAAATAAAAAAAAAAAAGAAATTCCCTTACTGCCCCCGAAATGATTACGATTGTCAGCACTGTCTTCAGCCGTGTGTGTCAGACTTACAGTAGACGTCCACCCTGATGGACTTGATGGCAGGCGAGCCGAGGCCGTTCTCCGCCTTGCAGTAGTAGCGACCTCCCTGGGTCCTCAGGATCTTTGCGATGTGCAACGTTTCGTTGAACACGCTGGAGTCCTGGAAGCGGTCCGACACGCTGCCGGCTGTCTTGGTCCATCGGATCTGCGGAGAACAAAAGGCAGAAATTACAAATTCCTTCCTGGTCTGGTCACACTTGTTCAACTTCTGTTCCACTACGCAGGCAATGAACTGAGGCATTAAACACATCTTCATTTGGGAAGTAGGAATACACAAGAAATCGAGGTGATGCAAGTGTGATAATACTGCAGTATCTGACATGGCTAGCATAAATACAAGCTGAGCATATCCCACTTCCTTTAATTTCCTTTTAAGCCACACTAAATGCTAGCTGCGCGTTTTCAAATTAAAAGCCTGCCAGAAAACCGAGGGATTACGCCCATTTCTGGTCGGCTTTTAATGTTTAACCTTTTTCTTTTGCAGGAAATGTTAGCTTTGGTCACAGTGTCTTCACATGAATAGTGAGTGGTAGAAGTATTTATATATTTTTTATGTACTATTAATGTAGTAGCTGTTAAGTCGTATTGTTTACGAAAAGAAATCCTGCGAAACTTATTATGGAGAATAACAGACTAGGTGAGCGCGACGAAAGAGTTTCCATCCTCAGCTAATTAAAGGGATACGTCAACGTTTGGGGAAGCATGGTTGGAATATCAATGCCACTCTAATATCTTCACGAGAAGATACACAGCCAGCAGCCGCTTCGCTAAGCCTAAAGACTGAAATCAGCGGGTCTGTCCTAAAGCACTTTTAAAGCTCACCAATTAAAACCTTATATCTCATTTGTCTAATCCTTAAAAATCCCTCAACAACTCGTGGTTTTTGCAAAGGGTTATTTCCTCATAACGCTGTCAGGCAACCAGCGGCCATTATATAAAGTTCTAAAAGGCAGGAACATAAACCTGTTTCAAATACCGGCCTTGTGTTTGTACATCCTATGCAGTGCGCAGGCGACCGGAGGAGAACTGTCGCACCACTCCTTTGCGAAATGTCTGAAAATCTTCCTCAAACTTCCCTCTTTCCTTTGTTCCGCACGAGACTGACCTCAGCTGCGCCCTCTCAGCATGAGCACCCTTCACTAACTGATGAGACCCAGTTAGCCCGTGGCATTGAGGTGTAATGAAAGGTGAAATAGTGTTACTTTCCAACACGGGGTTGTAATTGACTCTACATCATCTCCCTCTCCTGTCCTCATTAAAGCATACAGGCTGAACAGGTACGGTGACAACTCTGGCCCGGGGGCCACGCATCAGCCAGAACCGCGGCGCGTAAAGCTCCATTCAATCGCTCATCCTAAGTAAGCCACAGATGGACTGGCTTTGCCCGCAGAGCCTCACATATCTCTGTCTCGGCAGGGGTGGCTATGAATTAGAATCCAATATCTCCACGCTGGACGGTGATAGCATCATCTTGGATACTGATAACATCCCATTTTACAGAGATAGCATCAGATGGAACAGGGATATCAATGCATGCAGGGATGGGGATTGGGTGCTATCTTGGGAGATTGCTGCTGTGCTGCTTTTGCTGCAGGGTCTTAACCACGACGACCGCATCCCGAGGTTACGCCAGCTTGAAGTTTGGTCATTTTCCAAATAGACGGGAAAGAGGAAATGAAGGGACGGGTGGCCCAAAAACCTGATAACGTCGCCCCGTTCTGGAGGCTTCCTTGCGCAGCTCGAGGCCAGAGGATGACAAGGAGAGGAATTCACACGCAGCGAAAAGTTTATCAGAGGAGTTTCAGATTCTCTGGTTTGCTCGAGGTGTTACTATTCAGAGTGGAAGACATAAATTAGGTTACTTTGAAACCCAAAGACGGTGTGTACGCGCGCGCACGCACTTGTATTTCTCCCCTTTCATCGACCTCTTTCTCTGAAAAAAGACAGGGTCTGCAGCCAGACGCTGCTTCGTGCCCAGCCCCTTCGCGCGGGCTCTAAGTGGATACATTACCATTAAAAACAAATGCCTCTAAACGAAACGCATTGTGCAGAAAAAGGCCTCACTTGACCTGTTTCAAATGCATCAAGAGACACGGGAGGGAAAGCGCTCCATGGAAAAAAAAAAAAAGCCCCGACTCAGCATCTGACTGATGCTAAAGCCCCGCTGTTAGAAAATCTGGCGCCCTATTATAACAGTTAGGGACATCACGAGTTCAGCAAAACAGTCCCTAAAGTGAAATAAGTTATGAGCATAAATTAGACGGAGCAAAGTTTGGGAATTGCGCGTCGCTCTCTGACAGCGCTCCGGATCCCCTCATGCAAATACAAAGCAAGCTGGCTTATGGCGACCTCAGCAGAATTCAATATTCCCCCAGCTTATACCCCCAGTCATTTCCTTTGCCTTTTGTGTAAAGAGCTTTGAGTTTTAGGAAAGCGCAGTATCAATAAGTGCATTGTTGGAGCGACACTAAGAAGTGGGGTATTCAAATAACTCCATGAACAGTTTTTTTTTTCTGTCAAAAGGGAAAGTGCTCCTGTTTGTTTCAGCGGGACGGCGCGGTTGGTGAGTTTTCGACTCCTCCCCCCGTACCCCCGGAGCGATTTCTGCTCCTCCGCCCCTCCTCCTTCGTTTACATCCGAGCACCTCCGCCCACGGGGGGGAGTCCTGAAGTGTGCCCAGTGAGAACAGTTTGACCCTCTTCACTCTCCTCGGTGCAATGCAAACACTCTTGAGCTGGGGGATTTCAGGAATATGATAACTGCCCCCTCCGTTGCCCGCCGCCAGCCTGGCTGAAGTTTTTGGCCATTTTTTTTTTTTTTTTTTTGGCTGCCCCGTTCTCATTCCTCTGCCGACGCTCATAAGGCGCCTGCAAGTATACAGTGGGGAGTAAGTCCAACTGCTCAAGATGTATCATCCAGCTGCTGTTTTATGGAAGAAATTTATTATTCCTGGGTGTGCGCGAAATTGCGTGCATACGTTATTAGCGTGAAATATAAATGGGGTCTGGTCTTTATGATTCACCTCACAGGGTTCGGTACAAAGGAGCTGCGCATCCACGTTTTGCATATTCTGTTATAAAAAGCATCAAACACGTGACATCACTTGCTTCCACGGGGAAGAGCAAAGTCAACAGAGTGATAACGTCACTCCCTCTTAAGTCAGACTCCTCAATAGGAAGATCAACATTTGCTTACAGGGAAAACAGAAGCTCGTCTGGATTGGTATCCAACCGAAAATCCCAGCAGTGTCGGAGACCGCACATGCTGCGATGTCACGGCAAGAGCTGATTAAAATGCGCCGAGCGTCGGCTGTTATGCGGGGATCATATGCTGGAACACGCGTCGTCGGTGGATCTCCCATAATGCCTGCTGTGACGTTTCCCTCTCCCTAACTACAGACTGGTTTTCTAATTGCTTGCCATCTTTTCTTTTAGCCACTGATGGCGGTCTGTGCCGCTCAGTGGTGCAGCCAAGTGTGGCTGAGCATGACAATCAAGTGATCAGAAGAAGCAACAGGGGGTCCAAATCACAAATTGAGACTGCACAGACTCTACAGGTCTGTATTAGAAAACGCCGATCCTCATAAGAACGTGATGAACGTATGAAACACCACCACACGCCGTAGTGAAAGTTTTTTATATTCATATTGAAAATGCGGACCCCGAAATCAAATTGCACGGGAGACCGTTAGACCAGCAGAGATCAAAATGAAATGAATCAGCTGTCAGTTGCCTTGAACTACACACAGAAAGTTTCACAGCTGCCCTTCAGTATGGTTTTAAGACGGCTGAGCGCTAATGACGGCGGGCGCACCGGACGGAGTGTAGTTCAAGGGCGCGCTCCGAGATGGTGCCCCTTCTGATGCTGCACTCTGTCTGGCAAGCGGTGCAAAAATAGATGCTTAAATCATATTTTTATATAAAGCACCATCTGCTAAACGCACCGGCGCTGTAGGCTAACTGCCGCGGGAGCATCCAAAACTCCAATTGGTCCGTACAAAGTGAAATGTCCCCGGCCCCCGAGCTTATTTGTACCCGCTGACCCGTGGCGCTGTGAGTTGAATGCGGCCAGCCAATAATTGAAACAAAAAAAAAAAAAAAAAAAGGTGTTTGCAATGTGGTGTTGCTGGCTGCCGCGGCCCGGTACTCAAACAAAGTAGTGTGGACATAATGGACGGAGGCCAGGGCAGGGGAGACGGGGGCAGATGGCCTCATCATCGGGGACTCCTTGATGTCTGTTCATCGCATCAGAGGCGACGAATGAAGCTGGAGAACGGCGACCATGAAAGCATGAGCGGGCGTAGCTGCATCCACGCTGTCGCCACGCAGGGACGGAGCGAGACGGCGACGCAAAGGGAAAGTGTTTGCGAGTCTTTGTACTTCACGGCTGCAGCGCTGCATCCAATCATTATTTTATATTGTATTGATTGATGTATTGCGTGTACTGCGTAATTAATTAGTCATAGAATCTAGAATATGTCCAAAAAAAAGGCTGCGTTTTTGTCTGTCTGACACTTTGCCACTGAATTTGTTTGAGAAATTCATATTCCCCGCAGGTGCTGAAGTATCTCTGTTGACCCTCTCGCTGCTGTCGTCAGGTCGTCAGGGTTATTTGTCCACTACTTCGGTTTTTACGACTCAGTGCCTGCGACTGTAATGACATTCCCATCCGTCTGTTTTATAAAGACACGGGCGGCATAGAGAGCGAGGGGAAAAAAGCACCGGCCGCGGCGAAGATTCTCCGCCTTATCCTGGCCAAGTCCCACAAATCCATTTAGCGACCCCCGCCTTTACGCAGCCATGAGAATTTGACTCCGCTGGCTGCCGAGCCTGCCGGATGCCGGCAGCGACAGCCTCCCCGCACAGCCCACGGTAACACCTTGAAATGCTAAACCCGCGAGGCAGCGGTGAAAAAGCCCGTATTATACAGCGTGCGGGTGACTGACAGGAACATATATTTATTTGACAATTAAATGGGAAGGACAAGTGTTGCTGCCGCCACGAGCGCGCCTGTGTGACTTCGAGCGAGCGTGCGCGTCGCAGGTGCGTGTTTGAATGCATATTTTATCTTATTATTAGAAAACCTCTGTTTTTTTTTTCCTCTGAGGTGGGCGGGCGGGTGAGCACGGGGCTGTCAGAGAGGCTCACCGTGAGGGAGGTGCAACCTGGTTGGACACAATCCAGAGACTCCATCAGCGGGGGGAGTCCTGGGGGGCATCTAGGTAATTTAAGGAGTGCGCATATTGATAGACACGTGAAGAATTAAACGGCGGCGAAATTGCCAACTCTGGCCCCATTTACTCTGCGGTCGGTCCTTTGTGGTGCTGATGTTGTACTTGGCACGCCACCCCCTCGCTCTATGTATTATCACGGGAGCCAGTAGAATGTCAAAGTCAGGGGAAGAGACTAAAATCTGGACAGTAATGATGAAAAAAAAGGCAATCTTGTGATTTGCTAATGCAGAACTAATTGAAGCCATTTACAGTGAGCGGGGTAGTGTGACTCGCCCCCCCCCCGTGATACCGCGGTCCAGATGGTGAGCGCGGTTTCAGTCACTGCTGGTGCCGAAGCCGCTCGAGGAAAGAAAATTGAGAAGCGAGCGGTTCCGTAGATCGGAGAAGCTGCTTTCTCATTAACAGGAGCGGATTCGGATGGAGACAGTGGGAAAGTGTCATGCATATTTAAAGAACTCACATAAAGTTGCCATTTTAACTACGCATAGTGTTTCAGGTCTATGCAGAGTTGCCAGGTCTTTGCTTTTGTTTTCTGTAAAAGCTATTTTAATAAAACGTGAAAGATTGAAATTTGGGGCATGTCTGACCTGGTGATCTGGCAACCCTCGGGCTGTGCTGTGCATTGGCAGCTATCTGCAGCACATCACTGGCAGCGGCGCCTCCGAGATGACTGGCGCTTACGGTTAGGCGATTTCAAAACATCACGGGGATAAAAACGACATCTTTGCCAGGTTCAATTCCAACATCAGTCGGCCGGTTTTAAGTTTAAATTTAGACGCGAGCGTTAGTTAATTTTAACATCACCAAACGCTCCTGCCGCGGGGGGGAAAACGCAAAAAGGCAAAAGGTGGAGGATGTCTGCTTCTGTATTAAAAAAACGTCAGTAACAGTTTACATTTACTGTTCTGTAATCAAAGATAAAGCAAATAACTATCTTCTTTGGGAAAATAGTGAAACATTAACATTTAAGAATCCCTGAGACAGACTTTCATCCGCCCAGAAGGACATAATGTAGGTAGAACTTACTAAGCAACACCATCGGTGGTGGAGAAACGTGTTGAAGTAAATCATATTCAACACTATCTATAATAATTAACGGCAGAATATGGTAAACACAACTTTCCTGATTGGGCCTGCACCACGTAAATCTCGTGATGAACACTATCGTGAGGTCGAAGTCGAGGCCTGAAACGGTTCAGCAGACTGCTGAGTCGTGTCGTCTGAAGCGACGGGCTGCTGGAACGGAAACAGTTACGAAGGTGACATTTAACAGTGGATTGTAGCAGCCAGCTAGTTGAGACAGAATCGCTCAGGGGCAGTGGTCATTGCTTTATCAATTTTTCCTGAAGCACATGCATCGAGAATCTATTGCATGAAATGTTTCACGTTGATCATCGTTGAAATATCTTCACAAACAAAAACCGTGTGAAACGAGTCACACTTCGGGGGAAGTTGTACGAGCGAATATTAGATGTCTCGCAGAGTGGAGGCGTGTAGACGACGCGTGCGTGCGCACACGCAAACGGTTCTTCATTTTGGTTTTCTGACAAAAAAAACAGAAAAGAAAGATGATAAAACGAAACACGCGTCCATTAATCAAGACAGGACACACTGAAAGTGCACCACAACCTTTGCAAAGAGTACAGATTAATTTTTTTTTCCCCCCCCCCAACATATGCTCCTGAAAGATGAAGAAACTCAACTCAATTAAAATGTGGAAGTTTGGGGCAAAGAAAGACTCTGAAGGATTAATATTTCATTCCAATGAAAAGCGTTAACTTGGAAGTCTGTTTCCGATGTTCCCCCCAAAAAAAAAAAAGCACAGTACGAGCCTTAGGTCTGCCGCCAACCCCAGATAACCTCCTCGGCTTCAGCCTCTCTGAATGAGCGTGCCCTGTCCCCGGTCCCACGCCACGACCGGAGGGGTGGGGGGGGGAGGGGGGGGGGGGGTGGGGGACGCTGACACATCCCAAAGTTCGGAGAGACGCGGCAGAGTGGCAGAGACGCGGCGCGCCGGGGGACCCACGTGATGAGTCTCATAACGACTCGCTTTCAAAGGAGACCCTGCCTCTGCTGCCACAGCCATGGAGGGCTTTTGATCTCCCACTCTCCCCCCCCACCACTCTGCTGTTTTTCAGAAATTCTAATTAAGGGGAAAGACAGAGATGACGAGCGCGAAGTCGCCCCCCGCCCCGACGACAGAAGGAGATGAACAGTGCTTCTGAACTTCGCGCTAATTTAAGAGGCCTCACCTTTTCAACAGAAATATAAAAATCAATATGTTCCTTTGCTTTGGCATCCAGAGGGAGAGTGTACAAACTAATGGCCCTGTCTATTGATCAAAAGGGGAATTATATTAATTAATGTAAATGAGCTCACTCCTGTCCGGAGATGGCGCTGAATTCCGTGTAATTTGTGTTACCGAGCAAATTGGAAACAACATTCGATAAATGTCGGAAAGGTTAGCGTGTGCAGCTCCTGCCCCGATTAATACGACAACAGAGTGTGATGGTCAGGTAATTTGTGGCGGAGCTGACATTTATACCTGCATGGATCACATTAGTTGTTATTTTCGTCGGAGCCGTCAGATAGGAATCGCGTTTCTGCCGCTTTCTGTCTTCTGATCCACGTGCCTTCTGCACGTGGACGAGAAAAGGCGGTGAAAAGGAGGCACAGGAAGAATAAATTAAAACCTTGTTTTCCTCAGAAAAAAAAGGTGGAAGGTCCTTTTTAATTAGTTCAGATCACAACAGTAAATAGAAGAGTTGGAGAAAGAGTTTTTTTTGTTGGTTTTTTTCAGATGCAGAGGACCCATGTGCATTCACATGACCCAGTCTTCTTCCTGTGGCCTGTTTCTCACTCGCTTTGTTTTGCCAGATGTTTTTCGGCGGCTCCGTGTCCGCATTCTCATCAGACGGGGAAGTTTTGTCAACAAGCGGGTGCGCGATGCAACCTAAACCATCGATAACTAAAGGATTCAGCATTTAACTTTCTAACGCAGAGTTCAGGTTGCAGGTTGTCGGCAGACGGCAAGGCGGGCGCCTTACCTGCGGCCGAGGGTGGCCCGTCACCAGGCAGGTGAGCTCCAGGGTCTCTCCCTCTCTGATGGTGTAGACTCTCTCCGTGTGCCGCTCCTCCTCCACGTTGCAGGCGTGCCCTGAGTGTATGATGCGGACAGTCGGAGGTGCTGCAGAGGGAAGAGCACAAAGCGCGCGCGCGTTAGCGTGCTGGTCGCTTTCCCGGAGGAGCGGAGCGCGGCGGACGGTGCGCCGAAAGGCTCGAGACAAGCCCACTCTGACGCCTCGCGGCCACGTTTTGCACGGAGTGCAACACGACCTGCCCGACGGATTTTTTTGTAGAAGAAAAAAAAAAAAGAATCAAAAAAGGAAACAAACCGACATATTTTCCTGCAGAAAGCATTCGCTTTGGTTGAGTTTTTCCAAACGTCAGGGAAAATTACTTTGGGAAAGTGACTCGCTGCCTTCCAACGTCTTGTAGTTTTTTATTAGAAGTAACTTGTGAGGAGTAGCACTTTCATAGACGTGTGGTGCTGACGCAGCGTGTGCTGCTGCTGTGTGTGTGTGTGTGTGTGTGTTTGTGTGTGTGTGTGTGTGTGTGAGTGGTGCAAAGCATATTAAAAAAAATAATAAAAAAGATAGACAGGTTTTATTACCAGCTGCGACAATAATAGCTTGGCAATCTAACCAAACCCTAGAATTTGATTGGCTCGTAAAGGTACAATGCACAGTTTTTTAAAAAAAGGCCTCCCCGACACCAAAAATTTAAAAAAAAACACAACAAATGAAGTAAGATTCATTATCATTTGATGACTTATGGGGAGAAAAATGAACAGACTGGGCCTTTACTTCGCCCAAGTTATTTTGAGGTTGACTGACGCTGCCTCGGGAGCGTCCTCATCACACGAGGTGTCAAGAGGCTTGATCCATTTCCGTCATTTTGCGCCGGTGACCCTGCGCCCCCTCAACGAGCAGCCGCACGGAACGTGACATTATCATCTCAGCCTCGCGACAGCATGCGGAAAGTAGACGTGGTCGTGGCGGCGGAGGCAGTAACCGATTAATATCACTCCGACTTGAGCCAAAGTGACACTCAATTTGCATGTTAACCAAGTTGGCCCGTGCACGCGGCGGCCATTCAAACGCAGTGTCGGGCTGATGACCAGCTGTAAACAACTGATGATAGGACGCGAGACAAGTCATTTCTCTCAGTATCTCTCCCCGTCCCCATCGCTTCCCCCGCTATAGGAGAACATCCGAATGAATTTAAAACTTGGTGTAATTGCATGGCGGAAGAGTTTAATTTCGAAAATGAATCCAAATACCTTCACCTGAAAGCAATTATACAGCAATATGAATACAAAAAAAACACCTACTCCAAAAGTTCATTATTTTAAGTAAATGTCTTCAAGTGACTCTGTTATAACTGAACCAAATTTTAATATTAATCTTAAATGTTCTCAACTGTCATCAGACCATATGGAGAGTGGGTGTCCATATTTAAATCGGTGGCTGTTTCATTTCGGAACAGAACTCGTCATTGAGCGCGTTCATTTTGGCCTGATTTTCCTAATGTCATGCAATTAGGGATATGAAAATGTCGGAAAGTGCAACGCGGGCGACTTCTTGCTCACTATTTTGCAGCTCAAGCGCACTGCGCCGCGAGTTCAGGGCTTTGAACGACCCACGGCTGTAATCGCCGCACCGGCGTCACTCTCCGGCACTTAGTTGACCCTCGACAGGCCGCGGGGACGTTTAAGTCCACATACACACACACACACACAGAATGCAATGGGAGGCACAAGTGGTGGGGGTTAAACTGAAGGGAGTAATGGGTGATCTCGGGTAAACCGCCCAAACGCTCGGTTCCGCCGAGGCGGTTGCGTGTAGCCGGCCCCTGACGATACTGGCATCTGTTAAGCATTTCTTCCTCTCCGACTTACATGATTAGTGAAGAGGTTTGGGATGAGATGATTTAGAGAGCGGATACGGGATATGATTAGGAGGAGGAGTACAAATTGGTGGAGGGGAGGAAGAAAAAAAAACCCCCAGATGAGGCAGAAATCACAAGGACCGCAGCGTGCCTTTCATGTCGGAGGAGCGGCTTCCTGTGCGGGCCTCTCTCGGCAGGCTCGGCCCCCGGCAGCAGACCCGGCGCTACCTCCATCCAGGCCGCGATGCTAATGAGCACGGCGGCACTCCTCCCCCGATGCCGCGCGGGGGGGAAGAGCGCATCCTTCGCCGCGCGCTAACCGCTCGTCCCTCCCCCCCCCACCGCCTTAACCCGACTGCGGCGCTCGCTTCCTCTCGGCTTGTTAGCCTAACGCCTCGCCCCGCCTGCCGCGCGAGCTGACGCAGATGCTGACTCGCGAAAAGCCTCGTCGGAGCCGTTCTGGCTCTCACCCTTCACCATTCGGAGATGAATACAATGGCCGTGAATTCCACAGGGGCGGGAGCGGGGATAAGGGGCTTGAGAAACAAGCTCGGTGTATGGGAGCTTCACGCAAGGCTGCCGCTTAAAACAAAAAAGGCTCGGAAACAAGACCCCCGGGCACGAGCCGCACAAAGTACTAATGCCATTTACACCAGTGAGCCAGTATCTCCGCGGCATGCTATCAGTCCTGGAGGAAAGTAGGGAAACACTCGTAATTAATGATCTTCAGCTGCTATGGCTGCCCCTGCGACTGCTACACACACACACAACCACACACACACTTGCTCTTTGCGCAGACAACACGAAGCTTACAGCGACAAAAGCAAACAACCCCCTCTTAAGCATACATAATGAGCGCAGCAATGGCTCCACATATCCTCGCGCAGCTAAGACCCGCTCTTACAGAACGCTTGGCCGCAGGCCTTGACCCAACCCTCCCCTCCCCCCCGTCATTACCACATAATTTCTTGTTTGTTTAGACTTCACGAAGCCGGTCGACGCGCGAACGACAGCAACCGGTCGCAGTCTATTTCGGAGAGGATAGAGGAGAATGGATAATGGGAGATTAACGCCGTGGGATTTGGGGGGGGGCGCACAGAGTGAGACGTCAACACGCTGACAGGTGCGAGATAAAAGGAGTATACGTCACAGCAGGAGCGATACAGCTGGATTTAGCCCTCGACGTGTTAAACACATCCCCAAACAGGCTCGTGTTGGAGACGTGGATCCCATCGTAACTTTCATTCCCTGAACCGAGCGGCGAAATGCGAACCGTGCCGTCTGCGCCCCGCTCACGTTCGTAGCGAAGCCATTTCTCCACAGCCCAACCAGTGGCCAAAAGCTGCACACCCTCGGAAATTTAGCATTATAATGTTAAATGAATTTCAAATATCCACTTGTGACGCAAAAGGGCCCCATTCAGAGCGGCGGCGCGCGATAACTAATAGCGCTGGAATATCATTACTAATGCAAAGAAACATTTCAGCGGGTTGAAATTAAAGAAAGTCAAACTGGAAAGTAAAAGTGCAGAAGTACAAAATGGAGATACTCAAGTAAAGTAGTTTTTGTATGTACAAATATACTTTTTTATACTTTAATAAAGAAAATTCCCTTTGGGAATACAGATTTGTACACGGCGTGGGTGGATGCACAGTAAGTCAACCCGCGGCGGTCGCCTAAATCTTCGTGTTAACAGACACATCCCACGACCTTCTTCGAAATCCTATTAAAAAAAATGCGACACGTGCATGTTTCAGGTCAGTTAATCCGGGGCGCCCTCTTCTACGGAGCAGGTCTGAATCCCACCGCAGCCAAATTAGGAGATTTTTAAACGAGTGTGTTGGTCACGTAGGTTGAGTTGCACAGAAGCGGTCATTTGTGAGCAATGAGCAAAACAACAAGGGAAAAAAAAGCTATTCTGCTGGTGGCGCATTTGGATGCTAATTAGATTCTTTTTCTGATGATGTTTTTTTTTTTCCCTGCCATGCCGGGAATCGGCATTGGCATAAAGAAGCGCATCTGCCGCTCACGCTGATGTGAGAGGTGCAAAACAGTGGAGGGAAAAATCAATGCGAAATATCGAGCGCATCTTTACGGTCAAACTAATGCAGAGTTATTCTGAAATCGCTAGTTTCTTCGCTGGACGGGCACTCGTGATTAAAACGGGCGCCGTTGCAAATGTCGAGCGAACGTTGCCACGAACCTGGGGGTTAAGATGCGGAATTTGCATAAATGCGCATCTCCGGCTGCGGTGTCACTCCCCCGCACTTCCCCAGCCATCCAACCATCTGCAGGCGCATACTGTACACTCGCACTCGCGGTGTCCTGATAGCTAAAAGTTAAAAAAAAAAAAAAGGAAGCAGGGGAGCTGCGGGCTTGAAGCAGGAGTCTCAGATGTGCCTCTCTCTTTTTTTTTTTCCCAGCACCTCGTTTCAATAACGGTGACATCATTTTCCCCTCTGCAGAAGCGCACGATGGGGGAGAGGAGAAAAAAGGCAGGAGACGGGAGGAGAGCAAGAAAAAAAAAAAGTCCCGCACGTAACGCTGTTGGTTTTAGCGCTCCCTCTTCATCTGGCCCCCGGACGCGCGCGCGTGCGCCGAGTCGTGTTTGAGCGTGCGTCACGCCCTCACGATGAAGGAGCAGCTCCCAGCGGAGTGCGCAGCCTCCTCTCCTGGCCCTCGGTTGGGGGAAATGGAGAC
This sequence comes from Psettodes erumei, assembly GCA_016785225.1. NCBI lineage: Eukaryota > Metazoa > Chordata > Actinopteri > Pleuronectiformes > Psettodidae > Psettodes > Psettodes erumei. The sequence continues at coordinate 265,604 of JAFBJZ010000873.1, read as the reverse complement.
AGCTTTATCCACTACGGCCAATGGAGATTAAATTGGATTTGGCTAAAAGCAGCCTTGTCACCACAGTTCTGGAGTGGCTGAGTGGCGGGGGGGCGGAGGAGGTTCTTGGCAATCGAAGAGACTCTAAATTTGACAAACAAATGAATGTGGAGAAAAAAAACAAAACAACCCTCCAACAGCTGGGGCTCGTTGTCGCCATGGGCTTAATGTCCCCAGACCAACCCCTGAGGATCACTAACCACATCCTGCTAGTTTTCTGGCTCTGTAATCACCTTCTCAGAACGGGCCGCAGCCAGATAGAAGGGAACAGGAGAGAGGGAGAAACAGAAGGAGGAAAAAACAAAACCCATGCAATATGCATAGGCGATTTTTTTTTTTTGAAAGAAAAATAATTGTTTTTGTTATCACACCAAGCTCATTATCGATTCTGTGCCAGAAATAAAACTTGGGTTTTTTTTCGTCGGTTTTGCAATTTTCAGCCGTGCGATAAAACTGCACAATGCCGAGTGGAGGAGAAAAAAAAAAAAGAAAAAAAGAAAAGCTTAGCGATAACACAGAAATAAGTTCAGCGCTACTGAGCTGCCCGAACAAGTCGGCACAGCCGTACTTGATGTTTGCCACGTGCTGTCAAAAGTTGTATGCGGGCTAGGTCGCCTGCAGTTATCGTGCCACTGCAGGACTAGCGGCCTGAAGCTACGTAGATCTTGTAAAAGACTATGTATTGAAATAAATATACCCAAACAAGTAGTTATGTCTCTGTTTGTATGGGTTGGCCCTCTTATGGACATATCGTGGAAAAATAGATATTAGAATGGTTCAAACCGGCTGTATGTGTTGTTTTAGAAAGAACAACGGAACGTCGTATTTGGTCAGCTGTGACAGCACTGGTAAAAATCGTCCATTGCCGCAGGCGTCACAAACTGGATTGTGTTATTGCCTGTGCTTTACCCCGACGCCTCACACTTCAGGAAAGTGTAAGCTTACACCGCACCCGGGCCCCTTCCTCCTGTATAATTGAGAAACAACCCATCCGTGAGGTCATCCATGTGTGTAAAGGCTTGAAATGGTTTGCCAGCAGCACATGCATATTATTACATCAGGGGTTGTCAGAGCGTATTGATTACACACTGTAATGCACCCGCGTGCACTCGGGGGCCTGCGCTGTTATTGTAAACGAGGCCGCGTATAGATCCGGCTTCGCGCTATCAGCACAGATCATCTATCACGCGGCGCGTTCCGTCGAGCCGAAAAACAGGAGACATCCGCGAGAGGCCGAGCCGAGGCGTCGCAGGGAACACAACACAACGCGCCGGTCCAGCTCAGCAGAAAAGAGAAGACGGCCGTTATTAAAATCAAAAGCGATGCGATGTAACCGATACGCGGCGGATCCTCGAGACGAGACAGCTTATTAACACAGCAGAGGGGTCAGCAACTCGACAGACATGAAACAACACGAGAGCACAAAGCAGCGACGTGCAGCTGTGGCCCTCAGAGCAGTTATTTATAGACGGACACGCGCACGCGCTCAATCACACAGACGCATACTGCCGCACACACGCACACCTCGTTACTTTAGAATTAGGCCGGCGTGAACCTGCCAAAGCCCTGCTGAGCTGGAAAGAGAGAGAAGAGAGGTGCCCGCGTGGGGTGAAGGTGGGAGGAGATTTAGAGGACGGATTCATCTTTCGCCCCCACATGACGACTCTACACAGCGGGGGGGGGGGGTTGCGGAGCTCGACCGCGGCATCCATTACGAGCGCGATGTCACGTGAGCCATCTTGCGGGGGGGGGACACGCAAAAACAGGCCCAAATTGAACGTCTGCGATTAAAGCCGCGAGGTGCGCGGCTCGCAGCGGTGCCGTCGCTGTCCGTGGTGCTGAAGCGCACAGCTGCTGTCACTTGATCAGTGCCGGGAGGTCCTGCTGCAAAAAAAAAAACAACAGCAAACAGCAAAAAAAGAAAAACACAGACACGTCTGCTGCCGGCACACAGCGCGGGCGTCAAACCAACCAAACCAAATGGGGTTTATTTTGCCGAGCGACGTTCAGAACACGGAACTGACTCGGTGCATCCAGCGCACCGGCTCTGACTCACTGTACCACTGTACCACTGTACCACTGTACCGGCACTTTGGCCATTCTACCTTTGATTTAAATCCCAGCGTTAGTTTTCCAAGTAGTGCAGCATCAATTAGTCAGTTAATTAACTGAAGAAAATTTAATCAGAAAAAAACCCCTTTGATAATCAATTAGCTGACAACTGTCATTTTTAAGCAAATGTAATGAACATCAACTAAAGCTGGATTCTCAGATGTCAACATTTAATATTTTTCTTTGTCTGCCATGACGAACAGTTGCCTTGTTTGAGACAAGGATCACCCTGGGCTCCGGAAATTATAATGGATATATTTTTTTTTTATTTAAAAGGCGAAATGATTAATTGCACATCAAAACATAATGAAGATAACAAAATCACACACACACACACACACTACTTAGTACAGTGGAAACAGAAAAGTTTGTGTTGTAATCCAAAATCCCTAGACTATCGTCAGATCTAATGCCTACGTCAATTTAAGGTGTGTTAGAGGCCCATTAAACAGAACATGACCATGAGTTCATTGAACACATCCTTGGCTCTTGTAAGCCAGAGCAGTTTTATGGGAATAAACTTACGGGCCGTTGCGGGGACACTCTGGCAAATTTAGCATTCCATTAAAGCGAGTCCTCGACAGCTGAAGCGGTGCCCGCTCGCTCGTGGTATTATTAAGAAAGGTCATCAAGCCGAGGTGCGAAGCTATACGCCGGCGCAAAGTCGCGCGCTCGCCGACAGAGTATCACCGCGTGACAGCCGGGGTATCACGGTGTTACAGTGAAGTAAGCCTTTGTGGGTTTTTCCTATCCCATTCTACCAGTCTCTCCATTCAAGGTACCGCGTTGGCACGGCGGGCCTGTTGTGGCGGTTTGATTTCCCTAAACAACACTAATCGGACATCTGTAGGGAAGGATAAAGCCCAGATTGGCTGTAACCAGGCAGCAGTTCTCTGTTGATAGGCTTAACTCTGGCCAACACTCACACGATTGGCTGACGCGGGGCTGCGGGCTTTCTTTATGGTTGGCTAGCGCCGTGCCAAGCAGCCAGCTCACCGAGGACAGAGTATCTGGCAAACCTCGGAAGATTGGGTGCTGCCCGCCAAGAAACTGTCTCATGATTGGCTGCGGCAACTCCAGAGAGAACTGATTGTCCTATCAATGCCCACAGCGCAGGCTGGCTGACAGTGCTGCCTGCTGGCTGGCTTTGCAATATGCAGCTATCCATAACACCTCCAGGGGGCATATGTCCATGTCTTTGAGTGCGAGTGCGGGACTGTATACCATCCATAACTTTTTTTTCAGTTGGGGAGGTGCGCAGCTAAAACCCTGCCAGCAGGCTGTAACACCTCATTATTCTAAGCCAGGCAGGAAATGGGTTTTTAGAGATCTCTCACAGAGAGCTGCGCTCTTGGAAATGAGGGCTACATGTTTTCCAATATCAGCAGCACAGACCTGAGAAATGCCTCTTTAGTTCAACTTAGCTCCACACTGCAGCACTCCACCGAAAATCACAACCAACGGGCTATGGCGCGTACCGTAACAGCACAAAACACAAACTGTTAGAGTCTCGTGCAAATTAAGAGGGGGGCCTGAGAGGAGAGGTTTTTGAGATTTAATGAATTCGAAATTTTCCACTGAGTCTTGTTAACTGAAGGGTGCTCGTTCCATGTGATGTTAAATACAGCTCAGCGAAATGATGAAGACGAAACGTGGCCGTGCCTAAAGCCTCATTTGGGGATTTTTTTTCCATTTGGGGAGAAAAAAAAAACCTAAGTAAGTTAGCTGGTGTGCACTGACTGGGGTATTGAAAGGAGGAGGCGGTGAGGAAGAAGAAGATTAAGAGGACGACAGAAGAAGAAAGGCTATACAGTAAGTTAAGAGCATGTATACAGTGTGAGTAATCTTCCTCTTTGCACTTTACACGGGATATCTTGTCACATATTATGTCATATACAGCCTTTTTAGAAATCGAAATAAAAACGGAACAAAATGTTGAAAAAGAACCCAAACACCCCAGAAAAAGCTGAAGTTTCGATCCTTGAAACAAGAAAATAGGATTTCTGAGTAGAAGAGCGACTATCACATGAGTGTTTCCTGTTATTACAGGAATAGATCAGCTGGCGCTTGGCTCTCTGCTCACCACCGCATGACATGCCCCCCCCAAAAAAAACACCAAAAAAACATGTCATAGAGAAAACCAGGAGGCTTAGTTTAAACAAACCCATCCTCAAATCTTGTTAGACAGATAAGACAACAGATAAGTAATTCGATACCACGAGCCCTTTGCTCACAGAGACCGCCCCAAAAACTGCGTACGGAGCGCCCTGTCCCGCCCGGGTGGGACCGACGTCAGTGGAAGCAAACAGCCACCAGCTGAAGAGTGAAGAGTCTCCTCGTGTCCAGCAGTTAAAACGTCATCAAGCATAAAAAGCATCAATCCATATTCATGGATTCTGATTGTTTTGGCAATGGAGAAGCAGATTTTTCTCTCTGATCATTTCCCAACCTGTGTGTGAGCGCATTTGCCCACATCGGCTTTAGGATACTGAGACAAAAATAGACATTGTAGTGTCTCATAAAAGAGACCACCAAGCTATTCTATCTAAGTAAAATGTGCTTCTTTAAATTAGGGTTGGGAGGAAATTATCTTAAGTGTTGTAAAAGTTTCAAAAATGATCATGTTCTCCGCGCCGACGTTTCTCGCAGAGCGGTTCATATCAGCGGCCGAGGCCTGGAGGAAGGAAAACGGACTTCGCTACTGCTATCAGCTCTGGACGGGCTGGGGAAATGTGGGTGGGCGAAGAGAATGAGTCACAGTCTTCCCTGCCTCCAAATCAGCTCTGATGTACCCTTGAGCAAGGCACGCACTGCGGGCCGCTTCAGTGTATGTGGTCAGTGGACACAAAGAAGGGCCTGTACCGGGTGGGCTGTGGAAATACGACGGGGAATTTCGTCTGAAAAGTCCATAATCAGCAAATAAGTAACGGTTAAAACAGCTGACTGCAGTTATCTTATTTTTATTCATGACCTTCTTTTTTTACATTCGTCAAAATAATACATGTATTTATTCCGTTAGGTCCAGCGTGGCCTGCAACAGAGGCCTATTGAAAAAGTTTCTCACGCCATCTCCCTCCGTCTCGCCGCTCCTCCTCTCGGCAAGAAGACCTTTAACAGTACAAGTTTCAAATCCAGCTCGTAAAGCGTTTGACACCTCATCCATCAAAAGCAGCCATTCTCCGAACGGACCGCGCCACCAGATCGCGGCTTAATCAATCGCATTACTACAATAATACACCTGATTTAATTTACTGTTCGCGCAGCTCTGACAAGTCTGCTAATTCACGCCAATTAAAACCCGGCGTTCACATCCAATATATTTGCTCCTGTTTGTCTGAGCGTCAGTCAGCGTGAACAAGATGTTTACCCGCTCAGGCTGACTTTGGTAACGGGGAACAAATGGGGGAGAGGAAAAAAAAGACAGACAGACAGCTACTTTCACAAAATCTTCAAAGAATTTCTGTGAGAAAAAAACAACAACAAATCAATCCATTACTGTGTGTTCCTAACACGGCGAAAAGAAAGAAAGAAAAAAACAAACTTGTAACCCACCGACATTCAAGCAGACAGGAAATTAGTCAGCCGGCGAGAGAAGAGCAGAAGAAATATCTGGCTTATTTGAAGACTCGCATGTAAAAAAAAAAAAAACGAAATGAGTTGGATCGCGGGGGGGGCGCTCGACAAAGGGGGCGCGCACGATAGTTAATTGTTGTTTTGACGCGCTGCCGCGTGCAGAGCGCAAACACGGGCGAAGGGAAGCGCGATCGGGGTCGGACGAGCGGCTGCGGGAGGAGGAGGAGCAGGAGGAGGCTCGGGAGAGGAGGCCGCTCTCCGAGGGCGGTCATCGCGGCGGCGGGCTCCCTGGCACAAACTCCCGCCGAAACACCAGTGTAGCGATTCTAAATGTTAAGCACATTGTTTAATAGTCCATTACGTAAATTGATATTGCTCATTGACTGTTGTCCTTGGCTGCCCACGCAGTGTCAGGGAAAAAAGACAGAGATGTACTCTAGCGCAGTGGAGGGCTAATAGGGTACGCCATCACCGCTGGCGCGCGGGAACAATGTGCCAAAACTTCCCATCTGCTCCACTTCCTCCCAAGAACCCAATCCACCGACTGACGCCGGTAAAATTGGAATCTATTTAACATCTCGTGCGGGGCTGCGGGCCCGAGGACGGTCTGCGTTGGCAGTTCGTCTTGTCCCGAAACCGCCGGCCCGTGAAACGCCATGGAAAAAAGAGCTCGACTGTCGTCTTAAGCTCACGTCACGTCTAACAAACATAAAGCGCTCACATCGGAGAGAGAGAGGAGCGGTTTCCATCTGGAAAATTGTTTCAATTCAGTCTTGTATGAGACAGGGAAAAGAAAAAAAAAAATAATTCAATCAAGTGTTAGTTTTGTCATGTTTCATAGTTAGCGCCAAACTTTCTGTCTGAAGCCTCTCCTCGTCCAAACAAAGTGCAAATGTCTGGGGAGCGCTAAAGTGACATCCAGCTGAGTAAAATCGACTTCCACCCGCTGCAGTTGGAGGAGCATTAGGAATAAGGCTCACCCAAACAGACGGGTCATGCATCATTGGGCATTTACTCGCGCCGCGCCGTGACTCCGGAGCACAAATTGGATTACCTGCGCGCCCAACGCGGATCACCTGAACGGGAAGGGCGCGGACCTACACGGGGCGCGCGCACACGTTCAAACGTTAGGAAACACGCAGGGGGTTTTATTGGGCGTTCACACACGCAGCATCTTCGCTCTGTGAGACACACACACACACGCTGAGCGCAATTTTTGCTCCCCAATAACAAATGCCACATTACGGTGATGTACGGCAGAGGGCCCCGTCACGTAAAGGTTCGCCGCGACGGAATCGCCGTCGGAGGCTGGCGGCCTTGACATATGAAATCAGATCCTAAAACTGTTTATGGCGCCGTGAAGCCAGACAGCATCCCTCTCCTCCTGTAAACGGCCCCACCGCAACCTGATGATTTAGCAGCCGGGCGTCCAATAAATCTGAATACTCATCTCTCTAAACAACCCGTTCCTGGATTTTGAGTTTTCAGACGACCCTTTTTTTTTTTTTTGCTTTCTTTTTTGTTCTTAACAGTCTGGGGGCCAAGGCCTGCACTTTACCGCCGATACCAACACTGTCGCAGCAACGGCTTTCCTGCAATGAATCCGGGACTTTACAGCCAGTCGCTAATTGATCCATTACTGTTATTGTGAAACGGCACGTTTTAAACGGAGCCACGTGACAAACAGGTTTCGGCGCGGCGGCCGTTCGAATTTAACGGCAAACGAGGTTTTTGTTAAGAGGCGGCGTTATCAGGAGCGCCCGGGCGCCGCTCGCGATCAAGCTCGCTCGCGCTCGGATCAAAACGGCGAGCTCGCTCTGATACCAGCGGTGATGGAAGCCGCTGTTTGGCATCACAAGATAACACTTTGTTGGCTGGAAGGGAAACGCAGCGGCGCGGGGGAAGCCACAGCGCAGCGGCGCCAAGCCAGAGAGACGTTAAGAGCGGAGGAGCACCTCCCTCGGTTAAAACGGGAATCCAACAGAAATTTTTTGCTTCAAAAAAAAAAAGAAAGAAAAAAGTTACCATTTCGTTTGTGAATTTGGAAAGAATCTGATAAATGTTGCTCCATGTGATGTCAGAGCCCCGTGTGATTTTGAATCCCTTATTTCATTCGCTCAACAGCCCAAAACATTCGCTGTTGTAGAGCCTGGCGTCTGAGGAGATGAAACGCGTTTGCCTCAAAATGACACTGAAAAACATGAATCACTCCATCCAAATTGTCAGTTATTGTAGATATACCGTCGCGCTGTCCTTACCCAATGTGTAGCACGGAAGCAGCGGTCTGTCTCTGTTGCTGCTGGGTTAGAAAAAGGGCCTGAATAACCTCGGTGCCTGGAAACATGGCACTGTTTGTTTCAAATGTTGTTTCTGTTATTTTAGGGATAAAACTTTGGGACTGATCCAGATCTCGCACACAGACCTCCTGCCGGCTAAAAAGGCCGTCTGAAATCTGATGCTAAGCGAGCTGACAGCAGCCCGTGGTCACTGTAATCCCCGCTCCCCTCTCCCTTCCCCCGGAATGAGATTAATCCCGTGTGGAAACAGCGGGCCGCGGCGGGCAGGGCACTCCCATCAGCTGTGTGCTTAAGACAGAGCCCATCGAACCCCCGCCGCTAATCTCCGCACACACGCGCGCCTCGGCCGGCCCGCATATAAACGCCGGCATCAGTCCTCGTAGCAACCAGCGACCGGCTCACACCTGCAGCAGCGACACCTCCAGACATGGACTTCAAAACGGCAGCTCTCCTCCTTCTCCTGCAGCTCCTGGGCTTCTGCGATGCTCTCCAAGGCCCCGTAAGAGGCGACTCACGTTTTCCCGACAACATGCGTCCCGAGTTCTCTACTGTAAGACCAAGTAAAGAGGTTTATTCTCTCCCCCTTTTTTCTTTTCACAGGACCAAGGTGCTGATAAAGGTAAGCGACCAAAACCTCAGCGCGTGCACTCACAGCCCCCGTCCGACAAAAGCCACATCCTTCGCGCATCGCGCCGTTTGTCGCCGTCGAAACAGAATCGTGCCACATCTGCTTTTCTTCTATTCATTAGAGAGCTCCGGGAAAGAGGACATAACCACAACCATTCTGAGAATGAACAATGGTAAGTATTCACTCATGATATTACAAGGACGGCGAGGGAACATTCGTTTCACGGGTTTTCTAAATTCAATAAAGGAAGGCAATTTTTTTTTCTTCTTGCTGAGAAAAGGCAACACTTTCTCTAATTTTACTAATGTTCTGACACTTTGATGAAAACCCATGTTTTCTTCTTCCTTTTTTTTTCTTAACAGGATCTGATCAATATTTCATGGAAGGCGACATTATTATTCCAAGAATCAGGAACGCGATGAAGTGCTTGAACAAACCAAATTCCTGTCGGTGGCCAAAGTCCGCTTCCGGGACAGTGGTCATCCCTTACACTATAAGTGCAAAATACGGTGGGTTTACACTGCTATGGCGATATACCGGCAAAACTGGATTGTGTGGGTTACCGGGTGTCACGTGGATGACATTGCTGATTTCATACTTTGACCCCCAACTGCAGACAGCACAGAGAAGCATGAGATTGAAACCGCCATGAAGGACATGGAGTCGAAAACCTGCATCCGCTTCGTTACGCGTGTGTCTCAGAGGGCGTACTTGAGTATCGAGCCCAGATATGGGTAAGTCAATACCTGCATGTCTTATATACACCTCGTACAGGAAGTGGGACACTCGGGATGGTCGTAAAGAGAAGACTGAAAAGGAAAAATAAGTGTCTGCGCTTCGTTTACTGCGCTGTACGCGGCGTGGCTTTGAAAAAAAAAAAGAAAAAACGCAAAGATGGAAGCAGCTTTGGAAACGTCCCCATTTGTCACGCGTCTTAACCCGGGAGCAGAAGCTCCGCCGGACACTCACGCACGGGGGGGCCCGCCGATGACACGCGAATGACATTGCTTTGTTAATCTACGTCGGGCCGCACGTCGCGCGCTGATTCTCTCGGCCTTTCTGCTGTCAGCTGCTCCTCTATGTTGGGTCGCGTCGGAGACATTCAGGTGCTGTCGCTGCGGCGGTACGGCTGCGTCCAGCACGGCATCATCCAGCACGAGATACTGCACGCGCTGGGCTTCTACCATGAACACACCCGGAGCGACCGCGACATGTACGTCAAAATCAACTGGGAAAACATATCAGACTGTAAGTATCTCATTTCGTGATTGATTGATTCAGCTATTTCTTGTTGTATTCGCTAGTTATTTCTCCTTTCTCTTATTTCCCCTTTCTTTTGTTTTGTGCCAACAGATGCCAAGCTCAACTTCAAGAAGATGGACACGATTAATCTGGACACTCCGTACGACTACAGCTCCCTGATGCACTACGGAAAGTAAGTTCAGAACGGGAAGACGCTAAATCAAATGAGTCAGCGCTGAATGTAATCCGGAAACCCGCTCCTGAACGATTCCATGTCTCATTACCGTCGTCCAAATTTGCAGAACCGCCTTCGCGAAGACGGGAACGGAAAGCATAACTCCCATATACGACTCCGACGCTGTCATCGGCCAGAGGGAAGCCTTATCCGAGCTTGACATTATCAGGATCAACCGGCTGTACAAGTGCCACAATTACGCCCAGTAGGGGATTACCGCAGCATGTCTTGATTGTGACACTTGACAATAAAAAGTTGGGCTCTCATGAACCTTAGGTCAGCCTGTGCATCATTTCTGGGATCTGCTGACGCAGAGAGAGGGGCGTCACGCGGATTTTCCCACATCAAAGTGAGACAGAAAGCCGGCGTTTCAAACCGAGGTCGGTAGTTGTGGGTATTTACGGGGCAGGAAAGATCTAAAGGAAAAAAAAACCCACTATCAAGTTGCAGTATGGGAAGCGGACTGATATTAAGGACTACAAGTCAGGATATCAGAAACTGTGCCGCATCAGTTTTGTCGCCACCAAAGTGCAACACAAAACAACCGGCGTGCGCTTTTAAGTGCTGATGGACTCAGCCGAGAGTTACGCTTTGCTGTCTGACTTTGAAAGGGTGAAGTGCCAAGGGCACGCTCGGATCTATTTTTTGATCTTGCTCGTGACTCAGCAAATTCACCGAAGACCCAAATTACTCTTCTGGTTCCAGCGGAGGCAGGATGGATGACGTCGGTGGACGCCCCGCGCGATTCCGGACGTTGCGAAACCGCCGTCTCTTTCGACGTCATTACAGGAACAGCTCTGTGCGCCCGAGGTGAAATCCCGCGACTTTTACTGCTTCACTATATCTTTTATTCCGATATTATATCTTCCCTCCGCAGTGAGAAAACAAAGTTGGGAAATATTGGCAAAGACCAAAAAAAAAAAAAAGAATTTAATTAGATACAAAAATGACTGAAGGGCAAATATGCGGTAATATTTTCATAATTGAGTTCATTTCCATTAAGGCTCATACTAATTAAGTTTGGGGTTTGCACACGAGCGAAGAGTGCAGAGTTTTATCGGAGGGAATCAGTACTGCGGTGTATCCAGCGCATCGAGACCTCGCAGGGCTGCGTTGCGTCTCTGCGGAAAGGCAAAGAGGCGGCGGGACGCAGGATAAGCCCCGCTCCGACTCCTGCCGAAACCTGCGGAGGGAGCGGCTTTTTTTTTTCCCTCCAGTTAGCCGCATCCCGCGCTGTTGGATGTACGGTGTGCGCCTCGTGTTTTCACCCTTTGAAATCCAATGCATTGTTATTCTTGTGAACTCACCCCAGCTCGGAGAGAGAGAGAGAGAGAGAGCAGTGTTGGAGACGCGGGGGAGTTTGCTGGGGGGGGTTGTTAAGGGAAAAATGCCTAGGAGAGAGAACAGATTCCTATTAAGCAAATTTCCCTCCGCCCATGATGTATGAATGCACCAACAGTCATGACAGCGTTGCATGTATTTCGCCAGCGCTCCAGCTTAAATAAGGCTAAAGAGGCCGCGGCACAAGCAGCGCTCCGAGAGAGCGACTGAGTCTATATAGTTCAGATGGACACAGGGCCTTTAATGTTTTATGAAATAGTTTCAGTTCATATCAATCGTTCCGCGCATGAAATATTTAGAATTTACTTGTTTATTGAAATATTTAAGGCGCCGGCTCTGTTCGTGCTCCAAGAAGCTCGTGAGGGACTTTTTTTTTTTTTCGGGCGGCTATAAATTAAAGTATTTCTCCCAATCCTGATGAAAATGAGACTGCCGAGGAGCATGAGATCCCACAACGGAAACACAAACAGAGCGCCCAATGAAACCGGAGCCCCGGGCGAGGCCGACGTGGAGCGGATCGCGGGGAATAATTTATCTCCGCTTTGACCGCTCGCAAGCGGGCCTCCCTCCTCGGCGCCGGTGTTGCCGACGCCTAATGAGACGAAAAAAACTGCGCGAAACGGAAGCCGCGTTACCTAACATTTAGCATCGCCGGCTCTTATGGGATAACGGGCTTCAAAGCGTTGCCGGTGAGGCTCTTGCAGACGATCCCCCCCCCCGGCCGCGCTTTAAAGGGCAGAGCCTAACTGCCTGACGTCCACCTGTAGGAAGATAAAGCGGACCGCTTTGCGCGGCGCTAGCACCTAAGCTCGCCTAAGGTTTCCATATTTTTTTCCCCATTTCTACGCCGAGTGGAAATCTCGAGCTGGCTCTATAAAATCGCATCAGTAAGGGCCCTCTTTCGCGGCCGGCGTGGTCAGATTGGAACGACGACGGCGCCCGGCAACTCTCCAAACTGTCACGCGCAGGCACGCGAGTACTGTTTTCTGACACGCGCCGGGAAAACATGAAGCCTGTCCTTTCAAACGCAGTGGCTTAATTAAGCCGAATAAAACGGCGTATGTTAGCTTCCTCCTGAACATAATTTTAAAGAGCCCTAATAACAAAGAGGAATTTCAAAAAGAAATTTAAAAAAAAAAAACATCAGAGACAGTTGTTTTGCGTGGATCATTTGATTTTGCAATCCGCGGCGCGCGTCTGCTTTCAAAGCCTGTCCCGGGTCATAAGCAAATCAGCTGTTAAGTGCCCCCTTTTGAGAGAGATGAAAGCGGCACTCACGAAACACACCCCCCCCCAAAACAAAACAAGTAAATTTAGTTAAGGATCCGATCAAACGAAATAACAGATTGGCGTACAAGCGCTGGAAGTCTTTGTTGTTGCCCTGCAGGACCCAGTAGAAACGATTAGCGGGGCTGAGGGATCGGCGGCACCGAACCTACGTGCTATTGTCGAAAGCTTTCATGAAGTTTGACTCGGCTTCGCGTCTGCGGATCCGAGGAGCCCGAGGAGCCGTGCGCCAACCTCTAAGACGTCTGCGCCTAAAATAGCGCGCTGACAAGTTGCCTGTCTGTCATCGCTGCCTTGTCAAATCTCATAAATATTTCATGCGTCGCGTTCCCTGAGAACTGCGATTGTGGCTGGCGTTGCTTTAAATGCGCAAAAGGACATTTCAGGAGACGACGAGACGGGGCGATGCGAAGGGATTCTGACGGAAGACTGAAGAGGGGAGCGCGGGCGAGCGAGCGCGCGGCGTCTTTGCAGGCCGCGTGACATTTTCTATACACGACCGCGGCCTGTCGGCATCGGAGAGGAATGATGCTTTAAGGAGGCCTCAGTAAATGTGTAAATCAGATGGAGGCATTAGTCTACAATCCCTCGGAGCTGTGTTCTCAGAGCCGCGCCACATCTCTGTTTGTCAGCGCTGAGGAATTGCAGCTGTCGAAAATGATGCGGTCCCATTAGTGACGGAATCCGAGCCGAGACGGAGCCAGACAGAGAGCCACTGTGGGGACAAGACGATAACAAGGCACTCATTGGAGGTGTGAGGGATGATGTTTGCGCATCGCTCCACGTGCGCGCGCACGCTGCGTCTGCTTGGGGGGGGGGCAGCGGAGGAGACGGGGGGTGGGGGTTAAGATAAAGAGAGAAGCGAGCGGGGGCACGGAGGATGAGAGAGAGAGAGAGGGGGAGAAACGGTTCGGGGAGGAAAAAGGACGGGGGCGGGGTGAGGTGGGGGGGGGGGGGATAAGATGAGACAAATGGAGATGGGAACAATGAGATCGGGGGAGCACGGAGGAGTGACTGGGACAATAATCAGGGAGTGCCGACAGCGAAAGCGCGCCAATCAAAGCGTCGACTGTGGCGATGGAGTTGACCGGGGGAGGGGACAATACTCGTTGCCCTAAGAGATTGGCAGGTTCTAGTTACTGAGCTCTCATCCTGCACATCATTTCACCTCCGAACCGAGCTACGTGCACCACAGCTGGATGAGGACGCCGCCGGCGCCGCAGAAGATCGCGTTCGCTCCCCGCAACAGATGAGGGGAGGGGGAGCGGCCTGTGATGTCACGCGTCACAGGCAGCGCTTGACTGCACGTTATTTCACGACGAGGAAACAATCTGCTGCCGAAAGTCAGGTGGACTCAGACCGGTCGGTAGCCGCTGGTAATGGGGATATTAAGACATGGGCGTCACCTCGCGAAGCCTTGCTGCCGACTCAAGGAAATCTTCGACACGGCGTCCCGCCATGCGGCGGAATCTAATTCAGGCCCAGGACCCGACGCAGCATCACGATCAGTCGCGTGTCGTGGTTAACACTCAGTCCTCGCTCTTTTCTTTCCATCAGCCTATAGTGTTGTTCGCTCACCTGATAATGTGCAATCACGTCTTGGAGGGAGGCCACGCTTCCAGCTAACCGTCACCGCTCTCCTCTCCGTCGGAGACGCAGCGACGAGGAGAAGGCGATTACAGCAGCGCGCGGGGGGTTGGAGGTTACGGCGGCAGAGCCAACAGTAAAAAAAAAAGACGGTTAGCATCAAAACGACGCTCAAACGCTTTCCGGAGACGAAACGCCATCACGCCGCAATGCTATCAGCAACCTTTGCGTGACAAGGTCCCCCCCCCGCTGTACACCACAACGACGTGGCGTCTATCAGGCTGTGGTTTGTGTAGCGAGTCAGAGAGACGATCGCACGCGGGAGCGTGCAAAGGTGGGATTGCATAATTACTGCAATGGGGATATAATTACAACCTTGAAATGCGGCAATTATACGTGGCAATTACCCAGGTTGCACGAGTGCGACTTCTGCGAGCAGCGGAGTGGGTGACAGCTTCCGATCCTCGTGAAGTCTTCCCAGGCCATTTGTTCCATGTTGTATTAATAGCCCCGCTCCTGCTTTCAGAGGCATGATGCTGAGTCTTAGCGTGTTGAGCTAATTACAGCGGCACCGGGCTGCACTTCCCTCTCTTTGTCCTTCGCGGACTTGCCAATAAACCCAGGTGGATTGCGATCGTTCAGCAGCTGTTTCTGATTTGGCGGTTGATTATGCACGCTCATTTTTTTTTTTTTTTGGGAGGGGGGGTGTGCTAATTAAGTTTTGGCCTCCAAATCGGTTTCGAGCCAAGACGTCGGCCTTTGCGGTCAAACCGCCGTTTGATCCCGGCGCGCTCGTATCAAGCGTGAGGGCGAAGAAAAAAAAAATACACGGAACGCGACGAGATGATAGGACGATTCCCACCGAGCAGGAGTGAGCAGTCCCCAGAGGCGGGACGTTTACTTGTTCTAAGCGTCGAACGGCAGCAAACGCGCTGTTGGAGTCGTGGCGCTCACAGATATAACCAATAAGGAGAAATTATGTTCTTCCTTTTTAATCTAAATGTTCCTTCTTTTCTTTGTTTACAGCATAATGTTCCTGGGAGGACACCGTGTCCCTGCAGAGATGTGTTGCGCATTTAAGATATTTTTAACTTAGTATACTTGAAGATTTTTCCAATTAAAGCCGTAATTAACGCAGCGGCTTTCTGCTTCCAGGAAAAAAAAACGCGCAACCCGACGCTCGCGATAAACAAACCAGCGGGGGGGCCGAGCGCCACGCCAGAGCAGCTGAAGGTCCGAAAACAAAGCGCGCGGAGGTCGAAAAGTCTCCGACCGCGCTCGGGAAAACATTATTTCGATGAAAATCACTTTGCCGGCGCGTTCGCAGGCTCTCCCCCGAGCTGCCCGCGCGTCCTCCTGCCCCCGCGCGCCTCCATCATCTCGCCGCTGACAGTCGGAAAACGCAATTTCTTCCCGTCGAACGGGCGGGGGCCGGAGAGCACGGCGAGCCGCCGCTCGGGCGATGTATGTCCACATCTGCGAGCGGAGCGCGCCGTCCAAAAGGACGCGCTAAATCAGCAGAAAAGGTCAGGCCGGGGCGCCGCGCAGACGGAGGCCTTTACGGGGACGTTTTATCAGTTTTCTTTGCGGAGGCCCCGTCGGTGCTCCCCGGGAACTGTAAGCAATTGGAGCAATAACGTTTTCACAGACGGGAGAAATAAGATGTTTCGCTTTCATGCGAACAGCGCCGGCCCGCTCATGCTGTACACACGGCTCCAGCCATTCACGGCAGAGCCGAATCACAGCCGCCCCTCCGCTTGATAAATATGCTTCCTTTCAGGGGAAAGCCTACACAGGGGCTCTCATGTCTGGCCCAGTCCTCTGTCCTCATTGTGCTTTAATGGCAGCTGCAGAAAGTTTATGCCTCAAAAGAGCGAGAGGGAGGGAAAAAAAAATCAATTTGAGGCGCATTTGAAACTCCAAATGGGAAGTTTCCCGGCGGTTGGCAGAAACGCACCCGCGAGATGTTAACAAACCGGCGAGGAAAATCCAAAATAAGAAAAGCTCTCAAAGGCGGCGACAAGTGCGCACTTTTGCGGGCACGTCCTCATGCTCTCGACTCATCGCATCTGACGCAGGCTGGACAAGGAGGGAACAAAGGATCCATAGTTCTCGCAGCATCCCCTCGGCGTCGGCGTCTCGCTTCTGACGAAGCCGCAAATGCAAGCGGGCAAGTCTTCTGGCCTCCAGTCGACGCGTAATGCCAGGACGCAGTAAGTCATTTTTCAAGGCAACGCCTGTTGAAAAATGGCGAAGACGGTGCTGGCGCATTACTCGTGTGAGCGCAGGGGCTCATTAGCTCTCTTCTGAACTCCGCCGGTTCCGATTATGAATCCTTTCCTCGTTTTTTTTTTTTTTTTTTTTCCACGCGCGTTCGACAGCGACGCAACAGGAAGGAGCGTCATCGAGTGAGGGTGTTTGCTGAAACCGGGGCGACGCTCCTTCGGGTCGTTTTCCTCCTGCGAGTACCTTTTGTGTCACGCAGGTAAAAAAAAAAAAAAGGAGGCCTGATAATCCTGAGCGCGGGTTTCAGTCCCCGTTTGCGCAGCAAGCGTCTCCGTCTTCTTCACAGGTAGCTGTGTGGAGCGGGACACGCAGTTTTTATAGGAGTCAAAGTGAAATAAAGTTTTGTTGGGTTTTTTTTCCCCCTCCGCCCCGCCCCTTTCCATAACCAGCTTGACATGAAGTGCGCCGGTACGCTACCTCACGCGACGGGGGGCTCATTAGACCATGAAATTGAGCAATGTTACCTTGTCTCGTGTAAAAAAAAAAAAAAAAAAAACACGCGGGGGAGAGGGGAGGAAAAACGAAGCAGCGGCGGGGGAAAGCGCGAGAATGAGAGAGGGGCCCGCGCCGCTCCCACGCATCGCCCGCGCGGCACAGATAAACGCTTGGCGCTCAGGCATCACAGCACAACGCCGTCCGCGGCGTTATCCTATATTACTGGATTATCTTGTACGCGTTAACATTTAAGTAATATAATGTCTATAATGTCGACTACTTTGCTCATATTTTAATGTGCAATAATGCACTTTTTTTTTGGTTGTTGTCGACGGATTATATGTTTGCAGTGACTAACAGTAGCAAAAAGGAAAAGAGACAGTAAGCTTCTGGTCTGTCGGATGGTGCGGTGTGTTATATAAGTGGTGAGAGAGAGAGAGAGAGAGAGAGAGAGTGAGCTCCATCACCTCTACTGGGGCTAGAGGCTGCGTGCAGCCCCCTCCAATCCGAACACGGAGGAAAGCGTCAACGCTATAACGCGCAAGTGTTCCACCCGACCTGAGCCGAGTAATAAACTCCCAAGTCGCCGTCTGCGGCGCACTCCGGCATCCCGCAGAGTAAAGACCGCAACATTTTGGAAGCGGTTGAGCGAGGGGTGTGCCGAGGTAATGAAAGTAATATAAAAAAAAGAAGAAGAAGAACTGTGTTTCTCCGTGAAGTGTGAAACGGGAGGGTTTGGCAGCGCGCGGAAGGGGAGGACAGCAGGGGAGAGGAGAAGGAGCGCGGGTCGCCGGGGTAATTTGAGCTGTGATCGCGGCGCGCTGCCGCGAAGGGCCCGGGCGGGGGGAGCCAATGCATCACGCCGCGGCTGTGTCCGGAGTCTGCTCTTATGATTGATCACCTCGCGCGCTCCGCTTTAATTTAAAGTCAAAGGCGTCCATAGATACCTGTCAGCGCGGCGCAGCCTGTAATGTCTCCTCACGGGGGCCAGGGTCGGAGAACGGAGGGGCCCCTCGGACGCCAAGCGGGGGCCGCGGCCGGGCCCGATCGGTCGGCGGCCAAAGGGGAGAGAAAGCGAGCGAGCCCGGCGATCACTCATCCGGCGTATTTAAAAAAAAAAAAAAATTTCTGGCAGCCGTGACACGAGGTGTAAAGCGCTCACCGGCGATTTGGGCCCCCGAGATGGATCGCGGCAGACAGAGCAATGTCGATGCCGAGCGAGGGCGCGGCGCGAAAATGCACCTGAAGGGGAAAACCAGATGCATTATCCCGCATCTGCGATTCGCGGTTACAATATGTAATTTTGAATGTCGTATTAACCTCCGGAGGACGTCTTCCCGTCCCCCGACACAAGCTCACACCCTTGGAATGATTCATATCCTTCAGAAAATTACATTTAATTTCTGGCAAAGACTTCACGGACCATCTTAATCAGTGAAATAAGAACAAGGAGTTGAGGGCTGAATTACTTGTGTGCCAAATTACATCTTTTGATTTATGGCCGGAAATTTTTTTTTTTTCGAAGCAAAGGTGGCAAAAAAAAAAAAATCTTGTGCTTTCCTCCCTCGCTGACAACGTATTTCAATACTTGGCATTAGAGGCGTGGAGTGAATTAGAGCAAACCCTCACCAACCAATCAGTGCCTCTTCTGTCATGTGGATGTTGAGAAAAATTTAAAGAGGAAAAAAAACCAAAAAAACCTCCGCCCGCTAAACTGCGTGCCAACCCGAACCGCTCCCCATTCTCCTGGAAACGGGGGCTGAATTTTCCCGCGGCCTCCGACTATCACCGCGTCATCATTAAAGCGGGCCCTCGGGGTCCCTGCCGGGCTGAAAGCGCATTCCGATTCGCTGTCGTGACCTCCACTCGTGCATGTACGACGCAGGACCTCGCCCCCGCAGGGCGTGACAGGCGCGCACGGGGCTTTCGGGAGGCAAGCGGCCCCCGGAGCCGGACGCGTGTAAATATTTGACATGTCCCCGGGTTAAAGGTCAGGCACCGCGGGCGCTACATGCCCACGCGAGCACGCACGCACCTGGGACATGGCGAGTTTACGGGGGCCTGATGTGCGGGATCTGCGGGCGTATGGACACACGGTGCAGGCTGCACTATACACACAGTATGCTTGGCTTTGTGTTGGGACAGTTATTAAGCACAGGTTGTTTTTTTTGCAATATCTTGACTTTGTTTTTCGAATTACCGGCATTTCGGAAGTCTGAAAGAATAAACCTATTTTTGTGCAGCATCTCGCAAACCCTCAGGTTTAACGTTCGGTCTGTTGCGTCGAGAAAAAACAACCACCCTGGAACGCGCGGTAACGCCGTTCCCCGTTTGCGCAGAGCGAACGGTAACGCCCTGCGACCCCTGCGGCGGAGGATCGGTCTGCTCCGCTCGTGCCACGTCAAACCCCCGCCGCTCGAAAAAAACCTCCGCATTGCGCGCAGCCACGGGTTTATCCGCCGTACCGCATCACATTTTCGGATGCACTCCATTTCACACTGTAAGTGAGATAAGTGCCTCCTCCCTGGTCGTCCATCCATAAAACCCAGAGGGAGTAAATCAATGTCAAGTCATAAAGCCTCCGGGGTCAAAGGGGAGGTCTGCTGTTGCGCAGTCGAAGTCAAAGTGTATTATTTCCAGGCGAGATCGGGGATGGCTTTTTTTCTTTTTTTTAAATGGGCCGTGGCACATGCGGAGGTGACCGCGCATAATCGGCGTGATGCAGCTTTCGCTCCCGAGTCGCGCGAACTGAATTATCTGACGAACGATCCGGTGAAGTGCTCGAACGTCGCCCGGCCGTATTTGAACGGCGCTGAGACGAGACGGCCGTAACGTCTGCCGCGCTCGCCGGGAGAGAAGACGCCCAAGAACTGAGTCATTCATCAAGAAATAAACACATAAATCCCGATTAGCTCCGACCCGCTCGCCGTTAAATTCACCCGTTTGGGATTAACGCTGCGGAACGCCAGCTAACGCCGGACCACTGCGCCTGGACTCGCGGGGGTTCGCACGCTCGTTCGCAGGCGAACCGATCCCCGCTCGGTAAAGTTTTTTCAAACTTTTGGGAAAACGACTGGCTGGGTAACCGGCAGACGGACTCGCGACGGCCCCAGGATGCGGCTGAGATCGCTCGGACGCCGAGGTGAGAATAAAGCAGATTAATGAGACTTTCACATGACATTAAACGCGCCGTTTGTGCATATTCAGTGCGCACTAAGCCGAACCAGCTCCGACGCCGAACCCGAGGAATTACAGCCGCGCCTCATAATGAGGCTTCCAGTTCCGTTCGTCGGCAATTTGCGCGTCGTTCTGCTACGCCGCGGCGCGCCGTCGCTCGCCAAAGGCATAAACTGCGCCGGTGTGAACACATCTCCGCCGGTGGCCTCCCCCGCCGTGCGTCACATGAACGCTTCCAGCAGGAGCATTTCGCATCGTAAAGGCTTTTATTGCTTCACGCATTACGGCTCGTCGCAACACACACACGCGGCGAAACGCGCGCCTATTTGTATGTACGTCGCGTGTTCGGCTCCAGAGCGCCCGAGCCAAACTGTTTCCCGCTCCGCGCTTAACGGCCCAGCTCGGCGCCACGGGCTTGACAGAGCTTCTCTAATAGTCAGCGCTTAGTCAAAGTAGGCATCCCTGAAATGTGAAAATCAATCATGGGTGACAGCTCATTTGGGCTATCTACCAGGCGAAGGCAGAGAAAGGGAATAAAAGAGGAGAAATTCCAATTACACGGCCGATGCCCGTTCGCGCCGCGGATATGCGTAACCTCCGGCTCACGTTGTTGACGCCCCCATCCAGTTGGATAATGAGCACGCTGTGGGCGTAGCTTGTTCGGCGGAGTTAAGCATTAGAGGGATAAAGCGGGCACCTCGTTGTGGAGAAGATCCAGGTGGCGGTGGAAGAATCCCGCCGCGACGCTGGCGCGGGGGGGCGCCCAGTCCGAAGCGCGGCGTTTTCGAAGACGAAGGGTTCGGCTTTAAATGCCGGCGACAAATCAGAGGATGACTTCATCATGCCCCAGACTGACAGCAGCTTACGTGACCCATTTAACCTTCTCGCGAGCCATCCCCACCCCCCGCCCCCGCAATCTGTTCATTGGCCGCCATGTCACCCGTGGACGGAGCGCCGCGGCGACCTGCCGCGGATTCAAACTGCTCAAAACTAATATCATTTTGTCTGGGCAATCTAATAAAAGACGAGAGCCATTTTCCCTCTTTTCCGTCTCTCCTGCCCTCCTTCCATATATCCTGGCGGAACCGCTATGATTCATCGGCGCTGCGGTGGTGGCGGCTCTCAGTATGCGATGAGTGAAAGGCACCTTGGGGAATTTTATGATCCATGACGAAGCGTCCAGGATCATTTTGGATGTATGCATGTGTCACTGCATATTAATAATGGCCTCTGTCTCATGAAAAGCGCCAGCACACCTTCAAAAGAGATAATTTAATCTTCTCCCCGCTGAGCCTCCTCTCCTCTCCACGCCCGCTAATACTTTCCCTCAGAAACCCAGTCAAAGGAGCCA
Organism: Psettodes erumei; assembly: GCA_016785225.1. Lineage (NCBI taxonomy): Eukaryota > Metazoa > Chordata > Actinopteri > Pleuronectiformes > Psettodidae > Psettodes > Psettodes erumei. Next base: position 244,014 of record JAFBJZ010000873.1, on the reverse strand, counting down.
TCGCTTACATTGTGCACCTTGGCTTTGGGATGATAAAAAAAGGAGAAGGAACAGGAAATGATAGAGGAAGTAGAGCCAACCAGGAGGAGGAAATAAGCCCCAGATTCGCGACGCCGCTGAGGAAGATAAACACAGAGCCGATGGAGAATCTCCTTTCTTCTCTTTCGGGATGTAAATTGCGTGGTCATGTGATGTGACCAAGGGGATAGCTGCTGAGAAAATTGACTTTTTTAACCTTTCTGGGCTGTCTGTCCGTTGCTGAGAATCATGTGCAGCGGGTAAAAAAAAATTCCCCTCATTAAAGATTACCATCCTGCAGCGGCGTCCCCATTCTCGCACCGCACGCCTGCAAACAAGCGAAAGAACGGGCTCCACGCGCACCCTTTATCTCGCAGAAAGATTCCATTCTGTTTAAAGAGCCGGCGCCCCGCGGTGAAGCCCGAACAAATGAGGGGAGCGACGTCGGATCCCGGACTTGTTTGCGGGACGCCATGGCGAGCCGAAGCGGGGAGCGCGGCTACTCGTTATTCGAGCGGCTGCCTGGCGTATCAAAAGCTATCGGGCCCGGGGGAAAAAAAAAATCTCAACCACGGCAACCTGATCTAATAATTGCACGCAAACTCGAAGTTGATAGGTAATCACCCGAAGCATCCTCTTGATTTTACCGTCCCAGATGATGCGGCGGAAGCAGAGAGCCGCTTAACCTCTGTCCAAGGGGAGACGCCGCCGCCAAGACTCGCCGTAAAACACCTTCCATTATGTAAATAGACCCACCGACATATTCCCCTATATACCCATAAAACGTTTAGGGCGCGCACAACGGCCACATATTGGCACGTGCGACGCCGCGACGCTTAATCTTTCGCTAACGTCAGCTGATGATGCAAGTGCGGTGAGAAGACTGGCGAACCTACGAAAAGAGGCATTAATAGTCCATCGAGAGGGCATTGGCGGGGGGGGGGAAGCAAAGTCAACGTCAAATATCAAATGCAACGTGGCACTGAATTGCAAATGAATGCAAATCGGGGCCAAATCCATTCAAGTGCTGCGAATTACACTTAGCACGTCAACACAAGGGCTGTATCTCTTGATCTTGACGGGTGTTGGTTTGACTTAAATAAGCTGAAAACGAATCGCAACACGTTTTCCCCATTGTCCTTTGTGTGTTCCTGAGTACCAGTGATTACTAACAGTGGCTTATTTTTCTCCCAATTGAGAATGCGGTCCATTAATTTATATATATATATATATATATATATTTTTTCTCTCCCTTTATCTTTTTACAACATTTGGAGTTTAGCTTTTATTAAGGGTGCCGATGTAACCGGGGGGGGCGCCGCATATCTGAGGAGAGCAGCACTTAAAACAAGCGCGAAGAACAAAACAAGAGACTGTTATACGCTGAGGATTTCCGACAAAAGGCGTCTGCGTCGCATTGTGGCGGCCCCCGGATTACAAGGCGGAAAAAAAAAAACAAGCCGAGGCCGGCTCTGCAAATATTAGACGACGACTCGCACACAGCCCCCGACCAAAACTGCGCCGTTCTCGCGAAAAAAAGGTGGCGATCCAAGTGTATTCAGCGAGGCCTGGAAAATGGAGAATATACCGAAGTATATGATTTATTTTAACCCTCCTCAATATGTAAATGAAGCACTGCTTCATCACCGTCGCTATCTGATGTCAAATGAGCAGCAAAGAAATCCTGAAGATGCCCTCCAGACATGTTTCTAAGACATACAAATGCTCTGCTTTGAATAATAATTTGTCTGAGATGGAGTTTTTTTTCCTGCAAAAAAAGTACATTTACCTCATTAATAATTCAACTTAAAACTACTCCTTCTCCCAATTCGAAAAAAAAAAATCCTGAATCTACCAATAGATTTATTCTTATCTGAAAAGTTCGACCGTTTGACGCAAGCTGCCTGCCGCTTTCGTGCGTGAAGTTGCCAGTGTCTACGTCCGAACTCCCCGCTCGTACGCGCGTCAGAGAAACTTCAGAGAAATGGGGAAAAACATCTCGTGTAACTCTGCACAAACAACCTTCCGTGCCAGTTTGAGGTCAAACGTCCCGGTGACATAACGGAGAGCAAAACACAGTCACGAGTGGGTGGGTGGGGGGGATGACTTCCTGAAAGCTGAAGGACAGAATAAACAACGTCCGGAAGCACGCGTGCAGCTTTCGAGGTCACGACAGAACCGTGATTGCGGCTCCTTGAACGCAGCGCTGGGCCGTTATGCCGCCAATGAGCGAGCGGCATCACATTTATGGCGATATTGGATTTTAATATCATTTATGCATCAGCGTGGTTCGCAGGATATTTAATTCCCCCGGATTAGACGTAGACATTCACGTCTAATTAATTTACCCGTTTACAGTTTCTTAATTGATTTATTTTTCATAAATTGAATTCACGTTAAATTCATTATGTACACTCAGATGGTTATAGCCACATCGCCTGCTCCTAATTGTGACGTTTCCTTTAAAAAAAAAAAAAAAAAAACACATCCGAGCTTGAGGCGTCGCAGCAGAGCGACGTGTGGCCGTGCAATTTCAGGCCTTAGGTTAATGAGTTTCTCCTCCTGACGTCTTAAAGACGTTGTCACCGTGACTCCCGCTTCCGCTGCAGCCACGACGACGCGCGCGACGAGCCAATTAACGGTCGACACAGATGAGTCAGAGGGGCTCTCGCCGGCATGGGTGGCGTGAAAGAGCAGGGGGGAGTGAAAAGCGGCAGAACCGGGAAGCGAACCCGCCGAAGTGCGATCTTCCCCGTCCATGTCTGAATGAACCGCGCGGTCCGGGGAGCGGTGCTTTATTCACACCCGTCCCTCGCGCCGGGCCGCGCTGGCGGCCGCGAGCGAGATCCCCCGCTGTCTTCAAGGTACCTCGCTGTCGCCACGTTCTCACCTCCCCTCGGGAGCACGGAGGAGGTGAGAGGGAGAGGAGCCTCATCTGTCATCACAGCTTAGATCAGTGTCCCGCCTCCACCCCCACACCCCCGCTGCCTCCGCACCCCGTGCCCTCCGCCCAAAACCCCCAGCAGCGCATTACGCAACTTCAAAAAACAAGGTCGCGGAAATATCCGGAGAGGAATCAACGCGGACGAACAGGAGAGGAAGGGAAGGAGGGGGAGAGGAAGATCCTCTGCCTCCGCCCTCTCCGCCCGCGCCCATCGCAGTGTGTGATTCAGCGGGGAGGTCAGACCAGTGGAACGAGAGAGCCCGCAGCGCCGAAACGCGCGCAAACGCACGGATTCGCGCGCGCGTGTCACGCGCCGGCGGCCGGGTGGGGGGGTGGGGGGGTGGAATCACGCCAGTTCCAGCAAGACGCGGCCCACCGTATTCTCGTGTTTGCGTAATCAGGCCGCATGCGGAGAGGCGCAGCACTGTGAAGACTAATACTCACCCGCAGTTAGGATCAAATTTCCTAAACAAGACATCCTCTTGAGGAAGAAACCTCAATCTGAACCCCTCTCTCTCATGCATTATTAACGAGGCTCTCAGTTAAAAAAAAAACATAAAATAAATAAAAAAATAGTCCTGGTGAGTTGAAAGGACGTCACGCGTTGCCTCTGCGTTGCGCGGGGAATTAACAATACCAATTAGTGCAGAGGAGGAGAAGAGAGACACGCGGGCGACTTCGCGAAACAGCCGGCGATCGAAAGAGACGGCGAGGTCCACGCTGCGCTGAGAGGGAACGCACGAGAACGGCGCCACAACATGAATATTTTTGATGCTCAATTAGTCGAGGAAATTAATCCGAAACTTGGACGCTGCGACCGGGCTCGCACTCGGCGGCGGCAGCGCGAGCTAAATGTTAACAGCTAGCGCGCTGATGATAAGCAGGCGGTTTCGCAGGTATTCGGTCATAAAGTGTTCATTGAAATTTTGACCTGATTAGCGTGATGAGGAAAAAGCCGGGGGAAAAATATTTAGTTTGGCAACGCCGCGCTTTATGAATCAGCTCTTTTTTTATATGCGGGGGGGATGGCGGTGATGAAAGTCTGCAGAAGCGACAGTGGCTGATCATCATTCCCACACAGCCAAACCGTCGCTAATTAAATTTTCTGGCTGAGGGAAAAAAAAAAGGCCAGTACCTGACCCAGAGCTGTGTCCGCTGCGCCGGAGAACAATCCGTTCTCCGGTCCTCCCGAAATAAACTGTCGCCGCGGAAGTCGACGGCCATTAAGTGGAGGAGCCGCGCGTCCGCAGCTGCGGTTTTCCCCGCGACCGCCACGCGTGTGTACGGCCATGTCATTACATGTTAATGGGCTTTCCTCCGACGCGGCGGCGGAGCGGGGAGACGGAGGGGCTGTGGTGGAGAGAACAGGGGAACCATTTGATGTTTGCCAGTTGAAAGAATAAGCCTTCCTTTGGGTTGTGCTTTCCACAGAGGCATGCTGGGATTGAAAGAGCGCTCGCCCGGGGCTAAAGGGGGATTTTTGGTGGGCGTCGCACATCCAATTACCGCGGTAGCGTCGCGGAGATCCGAGGGAGTGGGCTGGGGGGGGGGGGTCGTGGGCGCGCGCCCGACGGGCGGACGCACACGTGCGCCCACGCACAAGCCGACGAGGAAGACACCCACCGCGGGACGGCTCTCGCCGCAGCCAAATTTCACCACCCCTGCATCAGCCGGGGTCGGTCGCTCCGGAATTCATGAATATTATCAGCATGTGCTGATGCGCGGCTTACGATATAAATATGGATAGCAATATGGAAACGCCACCCAGGTTCCACCTCTTCCGAGAGCATCATTAATGCGTTCGCAGGAGCTATTACGGGATTTGTGCGGGCTCTTCTGATGAGCCAGGAGGACCCGCGGATGCGCTAATATGTCGGGGTTTATTGGTGCATTTCAAAGCCGTTTTTGAAGTCTCCTGTTCTGTGGCGAAAAGCCGGGATTTTTGTAGCTGTTTAATATCCCCCGCCAACAAACTTTAATAACCGCGTGCTCCCACATCAGCACGCAGAACACATACCAAACTAATTTTTAAAAAACAGCATCCTTGAATTAATGCATTCAAACTGTTTTTTTTAATATATTTTTTTCCCTTTTTTAACTTCTACCGATTAATAACTGTAATATTTCCTCTTACCTTAAAACAGGGGGTCTGAAGGCCGATGGGAAATCATACTTCACTAGACGTTGCTATGAAATCGATTTTGTGGTGCATTTTTAATTACACAAGATTCGTCATTTCTTTTAATAACATGGAGAAATGGCCCGGAGCACCGCTTCTCTTTTATTGAAGCTGATAAATCTCTACTATCTGTGTAGTTTTAAATCACCTGTGCCACTGCAGGGGGAATGACTCCACATACAGTAAATATACCACCAACATGAGAGATTCAAACCCGGAAGCGCGCGTTTGGGGTCCGGTCGGTGGCTTCGGGCCGTTTGGGAGGCGTCTGCCAAACTTTCACGTTCGGGCCTCAACCGAGCTTCACAGCTCCGAAAGCGCGGAGTGAGTCGACAGCGGTCTTCTTGAGATCCCCAGGACTGGAGCAGCCGTCCCCCAGACATTCGACTATAGATTGACTATCGACCTGCAATTTCACACAGTCAACTCCACCCCCCCACCCCCCCCAGAGGATAAAACCCGCGGTGAGTCTGGCACTAAGCTCGAGAAAAAAGTTCAGGAAAGCTTTTTTTTCCGCTTCGCGCCGAGACCTTTGATTACAGCCCAGGAGCAGCGTAACATCAGCTCTGCTCCGACATATATTTAAGCGATCTTCTCGAGGTAATGATGCTGATGAAGGGTCACTGGAGAGGCCGAAGCGGGCCCCCTCCCCTTCTCCTTATTACCGACACGTCGCGACCGCTCGGGGAGGACGCCACTCTCCGCGGCAGCTGGTACACACCCAGAACTGAAGGAGTCATAATATTGCGTGCGAGGGAAAAAGGCGATGTAAGGGCACGCGCACAATCAAACAGAAGGAAATGGGGAGAAGCAGAAATGATGAAAAAGGGCAGGAGGTCAGCTCAAGCTGTGATTGTGGCATTTGAGAAGGCCCCCCTTCGGGCTTTAGTCATCTTCAGATGAAACACATCTAAGTGACATGAAAGACGAGGAAAAAAGGGCCGCCAAGCGTGCGCCGCTGCACCGACATGAATAGGCATGCGATTTTATTTTTTTCTACTTCTCTGAGTCGGGGGCCGCCGAAAACGACCCGTTCAGCCGTTTCATCGGCGATGTGACGCGGCCCCACCTGCGCCTCCGCGGTCTGGACACGTGCATTAACTCCACCAACCGTGAGATATGAGGAAAAGCGTTTGAGTTTTCAGCTCGAAGCCGCGCTGCAGATAATATGCAGTCCCAACATGCAAAAGCGATTTCGAATTAATCAGTAACTTATATCAAGTGGATTTATGTTAATAAGCAAAGTCAAAGTCTGTCACTGTGGTGATTTGATTGGCCTGTCTCGAAAAGTGCGGGGCGATCGTGGCGAGGGAGTAGCTCTCCAAAAGCAAGCGCGCCTGATGGATTGCTAGTAACTGAAGCAGATGCCCACCCCACCCCCCTCCACCCCCCTCACGGACTTATTTAACTGTTATCGCGGTATTGGCCTCAGCGGCGGATGCCGTCGGCGTACAGGCGCAGCGTTAACTCCAGGTACGACGAACCGCGAAGCCTCCGCCGCGCCAGCCTGAATAAAGACGGCAGACAGTCAGAAGCGCGAGAACGCCAACATCTGCATTAAATCGCGCTCTGAGGTTTCCCTCGCAGCTGAGCGCGGTCTCAGCGGAGAAGTGCTTCGCCTCCTCCAGATAACGCCGCTTGCTTTGCCGTAGGAAGCCATTAACTGACAGCACGCGGCTTGAGGTTATCCCCATGGGTGCAGCAGCCTCTGGGATATACTGCGTCTGGCGGGGAGATGAAGCGAGCGCGACGCTAAAGAGATTAGCTATTACAATGTGAATTTCTGTTAGAAGAATGGGGTTTTCACAGACTAGTGAGGGCTACACAGAAAGCCAAATAATACCAAGAAAAAAAAGCGAGCTCAGCAGACAGCTGGGTGCCCCTTTAAAGATGGTGGGAGGTTTAACGCAACCGCAGCGTCGCACCTTCGCCGGCGCTTTGAGCAGCATCCACGAGGAGTCGGACGGGCTGAGTAGCGAGCGGCGCGATGCACCACGGCGCTAAGTTATGCCCTTGCCCCAGATAGATGAGGAAGCGCGCGCGCCCGCGCCAAAGAGAAGAAAAAAAGCAACCAAGGGGGTCCGTGCGCCTCCCCACCCTCACACGAACTGCGCGTTCATCTGCGTGGAAATTTCACAGTGCCTCTGCAGCGCAACTCCACAGTCAAGGCTCATTCTGCTGGCAGGGAAATGACTAGATTTAAGATTTGAGAGAAGGGGGGGATCCAGCGTGGAGATGTGTTGTCGTTTTCTCTTTGGCGTGGATGGGTGGGGTGAGGAGGTGCTGGTGCGATGCTTGTTGATGCAGGGGATGCGCGGCTCCCCCGCTGTCTGGCTGTTTGGCACTGCTTTCTGAAGCTCGAGACTACTGAAGGCGTCGTTGTCAACACATTTACTTCGCCACTGTTCTCGCTTGTCAGGGAAGCTTAAGCATTATTTGCCGCAAAGATAAGTAGGGCCCCTTCCTGCCGTTGCCTCACAGCAATGAAATGTTGGTGATTTTTGAAGAGTGCGCTCCCCTCCCCCCATCCCCCTTCGCAGCAATCTCATCTGCTCTCGTGCACGATCGTGAGGCTGCTGCGAGGAGCTTTGGTTTCTGCAATCACTTCACATTTGTTTCAGCGATTGATTTCCTGGCATGTGAGCGGAAGGAGAGAATGAGCGAGTGGGTAGGCGGCGAGGGAGGGAGGGAGCGAGGGAGCGAGCTGAGCGAGGAGGGAGGGAGGGAGGGAGGGAGGCAGCGGGGAAGTCAGAGGATGTGCAATGCCAGGCTCACACACTGTCACCATGACAACAGACATCACTTCACAGGAGCAGCACTTAGGATGCCTGTGTGGGCTGAAGTGACATAGTTGAAGGTTGGCATTAGCCTCTTGTGGGTGCCACAACGTACCGATCCTCCCCTGGCTTGCTTCTTGCTTTACTTCCTCCGCAGCGTTGCTAAAAGGCGCCCTGTTGCTCTTGCCAGCTACCTATTGGGACCGCCGAGTGATTTGTACTTTCGGTTTGTAAATGCAGGTCCTGCCAGTTTGGCTTAACAAAGACAATTGAATTGAGTGAGACGCGCGCGGGGAAGACAGGAAGCGACATTCATATTCAAAGAGCCCCTTTCATCATTTGCGTCACTTTGAAGCTGGCTAGCATGTATAATTCTCTGTGATTTGAAGTGATGCCAATCATGGAAATGATAACTCAAAGATGCAGAAACACACCACAGACACTCTTAAGTGTCGGGGAGATATCTGTAGCGCCTTATCAGGGCGCCGCGTTGATGTGTTCAAATGCAAAGCTGACGCATGGCTCGTCAAGAGCTGGCGCGCGCATTAATGGATTATATATCTACACTATCTTAATAGAAATAAATGATCCACGTCCGGAAGTGGTTTAACACTTAATGACTCATCCATTTACAAACTTTTTTCTTTTTAAAAAAGACACAGTTAAGTCATACGTACACTAACACAACTCAAGCTGAAGTGCATCCGTTGATGACATCATCAATGACGCCACGACGATGACGTCATCGGGGGCATGCTGCAGCTCAACTCTAAAGAAAACGCGGTTACTACGAGAACAGCGGGTGCAGTGTCAACTGAACGGAGGAATCTCTCTCTCCGTCGATTTTCTCAACAATAGCTCGTCCAAAAAACCAAAACTTCACAGCCAACTTCCGCAGGTCCCCACGTAACGCATCTGCGAGGGTCGAAGTCGATCGGGCGAGCGTTCGGCGAGAAAAATCAAAACGCAGAAAGGAAGCGAGACGGGCAAAGAGACAGGCCGACGGAGATTGCCCCAGTCGTTAGCAGCATGTCATTTCACTGAGCTGCAAAGCAGGTGGAGGACGTAAGCGTCACGCCGCGTCTCGTCAGCGTCTCATCAGCGCGAGCCATCTCTGCGGCCCGGCCTCGTTCACCCACTCACGTCGCACAGTGCACCGCGCGTACAAGCCGGCCGGGCGGTCAGGAGGGAGCGGGACAAATCACGGCACGCGGCGCGTATGATGGGATTTTAATGAATGTGTGACTTACAGTATCCGTGAGTCAGTGGTTACAAATCGCGCAGAAAATTAAACCGCAGAGCGGAGCTCTGACTCGTACGAGGGGATCATGCCTCAGCCCATAGGGTCCGTTGTTTTAATTACAATTCTCATTATTCCACCAGAAGTCTCGGAGTAACCGCAAAGGTGGATTTTTTTTTTTTTTTTTTTAATCTTCTCAAATATTAACGTTCGAGAAATTGCACGGCGGTGAGATGAACAAATCAGGCCTTGTTTTGTCTTTATTTTTGAATTTTAGGTAAGGATTCCAAAGAAAAGAGCGGGTTTTATGTGCAGCTGCAACAAAACACTGCTAAAAGACAGATCCAGGTCAAGCCAGCTGCAGATACCAGCCGGCCAGCCTTGACTTCGTCAAAATTTTCTTCCACCCCATTTACCAACCACGGCACACAATAGTTTTGAAGTGTGCGTCCTCTACTTGAGTGTTTCCATTTAATTCTGCTTTATGCCTCTACATCTCTATTTTACAGGAAAAACGTGATACTTTATAACCTCTGAATTTTCAGTCGCCAAATATAAAGTGCTATAAAGATATAAATGGCATTGAATTGTTTGATGGCGGTTTTTAGTACGCAGCATAGAGCAGAGAGTAATGACAGAGAGAGGCACGGTGAATGAAACAGGGTTACCTGGTCAGAAGGAGGAACTGGCGACGTCGCAGTCACGTGACCAGCGGCGAGAGCCGCCGCGCCAACTGACAGTTTTGTCTTTAAACGCGAGTCTGTATGAGTCAAACTCACACAGTCCGGAATTCCCCGATCCTCAGGAAAAAAAAAATGCTCAGCTACTGTCCCTGCAAATGAGGATGCGAAGCAAAAACAGCAAGAACAGCACGATATTACAGATCCTGGTCAAGCTACGGGCCTGTTGGCACTGCACTCACACACCGGCCCTTTTTTTGTTCCAAGGCCTGTCGTCACTTGTAGTCAGTGCAGCACTTGTTATTTGTATTCATCTATCCAAACCAAAGTAGCAGGGTAAAACATCCTTTCAAGATGGGACATCTCGCCATTTCCTTCTGAATACAAAGATGGGAGGGGGGGGCAAGCGAAGGAAACACAACACTCTGCCAATGGGGAGTCTCATTCCAGGGATCGGAATCTGTCATGAGTCACAGCTGCAACAGCACAATTAACCTGTTTGGCTTCTTAAACCGAGATATTATAGCTTTAATTTACTGGAGACGGGCCATGTGTCCGTCAACATGAGGAAATTAACACTATCACAAGAAATTAAATCACGGCAGATAAAAAAAAAGACACCTTGCTGCCGTACAAGGTAATATTGGCAGGGCCAAGGTTGACATTTAAGATTTATATCTTGTTTTTTAATGATCCAAGTGATAAATTGCCACTTCATTAGAATGTCAGTCAAGACAGGGAAAAGTATCAGTTCTGGGTCACCGCAGGGCCGCCTCTGAAGGTGAGAGGCCGCGCCCGACTTCATTAAAAGTACAGGGTTAGTCCTGATCCTAAACAAACCGGGGGAACGAGGCCGGCCGCGTCGCGCGCCACAACAGGACTTAACGAATGAACGACGACAAGATCATTAGCAGCGCCTTTCTGTCCTCCGCAGCGTACAGGGCGGGACAAGTAGCTCAGGGTTTGGGGATGTGGGCTTAACAGTCGAAGCAGCCAGCCAGGTTACAATAAGCTCCTTTTGGTCCGCGGCGGGGATTTGGCCTTGAATGATCCGGAGGTAAATTGTGTTCCTGAACTCGTCCAAATCCTCGCAGTAGAAGGGGGGAAAAGTATTACGGCTGCTCCGGATGCCTGCAAAGTAGCCAAAGCTACGTTATGGGTTTTTTTTTTTCTTTGATGACAAATCATCAAGGAAAATATTGCGCTCGCCGAACATCCACGCTGACAACACATTCCATTCATCACAGCCGCGCGTGACTTTATCTTTGCTGTCGACAATGCAAAAAGAAAAGGGGAGCAGAATTGCTTATTTTCCGCGCAGAGGACAATGTGGCTGTTGACAATGGTGTTAAAATCCCCCCCTTTCTGTACAGCCCAGGAGCTTACGGCTCCATTTTCCATTTTGCCTACTGCCAAACTATACACAGCTGCTTTCTCCAAAACAGTGGGGGGGGGGACAAATCCGAAAAGTGGCATCCTTCCAGCGGAGAGGGCCACCCTGCCCACAACAAAGAGACGCACACCTCACAGAAACATGGTCAACGTGTCAAACGTGACCTCTTGGCTTCGCAGCCAAGCGGCGCGGCCCAGAGATGGAATTAGAAAGAGGCACTTCCCTGAATTTACGCACGTGAGAAGCACGATTCAGCCCGCGGCAACAGCGGTGCAACAGCTTCTCTGGCTCTGGAGAACCTTTCTTAAAGTCTGAGACGGTAACCCTGACGATGTCGAAGTTTGGCACATCTCAGCCTCCCACGGGTCCCCTGGCTTTGCGGACAGGCGCCACCGAGGTCGTTCAACATCCCGTTAATTTGGGAGGCGAACATGAAGTGTGGTTTCCAAAATTTCACCCCCGCGGAAAAGCAGCTGTTTCAACTAAGTCGCATTGTGTTGGGAGTTTTTAAGTAAAGCTGTCGAACACTGAGCGCAGCAGGACGGCTCCAGACTCGGAGTTCAAGCATTGCCTATGCAGTGTATATTCAGCGCCAGCCCCGGAGGACTGGGTCCAAAGAGAACTGACATTCGGTATGATTAAGCTGGTGCTATCTGAGGCCCCACCCAGGGGTACGCATCAATCCCCAATGCGCGCCGCGCGACGCTTCGCTGCAACAAATCACTCCCCCTGCCCGGCCGTACGTCCCCGTTCGTCTCTCATCGAAGCCGCGCGTGCCGGAGACGTCCGTCGATCGTCCCCGTGAGGGGGTGGGGGGGGCGGAGACGGAGAAACAGGCGGAGGCGGGGGGGAGGAGATAGAGTTATCCGTGGTCTCATTACGGTGGGAAATGCGAGGGTCCCGATCCAAGGGAATGATGAAGGACCCTGTGGAGGAGGCCTCTGAGAACCAACAAAGACGGCTTTAGTTTCGCTGGCAGAATGCATTTGCATAGCTTAGAAGCCAAAGCGTCTGAACCGGGGCTCATGAAAAGAAACCCCAGCAATTGCTTGGACTTCAATGCAAACGAGAGGGAGCGAGAGAGACGGAGCGAGAGGGAGAGAGAGAGAGAGAGAGAGAGAGAGAGAGAGAGAGAAGTGGGGTGGGAGAAAAAGCAGCGGAACTTTTTTTTTTCCCCCCCTCTTCAGTAACATAACACAAATCAAGATCAGGAATATCTGCACATCCCACGGAGGTTGTCGCCGGCTGACTTTGATGCGAGGGGAACACAGCGAGGGCGGCGCGCCTCCAGATAAAGACAAGACGAGCGGGAGAGCATCCCCGCGCTATCGTGAGAGTCGCGTTCCGTTGCGGCCGTTTGATAGTATTGTTAAGCGCAGCTGCGGCGGTCGGCGGCGCGACGCGTGAACGGCGCTTGCGGACGCCGAGCGGGTCGGCCGGGTGCATCGTGGGACGTCTTCCGCCGGCTACGACAGGGGGGGGAGAGCGGCGGCAGCAGGCCTGCTGGAGCGCCGGAGATGGACAAAGAGATGAGCACAGGTTGAGATAATAGAGCGGTCTCCGGGAGGACAGTGTGTGTGTGTGCGTGTGCGTGGTGGAAAAAAAAAAAAAGATACGCTCTGAGGAGGGGAAAGGAAAAAAAAAAAAAAGAGGAAGAGCTGAGGCGAACGGAGAGGGAGTGCGGCAGATGTTGTACTTTAGCCGTGCTTCTCTTCTACTCCTCTCCGTGGCCCTGGAGTCATGGAGGGATGACTAGCCTTCATCAATCCTCTTTAATGACTCTGGCAGCGCCACTTAACGCACCAGTATGTGATTTCTTCATTACTACATCATGATTCCGCCATTTAGTCGGCGGCGGTGACGCGCGCTGACGCTCGGTGGGGGGAGGGGAGAAATAATCGGCGAAAGTCTCATTTTCACAAACCGTCCCATTCGGAAGAGGATGCGCGCCGCTTCGAGTGCGACGAAAAAGGGTGATGACGGGATCCGGCGGTACACGGGCAGTTACTGAAATGCATTTCGCTGTGGAAAGATGGAGGAACGTCTCCCACGTACAATACTCCGACTGTAAAAAAACAAAACAAAACAGTTGGGAAGCTCTGCCGCCGCTCAGTTCCCGGCGCCATTGCTGCATGTGTTATTCACTCACACGCTCGCCCGCCTCTCACCTGCGCGGGGCACAACGCTCCGACCCCCCTTTCCTCCGTGACCCTCAGCGAACACACCGGGAGGGGACGCGCAACACGTATGCCGACGCGTTGCCGCTATCAATAATAAATGCCCACGACTGAACCTTGCCATTTTCATTCAGACCCCGTCTCCGGAGACGCGCTGTATTCTTTAAACATGAGCTGTAGATGTGACCGCGCCGGGGGGTCGTTTACAAGAATGTGACATACAAGAGGCCGTGACAATCTGTGCGCCGTATTTACACCCCCAGCGTCATTTCCTGTCGCAGGAAATACGACGCAGCGCCCAGGAAGCGGGATGGATGTAAGTCCTCAGCAAAGCCCACCTACTGTGGAAGAGGTGAAGAGGCGGGTGGGAGACGTGGAGGGAAAAAGGGGAGGTGAGACGATGCCCCGGCGCGACAATCACGCATCCGCACGAGCGCAAACGCGTGCTGGCGAACACTCAAACAATTCCATCTGCTACATCCCTCCATCATGTCCGCTGCTTTAAGGCCTGCACGTCCGCAGGATGACGGGATGGCACGGGATACGACGCCTTCTAATGAGCTAGCGTCTCGGGCTGAGGGCGCGCGTACAGCTCGCTCGCGCCGACGAGCCGCCACTTTGATCCCACGCTCGGGCGATGGGGTTTTCGACGGTCAGCGTCACGCCCGTCTCCCCCTGCATGCGTGCACGTCTTGGGAGCAGGCAACTTGGCAGGGGCCCAATCAGGCGGAGGCGGCGATTTCTCGAGGCGTCTGTATTTGATGAGAGGCCGTGCCCTCAGGCTTAAAGCGTAGCCCGGTGGAATTCGCCAAACTCCAAACAACAGAACCTGCATGAAAAATCTCACGCTGAAGAATGAGTGCTGAAAGGCCTGGAGACGAGGCAGAATCGATGAGCTCCGCATTCCTGGACGTGTTTTTAATGTGAATCGACTCTGCAACAGGTGTGAGAGCGGGAGAAATGTGGCGACGGGAATGACCGTGCGCACGTGTGAGCGGACGCGCTAATGCCGCGCTGACCTGCGCCGCGATTTATGATTTAGTTCGCCTCCTCCCTCTGGAGCTGAAGGAGGCGCGGCACCGGTCAGGTAGCAGCACCGTGACTGTTCTCGTCATGCTCACGCTAACCTCTTATTGCTACATCATCCCCACACACACGCGCACGCACACACGCCGGCACCATGGCGACAGAAGATCTTTTTAGTGCTCGGCAAAGAAAACGGCCCTCCGAAAACGCTCCGTCCCCGCACCTCTACTTGAGCTCGCGCTCTCCCCCGGCAGCACAGCCTCTGCTTCCGTCAGCGCCTCCCGCCTCTGCCGACGGCAGGTCAGGGCTGCGCGGCTCGAGGCTTCCTCCCAGCCCCAACGTTAGTGCACATGAATCATTATTTCCTCACAGCGTTTCTGCCGCTGCCGCCGCCGCCGCTGGGAGGATGACAATTCATAGGAGACATCATCTGAGCCACTGGTTGCACAAACAGACATGGTAAGAGACAGATATGCAAGTGTGTGTGTGTGTGGTGGGGGGGGGTTACTGAGAGAGTCTCAGGCAGACATAAGGAGGAGGTGGACACATAGATCAAGCACAAAAAAACCCCACTCATGACTGTGCATACTAAACGCTACTGCTCAGCAGACGACGGTCCTCCAGCAGCATTCCAAAAAAATAATAATACATTTGGCCTGATGTCAGGCGAGCGCCGAGCCCGACCTTTCACATGCTAATTAACAAACGGCATGTATGTAGGTGACCGGCGTGAGAGGCTGCAGGGGATTCGAGGCAGATCCGCCAAGGTTCCAGTGGAATAGTCTGAAAAACGGACCGGACTAAAATTAGCCCGCTCGCCCCAAAGCATCCTGAGTGATGGATTGGATGAGGAGAAGGGGGGCTGTGCATGATTGGCTACACACGCGATTTGCTGTATAACCCTCGGGCTTGCCGAGAACATTTGGAGCCTCTCACTCAAACATGACATTCAGACCTGGTTTGTCACCCTTACTCGAGCTGACGTTGGAAGGGAGTGTGGGAAGAGGGGGGGGGGATGAAATGTTAGTAAGGGGACCTTGTGGCTCTGAAGCCGATAAGCTGATAACTGTATTTTCTTTCTACAAGGTCATGATCACATTTGGTTCCACGCACTCACCGTACACTCCTTGGCAACGGACGCCCTCCGCGATCAGCGCCAGCAGCCCCAAAACACAGATAATTAGATCCATCCCTTCACGTTAGTCTCTGCATATCCAGCTCCTCAATGGCAAGAAGTCCTCCGGGGAGGTGGAACTGAGGCGCATAGACGCGGCGCGGCTCCGGGGTCCGCGCGTCGATTAATTCAGTCTCGGCGCACGCTGTAAAGGTATTTTATGGGCGCGGGGGGGCGAGCGGGGTCGGGCGGCGGGTGGTTTCGGCGTCCACTGCCATGAAGTCGCAGAGCGCAGCAGCGCCGGCGGCACGGAGACGCCGCGGAGGATGCGGGGAGGAAAGGGGAGGAGGAGCGGGGGGTGGGGGAGCGCGGGAGGGGGGGGGTGTAGACGCGGGGAGTGGGCTGCAGAAAAGCCCGGCCTTACAACAAACGGCAACCTCTCCTCGGCTCCAGGTGGGTTGCGCGCTCCCCGGAAACCGTGTGTCCGTGGACTTTAGCGAAGACCCCCGAGGCGGCGGAACGCGGGGGCGCACGGACGCTGTCGAGTACGGACGAGACCCACGGACATAGCTCCTCTTATTCCAGCTGTGGCCACGGCTCGCTCCGCGGATGCTGCTGCCGCTGCTGCTTCTGATGCTGCTGCTGCATTGACTGTATGCTGTCAAACGAAGCCATCACCTTCTACCCAACCAAGAAAAAAAAAGAGAGAGAGAGAGAGAGAGACAGCCACAGTTAAATTCTTGCCGCTTTCGTCCCCGGGGGGCCATAAAGCCGTCAAGCTGCCGCTCGGCAGACACCACGGCGAAGGCTCGCGCGCTCGCACGGTCGCATCACGACCGCAAACACGCGACGCCGCGCGCTCCTCTCGTCTCTCCCGGCGGCGACGGCGAGGGGAGGGTCCGGTCCGGCGGGGAGGAGGTGGTGGTGGTGGAGGAGGGGGGGGCGAGGGCGGGGTTCCTCCGCAGCTCCCGCGGCGCCGCGAGAAAAAGAGAGAGAGAGAGCACTTTCTTTAACGAATTCGCCCGACGGTGGGAGCCGGATGCGCCCGCCGCGGAATCCAGTTGAGCATCGGTCACGTCGCGCGATACGTGCTACGGAGACCGAGTGGCACCGCGAACGCTCTGTGGTCTACGTCAAGAGGGTGCGTGGCTTCCAGCGCTCATCTGTATGGGAGGCTTCGCGCGGCGTCAGGAAAGGCATGAGAGGCGCAGCTGCTGGATGCTGAGAGAGAGAGAGGGAGGAGGAGGAGGCTGAGGAGGAGGGGGGGGGGGGGTAAACCATTGGAATTCAGGAGATCGAGCTTTGACAGACCTTTACGATCAAAACCGAACACACAGTACACCCCACCCCACCCCACCCCACCCCCCACACACACAGCACACAGGGAGGACGGGACGCCGCCTTATCACGCAGCATTCATCCGCCACATTAGGTTTATTGGGCTCCAAAAGGCGAGGAGCCGGCCCAAGTCCGAGCGCACGCTGCCACCAGCCTCACACAGTCCATCTTTTGGACAGTTTTTCCCCCAAAAAAATACATTATACTCTCAAAGTTTCCAAGAGGTACAGCTAAGTGGTCCCCAAATGGGGTCCCAGTATAGGCCCTTAGGGGTCCTGCCGGCTGCTCCGGGGGAGACTCCTGCAAAAGGAGAAAAAGCCATTTCATTATATTCGGTTCTGCTATATTTAGAAATAACCCAGCTGAAGAATGTGGAGTCAGGACTCTTCTGACCGGGAGTTTCGATCAGCGCCTCGTGGTTTTACAGACCGTTTCGAAGTCACATCACCGTTATACTGCAAATGGTCCCGCCTTATTGTATTTCCTGTTAAAGGGTTGGGTAATAATATCAGGAGCTGGCAGGATCTCAGCGCAATTTGGATTTAACGGTCTTCATTATGATATTTTCCACGGCGGAGCAGCAAATACTTATAAGGATGAATGGGGATGAGGAGCTGCAGGTTGAACCGCGATCACAGCAACAGCAAAAGGCGCGAATCGACACTTGGTTATCACATGTTTCACTGTGCTTCATGGCAGTTAACAATCTGACTTAAATGCCTTTTAAAAAAAGAAAAAAAACTCACTTAATGTGCCATACGTTTGAAAAAGTTTAGAGATGAGACTACAGCCACTCTGTTTCTGTGTTTTTCAATTGGAAATGGCTTGACATAGTCCAGCATCAGATCATCCTCTCCAAAAATAGAGAAAAAAAACAGCTGCAGCATCGTCCCGACAAGTAAGTCCAGTAAAAGAGCACGTTTCCCTTAAGGCAAATGTAAAAAAAAGCAACTTTATTTAATTTGTTGTGACAGAGAAGGAAGACCATTTGAAGCACAGAGACAGTTCTCAGAGGGCCCCCCCCCCCTCACCTCTTCACACGCAGCTTGGCTTCAGCATCAGCTGGGGAGGCAGCCAGTGGGCGAATCTGGCGCCCTCTACAGGCCCTAGCTCAATAAATCAATTATCATGCAGTCGTTGTGTCCAGTTTGTGACCGGGCTGTAATTTTGATTGCACACGCTCACGGTTTAAAACAGGAATAACGACGACATCAGGATTATTTCACTGCCTCGTTAGATTTCAATCACTGTTATGCAGCCGAGCTGCCGATATCTTATCGTTAGATGAGTACAATGAATTTAGTGTGGAGTTAATATTTGATATGGGCTATTCTAAATTTAATTTTGGGATCTAAATGATTTACCTTGTCCATCAGTTTTATGCTGTCATTAGTCCGGTGTCCTTGGAGCAGCAGAGGTAGCAGCTGTAATTATTTAACATGACTCTGATCTTATTTTCTGCCAATAACTGTCCTTCTTTCATCTCAAGGTGGGCTTTTTTTTTTTGGACTTTGCCTCAGCCTAACCTTGTATTTCGTTTGCCCTTTTTCGATTTTTTCTATTGTCATTTTAAAAATATTTTTTATTTTTACATCTGCCTCCTGAGTCGTGCTCTCGCGTCTCTTTCCCGAGAACGGTGACAGCTGGAGTGGAGTGGTATAATTGAATCAAATTGTCACTTTTTGTGAAGGCTCTTGATGTGATTAACCTGCCTCAATTAGAATGCTGATATTTGTCAAGAAAAGCAAATCAATATTTGGGCTGAATACTTGGCTGTCAGCACTGTTTGGCAACAGTTACACACAAATCAGCTGAATGCCCTGCCACGTGTATAAATGTGTGTGGGTTGCCCCCCCCCCCCATACGGTGATGTGTGTATACCGTCGCTCATCTCCCATCTGCTCGCTGAAAACCATTCTGTGTGTGTACTGTACCTTCGGATCGCCCGTCCAATATGGAGTGGAGTGGGGAGAAGAATGGGGAACCTTATGGTCCCCATCTGCCTATTGTGGATGAGCCCGTTCTCTGTCCATCTTGTCCTTCCCTTGTGGAATCTGACGCAACCTTTACATAACGAAGATGTTTAATGCTACTGCAGCGCGAGGACATCGCAGGACAAGCCATTATGAAGCCCGTGTCGAGTGTACACGCAGCATCACGAGGGCATTTTTCAATTTAATACACCCCCGCTACCAGTGTGGTTGAATCTGTGACATTTCACCAAACGCATTCAAGTCATAAGGTGCACGGGGTGTCGGACATGGTACCAAACGAGGCAGTTTGGCATTTGGCGAGCCTCTCCGGGGCTTCGCGTCCAACCTCAAAGACGGCAGGCACCCGAATGACATCACGGTTAAGCACAGGGCCGGGGTCGGCGTCTCTGTTTGTGTCGGCGCGTGTGCGCGTGCGCCGCCGCTGCTGCTCCGACAGTATTCTGCTCCGGTTGGCATCGCACATGAGCACATCTCAAATGGAACAACATGTATTTTTCCATCTCGCTGCCTTAAAAGTCATCTAACAGCCAGTGGCCACCTGTGGAAACGGTCCCCCCCCCCCCCCGACTGCTGCGCAGCTCCGAGCCCGTCGCGCGGCACTCGCTTTGTTTTTTTCGCCCGGTCGGCGTCGAGTCGTTCGAATCGCCGGCACCATTTGTCGAACGTGGCATTTGAAGTGAGTGATTGCTTTACGTCGTCCGGCGCACCGTGAGGGAATTGTGAGACAGAAATGACATTCGGCGGGCTCCGGCATTTGGATTCAAACGACTTTAAACGGCTCCAGCGAACCGTAATTACCTATTCCTCTGAACAACCTGAAGCATCATTATGCACGCGGGTGGAATCTGCAACATCCAGGGCACGGGCACCCATCGTGGGTGTGGGATATAAAATTTTGGCCGGCGCTCGGATTTTGCACACGCCTGAATCCCCGCCAAACCCCACGTGCCGCTGCTGACAAATGTTTCACTGAGAAAATGGGTCACCTCTGAGCTGGCAGGAAAGGTTTTCGACGGGGGTGAAATTTTAAAGTGGGCAGATGATTCAGTTTCTCTGTGTCGGGACCTGGACGTGCACGCGGCTTATCCGAGTCCAGCTGGAGGGAAAGCGACTGCGCCGACAAGCTGACGCACAAACCTCTAAGAAGGGAGCGGACATGTTCCTTTATGCGAGCGGCCTCGAGACGTTTCTTTCCGCGTGAGACGCCCCGACACACTCGGCATTCACGGTGGCAGGGGAGCCTGTCGGCAGTATTTACACACATAACTGGGGTGAAAAGAGGTAGCTCTCATGACGAGGTGCAGCGTTTCATGGCGGCTGGCGTGAAGATGCCGCCGGAATCCGGAAACCGCGGGCCACTGTAACCGTCCCCGGCAAGAGATGGGGGCCGGCCTCCGCCGAGGTCATCGCCGCTGTGTGACTGTGGCCTCAACAAGTTTGTAAATCACGCACTATCTTCATTCGCTTTGCCCGCATGGGGACAGTAGGATTTTTATGACACACCTTTCGGCAGCGCTGATTAAAATCCCCACGAATTCATTTATTCACCTGTCTATACTCTGATTAAGAAAACCTTTTTATGTCTCCCTTAATTTAGCCGTACTGCGGCTATCCATTTTAACGCGGGAGAACTTCCTATTGGCCTATTGATCAGCTGTGCTCCCAAGTGGTGCGCCCCAACTCATCAGATTGATTCTGTCATGGCTGTTTTGGTGAGACAGCACGGAGTTAACGCGGCATGCTAAACAAGCGGCGCAGCAGCCGCCACACAAACGGGAGGACCCCGAACGACGGGGGCGGGGGCGGGAATTTTCCCGGACGCTGCTGTCAGAGCGGCGGCATTGAAAAACCCGCTTGGTCCGGGCAAATATTCATTAGCAATCCCCCCCCATCTTCCTACTTAGCCTTCATAAGCATACGGAGATACACGTTAAATGGCGGAGCTTAAAGGTTTAGTGTAATTTGACAAAAAGGTCTTAACTCAAGGTCCACTTAGGTTCCAGCATCTCATGGCCTCAGACTTTGTTCAGCCACCAAGGAGAGTTAAGCAGCACTATAATATGATAAAAAAAACCTCCATAAATAATGTTTAATATGATTAGTAAAAGTAATACTGACTTATTCTGAGGACTACTCATTATCACAAATATCGTACAGATTCTTAATAGGATAGTTACAGTAGTTACTACTTTACACTGGCTCATATTTGAGAGAAATGATATAATTGCATGTAAATATTCATGTATCCACATAAAAAAATGATGTAAAGTCCGCATGTGGGTGTAAATATTGCACGGTGAACACTGAAGTAGCTCTTTGTAATGAGGAAAAGACCTTGAGAGAGAAAAGATTCTCATTATAATCATAAACCGGGCCGCATTTGTTTCTCTCATAGCTGCTGCGTATTTGCAGTGCCGTGCTAATCACAGATGCCGTGATCTAAGCGAGTACAATCAGGTTTCCAATTTAAAACCCTTCAAATGCATAGTAAATGCGATTCCCAGGTTTAGTATGCAGTGCTACTGGGCCCGGCGTCTGGAGAATGTAATTATCTCTCTGTAAAGAAGGTAAAGCGAAGCCCACGTGTTAGCCTCCGTGTCCTCGGCTGCACCGGGGCAGGAAACGAAATCTTCAGAGCCGATCTCATCCTGGGTACATTCATTACGCTACACCCGCCGCGCTCGGCAGACAGTAAATCACAGCACTAACTCCACTTAAAATTGCAGGTGCAGAGTGACATGGAGGAGAAAAAAAAAAAAAAAACTCATTCAAAAGTAAACTTCCGCCGACGGTTTATATGTCGCCGGGCCCTCGGATCAGCGCTAAAATTACACAGCAGTCCGACCTCTGCTGCTCGAAAGGGCCACCGGTAATGACTGTTTGCACCTGTGCGAGTGTACAAACAGATGCACATAATTAGGCGTTTCATAAGAAAGACGCCGTTACAGGGTAATTATTTTCTTTATCTGCTGCAGATCCCGGCGCCTGATTCTGCGTGAAAGGCTCATTGTGAAGCGAAGCTTCTTCCTGAAACCACAGTAGGGCCGGGGGCAAAAGCAGAGAGCAATGAAGTATGGGTAAAGCGACGTCTGCGTGTGTGTGTGTGAATGAAATACAAATGCCGCTCCATTCAGCAGGACACAGTTCGCCAAAGATATACACCCAAATGAAAAAGGGCCACAATCACTTTGGGCCGAGTTGCCAGCAAACAAATTAATTATTTACGAACAATGAATATTGCATATTGCTCTCAAAATTGTTGTTGCCTCTCCTTCATAAACCAGCAGATTTGATTTACACGGCTGGATATTCACGTCCATGGAAGCTGAATCCTAATGACTCTGTCGACAGTGGCGCGCGCAGTGGGAAAAGGCGGCCGACGCCTCGTCGATGCCAGCGTGACGCGATAAAAATTGCATTGTCTTAAAAATACATATCCACATTAAATTATTTACACGTCACCTTTTTTTTTGTCTTCCTTGACATGCGACGCATGGACGCTGAAAAAAAAAAAAAAAGGGTTGTCCCCCCCCTTGAGCTCAGCCATGTTTACGTTTCGATCATCCGTGGCCAATAACCAATGTTTCTCCGGCGGCACCGCATCATGTTGCGCTCCTCATTTTCACCCAACATTGCCTTCTGATGTGCCCACTTTAAAAAGTAATCGAGTGGTCAAACAAAGCTCGACACAGCGGCTGTGTAACCATTGGCTGTTCTATTTTGCGCCGAGGTTGAGACGGAGGGTAATAATGGCTCTGCCATCTGCTCACCTGCCTGTCCTTTGAATTGTCTCCTTTTTCCATTGGCTTGAGACAAAAAAACATGCATTCAGAGAGCACGCTGCTGTGAGTGCCTGGCTGCCGCCAGACACCGCCACCACAAGATTATTTTGAAAACGTGAGTGAAAACTGGAGTTCTTGGTGGTATTTCCAGAGGAAGTGCTGATCTGCTGCTGCATGATATCAACGTGCCTGATTTCGCATTTCGTCGAATACCATCAGAGATCATTCTGAAATGATGAATAGAAAAATAGGATTGTTTTGATTTATCAACGGCAGTATCGAAGCTTCGATGAAGGCAAATCCAGACGAAATGATACTTAGTCATCACGGCCGGTCCATATCCGACCTACTATTTATGAGCAGAGCTCTTGAGAAAGCGATTCGTAGTCAGTTCACTCCCCTTCTAAATGAGAGTTCTAATTTTCGTGCTTATCTTGTTTTAGAGCCAAACAGAGTGCAGGGCATTTGTCAAAAAAACAAATGAGCTCTGTCGTGGCACTGAATTGAATGAATGTCCCTTAAATCTAAGCTCAGCCTTTGATCATCTTCACTATTCCAATCAGTCCTCTTAAAAGATGGGGTTGGTCTGTCAGGTAGTGCTTCAAACTGGTTTTAGATCCTACAATAACATGTTACTTTGGGTGATCATGTGCAAAACATGACATTATGTTGAAACGTGATGTTTCGTACTGCACAAAGACTGTTTTCCTCACGTACGCTGCCATTAGGACACATCATCTACAAGTTTGAAATAAATTCTCCATCGCTACACAGATGACATGCAACTGTACGTTTCTGTTGAGCCAACTGAACCTAACGGCCTGTCGTCTCTGACTGCCCGTTTGGCCTCGATACTACAATGGATGACGAGCAATCTTTGAACCCTAATGAAGACAAAACAGAGGTGCTGCTGCCAGGACCAAAGTACAAGTGAGAGGCACTTCTTGATAGGCCTGAGAGCCTGGCCTACCTCGCCAAATTAGAAGCAGAAAGTCTCGGTGTCATTTCGGACTCGGGATTAAAACTTTGAAGACCACATTAATAAAAGTGACCAAGACAGCATTATTAGACCAGAGAAAAGTGAGGCCAACTTTAACAAGGCAGGATTTCGACAATTTGATTCATGCTTTCATTAATGGTGGGTTGGACCGCTGTAGTGTCGACTTCGCTGGCCTCTACCAAAAAGGTTGATGGGAAAACTTCAGTTAGTTAAGAAATCTGCCACAATACTTAAAACAAAGATGAGGAAATTAACTCTTTTTTTTTTACCTGCACAGACCATTTCTAGAATTTCTTATTTTTCCAAGATCCTCGTACACACATACACTCTTAATGACATAGCGTATTCCTACATTTCTGATCTCTGAATTCCTGATTGACCAATGAGATGAATGAGGTCTTCTGATGTTGGTGTTTAATTGTTTCTAAAGTGGCCAACAATTGAGTAGGGAAGCTCAAATAAGCTACTAAACTCTAAGACTTTGGCACACCCTGCCCTCTCGCATTAGATATACAAGTTCTGTTGACATTTGTAAAAATCTCCTGATGTTCCACTGACTCACAGAAGCTTGTAGTAAATATAATTCTTTTTATCACTTTCTACTAAACATTTTAACTGTGTTTATTTTTGTGATTATTTTTTTAAGTAACATTTATTTTTAAGTTTTTTTTCCCATTATGTTTTGTTTTTAATGCAATATTAATGCACACCGACACCAACAGGCACTTTAGAGTTTCCACTTCGCCGAGTCTTAATGTGTCTGGACTGTGCACACAGACACATGGAGAACATGTATACTCCACACAGAGAGGCTCCAGCTGGCCAGTGCAGGTTCAAACCCAGGGCTACTGATTATCCCATCTATCATTTCATGCTAATCTGAGTGTGAACAAACAAACATATGAGTCACAGAGCTACACTTCTGATTGGTTCCCTGATTGCTCACTCTTGATGGGTCTAGCTCTGAGGGGTAGCTAATAGCTCAGCAACACTAATTTATGAATTCATTCACAGTAATTTGTCTGGCCACCTGATGGATTTAAATCCAATTCTGATGCTCCTTTTACATCTGTGTAGGTCTCAAACTATTTCTGAAAAAAATAAGAAAATCCCAGAATCTCCAGAATATCCATCTGATCTATGGTGTGGAGTAGTTAGTTGAAAATAGCTGCTGCTGCTGCTGATGATGCACACATGAAAGCAAAGTGAAATGTCTAAAGTCACGAGCTGCAAAACTAAAACAATGAGTGGAAAGATGCTAAAATACTGTGTACAGCCTCGGGGAACCCTTTCACGTTATGCAACGTGTTTCCATTCGTTGTTAACATTAAATATATTAACAGGAGCAGCTACGATGTTTAAAAATTCATTACATAAAACTTCATCTTGCTGTATTCTTCTCCAAGCTCCACTATCTGAACAAAGAGAGACTGATTTGGGCATCAATGGGAAGTGATACGCACGCACATACTTCACTTGTCTGGACTTCACATCAGTCAAACTTCGCTGCAGGGCGTGACAACCGCAGCCAGAACATAACCAGGAAGACAGGCCCTGGGGGAATGATCTTTTTGCAATGTGTCATGAAATTTTAGAAGTGAAATACTGCTTACTTAATGGCAGGTGATGGATATGCGTTTGACCGTGTTTTTTTTTTCTTCTGGAACATGAAAAGCTTTGCTGTCAATGGACTTTGAAGAATAAAAGTCAGTGGTCGGCGAGAACTCTTTGTTCACTGCACACGCTGTCATCATGAATATTGCAACGCTCAACAGCTCAGAGATGCTGCTGCTCAAAGCCTTGTTGCATCAATTGGAGTTTGGGTAACCTCCAAATAGATCTGTAACAATAATATACCAACATGAATAGGGTGCAGCAATCAGCCACAACGGGAGAACTTGTAAGCGGTTTTAATGCCGAGGTAGATCATCGAGTTCATTCTGAACTTTTAGCGATGTGATTTCAAACTTATTTTGTAGTTTCAGTTATTTTATGTGGCTTCTTGGGCCGTACTGTCTGAATGTCTGGGAGTTTGTTGGTCTTTTAAAATCTATTTTACTCAACCTTCCGTTAAGTGCACTTTTGGGGGAGTGATATGAGCCGACTGACGTGCTCTGCCAGCGCTTCAAATATTCATGATGTTGTAAGATCCGCAGCAGCGGAGAACAAGTTTACCAAGGTTGTTCAAACCTCATCACACGGCATCTTCTCTTAGACCTCATCTGAAATTCTCAGTCTTCATCCGAGATAACGCCTGGGATGCGATCTGCTCGCAGCACGTCGCTGACAAAACAGGAAGTAATAGGGGATTTCGGAAACAAACTCTGCTCATTCAGCTTGTGTTTGCTGCGTTCGGCGTCTGCTGTGGCCCTTGTTACTGTTTCCGAGCAGCCGAGACGTAATTTTCATGATAATGCCGTCCCCGCGGATGCGTGTGTAAGAAGTAGGTGAATTCTCGCCTCCCTGTAGATCTTCTGAGCTCTCAATCCATGAATCTTCCTGCGGAGCTCATTACGAAATTAGATTTAATCTTTTCCGAGATGCTAATGCAAATTGCATCTGGAGATGAAGCTTGCGTCGTGTTGCACAACCGTTCATCTGGATTCAAGATGCAGGCATGTATGCAAATGTACCACACAACATGGATGTTGTAAGTACATTATCTGTATTTGTGGGTGGATTTGTGGGGGGTTAGAAGATTTCAATCATCTCTGTCTTTTCTCTATGAGTATGTGCTTATTTCTAATCATCATTCATCACATTTTCCGGCTGTCATTTAATTGCTGGGCAGGCTTCCAGCACTGTAGACTTATATGTTGCTAATAGATGTGAAACGAGAGCAGACACCGGTGGCTGCAGAGCAGGGACGGAAATGCAAAAGTTGCTACGGCATGGGATTTGGCAGTCTGACAGCCTGAACCCTAATCAGGTGCGACAACCCGGCGACTGATTACCTCGATTCTCTGATCTCTTCTGACATGAGAATTGCTAATCAGAACGATGTGCATCTTTACTCCACCTGAAACAAGCCGGCAACAGCTGAGCGGAGGCCGCGGAAATAAAACGAACAGCGGCAGTGCATCAGGGCCCTAAACGTGCATGTGTGTAACGTGTAATTGCCCCCATCTTTCTTTCTATATATATGCTCGTGCATGCACAGACATACGGGCTCATTTGTGTCAGAAAGCGTATTTTTCTGTGGCGCTTCCGTGTCTGAGGGGTCGAGTTGGGGGTTGGGAGTCCAGGGCGTGTGCCTCGACATGATGAGTTTGTCTCCTGAGAGCAGAGCCAAGCAGAACTGTGGCATGCTGAGGGGTTTGGCGGGGGGGGGTAATTATGGTGTGACACAGGTTCAATGTGCTGCCCTCAGCACTGCTGACCAAACACTTCTACTGGGACGCGCAGGTGCCAAAGAACATGGGAAAACACAAGGAGGGCAGCCTAATAAATAGATAATCACATCAGTTTCCCCCTCTCTTCCTCTCTGGCTGATTAAAGGCAGCTCAGGCTGCGCTGGAGCTCAGGCGGCGCTTCATTACGGAGCAGAAGCAGCACGGCTCTCACTGTAGGAAGCTGACCGCATCGCCTGCGAGGTTTCGCTGATTGTTCCGTCGTTATCATAAATGGTTCTCAGAACAGCGCGGCGCTGGAAATGCTCGGGGACGCGCGCGCACGCACGCCCCTCGACGAGAGGACGCGTAAAAGAAGAGGCCGTCCGCAATGATCTCCACTCACTGTCTGCATACAAATCAGAGAGCGGGCGACGAGAGGCGGGGAGGCCGGCAACAGATTTAACATCTCGACGATGGCGCGGGCTGGCAGCTCCCATCTTCTCTCTCTCCCTGTCCACGCCGCGTCTTCACTCAGCCAGCCTCCCCGGGGATAGCGACGACGGCGGCAGCGGGCCGGCAGGCGTTCCATCGGAATGGCGGGTCGCGAGGGCAGCCAGCGCCGAGGGGCCGGTGGGGGGGGGGGTCTCAAATCTACTCCCACACACAGAAGTTTTGCGTCACGACACAGCACACTGGAAAACTGTGGCCAAAGTCTTTGTTTGACTAAAATTTCTATGATTATGGCAGAATGAGATACTGAGGCGACTTTAATTTTTAAAACTTTTCGCAAACCTTGACCTTGAATTTGTGCCACCGACCACATCCAAGCCACGTGAAGTTTGAGGGAACAGAGAGATCACCAGAGCCCAAAACTAACAACTGCAGCAACCGCATGACCCAGAAGTTTTGTTTTTTTTTTAGTTATAAGTCATACCTAATCCTAACTGTAATTCTTGATAAACCGTGCAATAAATACCAACGCACATGCACACAGAGGGCATGCACACATACCGACATTGCTCTTACAATATACACACATCATATATTTGCGAAATTAAAAAGTCAGAGAATCATTAAAGTTATTACGACTCCTCCTGAGAGGGTCATAAATGTCTGTACCAAATTTCATGG
Source organism: Psettodes erumei (assembly GCA_016785225.1). Taxonomy (NCBI): domain Eukaryota; kingdom Metazoa; phylum Chordata; class Actinopteri; order Pleuronectiformes; family Psettodidae; genus Psettodes; species Psettodes erumei. The sequence goes on along the minus strand of JAFBJZ010000873.1, from coordinate 215,889 downwards.
TGCAGTTGGTGAGTTATTTCTGCCTGGACCCGAAGTGTCGGACCGGCTCCTGCTGCGCATCTCTCCGTCTTTTTCTCTATTTGTCACACTCAGACGAAGAAGCAAAGTCTGGCTTGTTTGTTTTTAATCCATTAAAAAAGAAAAACTTTTTTCTTTATCAGATCTGTAACCTGTTGTCTGAGATCGAAGATTATTTCGTTGTTTTGTTTTGTTTTGTTTTTAATTCAGAAGGCCTCGTCACCATTTCTACCACGTTCCGTCTTTTTGTCCCCGCAGCCATCGTCCTGTCCGTCTCCCCGTCTGACTGCCGTCCAGCTGTGTCTGTCAGTCTGCCGCTCCGCTCATTAACAGGGCCGGTGTGTGTGTAGTGGGGCTCGGCGTACATTACATGCGCCATCTATTTGCCAGATGTTATTGCTTACACGGTGGCGATTTCATAAGGCGCTGTGACAATTTCATTAACTTGGTGGAAATCGGCCCCTTTTTTTTCCCCAGAGAGGGAGAAAATGGAGAGGCGGGGTGGGGGGTGGGGGGTGGGGGGGGGGCATGAAACCCGGTTACATTTGCGGGACTGGGGAGGAATACGGCGCCGAGGAATCACTGGGTGAGGCGGCGGAGTCATTCTCCCCTATTTTAATGAGATAAGCTCGGCTCGCGCTGCCTGCGGTCCTGGGACGCGGGTAAATGGCAACTGCGCGTTGGGATCACAATCGAGCGATCGTTACCTCGGCCCGCCGTCAATGCCGACTGATTCCTCTATCTGCCGCGGCACGGGTTCAAATTCCTCAAATTTAGGTACGTGCCGCGATATCGGACGCGTCTCATTCCGAGAAGGTGCCGCGCTTGGAGAGGTCGCTCGCTGTAGGGTTTGTGGAGTAGGAGAGAAGAAAATAAAGATCGCAGGCTTGTGCTGGAGTGCAGTTTCATCGAAAGCAGAAGACCAGGGGTGGTGGCGGTGGCTGCCGACCCCCCCCACCTCGCATTAGCCTCATATCGATCTCGCCCCTCCGTCTGCTGTTAGCGGCCGTGTCGGGAAAACGGCTCGTCCAGATGGACAGGCGCCCGCGATGAGCGTTTGTAGCTGCTCACACCTGAGGTTTCAGCGGATCTGAGTTCACAACATGCTGGAGGTTTGTTTTAGTTTTTTCTTACTGTGAAGATCAGAAATGCAAATAAAACAAAAAATGAAAAAAGAAGTCATCTCCGCCTCCGTCACTTTTTGGAGGCGCTATCTTATCTGCAGCTACGCACGCAGAGAGCGGTGCGCACGCCGGAGTTATTAGGCGCCGCGCGCACACGCGTGGGCGTGCCTGAAGAGACGGGGCGGCGGTTGATCGCTAAAACAGATGGAGAGATAAAAGGGGAATTCATCAAAAATCACAATGCTCGTACTCGGTGGCACGGCGATGCATAATTCACCGCTGATCAAATCCGACAAGTTCTTATCTTCCCCGTTCGGGGGGTTCGCTGCGGAACAATGCTGCGTCTTTTCATGGCCGCATTGTCTGGCAAGCCTAATTTCCATTTTTGCAGTTGGGCGGCATTAGCATACAGTTCTCCATGCAGTAGTTGGGGGGGGGGGGATCCTCATCAGATAGGATTAAAGAAGGGAGTCCGCTGGAGCAGAACAGATTCAGGGAGAGATGGTGGGGAGGGCAGAGGGATAGAGGAAGAGGTGCACAGGGGGACGGAGAGGAAGGGACAGAGGAGGAGCTGGACCGTGAAACGCGAGTCTTCGCCCGAGCACATGGGTCCTCCGCAGCGCACCTGAGCTGAGTTATTAGATGGTATTTGAGCCTCTTACTAAAAGTCACGTCCGGTCAGCTTTGATTTTATTTTTTTTCCCCTCTGCTGGTAACATCCGCACCCGAGAACCGTCCGCCCCGCCTCCCCCTCATCATCGCGGCGGTTCCCGTCAGGTCTCGGAGCGCCGAGTGTCCCGGAGGTGATGTCATTTCACTTCATCGCCGTGCGCGTGGCGCAATGTCGTTGCGCCCTTGTGAGGCGCATTAGCGGAATTGATGGCATCTCTGTGGCGAAAAAAAAAGAAAAAAGGCCCGGATAGGCCATTTAAGTTGCGCTTATATGATGAAAATGTATTGCCAAACACAGACGTTTCCCAGCGTTCAAAGGCAATGGAGTGTGCAGCGGCGGATAAATGAGTTCTCACACGGGGTGACTGACTCGGATCCTCGCAGTCACGCGCACTTCAACCGGGGGTCCTCAAGATGAATAGCTCCAAACTTAAAAGGATAATTTAGTTTGTTTTTTTGATCTTAGCGCGTCAGTTATCACCCAGTTTCTGCCCACTGTGCTGGTTCAGTCAAACGTTTTTTCCCCCCGAATCCACCAGGTCCAAAACACAAATCAATCAAAACCAAACTATTATTAAAACGTGTCCCTTCAGAACCGTGACGTCACTGAGGGTATCCTCCGAGAAGGATTAGGTGTCTCCGGCCACATCTTGCAGCCTTCCTCGGCGCAGTCGGGTTTAGCGAGGAACAAACGCGCGCCGTGGTCCTCGATACGCACGGGCGACTGATCGCCAAAGCCCCCGAGTTCGTCACGGTCACGCTGAAATGCCGAGAGGCCAACGCTTCGTGCCGAAGACGCTCAGGTGACACTCAGTATTTCTTTTGAAGTGTACAAAAGTGTTGTGGCGCAGAATTGCCCTTTATTTTCCTCTGCATTTCAAAGATTTTGTTATTTACAGGACCCGCGTAGTCCGCTGGGGAAAACACAGAACCAGCCTGGCTGCCCTGTTCCTCGGCCGACCCGTCCCGAGCGATGAACGCTGTGCTCCTGTCAAGCGGTTTTCCAGCAGCGATTCATTGGCGTGTTTGTGGGGCCAGCGGTGGCATGTGGCTGCGCATGACTTTGCGCTCGGCCTGACTCGCTCATGACTTCAGTCCTCTCTCTTCGACTTAAGAGCTCACGGACGGCCTTCCATGATTAATTCACCATCCCATTCCTCTGCTCCAACTGTATAAGTGGAGCGCATTAATTATGAACTGGCGCGCGCGGGCGAGAGCGCGTGTTTTTGCGTGACGTAACTCGATCGGACAAGGCTATCACAAAAGGTTTGTTGTGCGTGTGAGTGGCAAATTTTTTATCTATTTTTATTTATTATTGCGTATCCATAACGCCGGTTCTGAAGGGTTCCTCGGAGCAGCTTCACCTCCTGCTGTACGAGGAGCAAAAAACTCGGCCTTGGATTTTTAACGGGCACAAATTCGAAGGATCGGAACCCGAGCCCACTTTCAACCGGCCGAGCGGGGCGACCCCATGTCTCGACGTCTCCAGCAACTTTGTTGCGCCCTGTAACATTTTTCGACCTTTTTACACATCTGCCAAACGAAACGAACTTAAAAAGAGACAGAGGAAGTAAAAACAATTGTTTTCTAGAAACTGGTGTCTGCGAGTAACAAACTGCTTCCACATAAGATCATTCGCGCCTCTCAACTTAGATGTCGAGGTCTGCCGCAGCGAGTCGGCCCGAGCCGGGTCTTGCGGCAGTTCAAACCCTCCGCGAGGCTCCAGAGACTGAACACCCGGAGCCGGAGCTAGACTCAAAGCTGATCAAAAGCCCATTCGCCACTAAGTCAGGATACTGAGACTCATCCAGCCGGCACGGCTCCAATTCATCTGCAGACTCGTTTCACATCTGTTGTATCTTTTAAGGGCAAATCCGAAGGTTTTGATCAGATAAAGAAGTTCTTACGCAGTCCTAGCTTGAAAATTTTAAACTTTTTTTTTCTTTTTAATCTTACTTTAATATCTAGCCCATCACGGCACAAATCTGATTTCTTTCAATTTTAAAAAACAAAGAAATGTAAAGACTTTTGCTCCGGACAAACAGGCAACATCTTTTTTAATCAAAGTCCCATTTTGTTAATAAGATATTAAAAATTGTTTGCGGGCTCTCTTCGTCATTTTAATTAAATCCTGGAAATCGCAGGTGGAATATGGTGCCATTACCACATCTGTTTGTTTCTTTTGGTGATTTTTGTTGCATCTGTTAATAACTAATAAATAAATAAATAACATTATTTAAATCTCATTAAAAACTTGAATTAGTTTGTCAAATCAACAGCCAGAGTGGGAAAAATTCGTCTCTCCTTGATCGAAAACCTTTTTTTCGTTTTATTATGTTCAACAGACTGACAGGCTAACGGATGCCTGTAACACTGAAGACTGCATTGCATCAAAGTCAACAAAATCCCGCCCCCTATCACTATATTTACTTTAACCACATAAATGTCAAGTGTGACAACATGACAACAGAACTGGGCAACTATGAGTCTGTAACTGTTCAGTGCCGCAGGATGTGGTTGAGGTTTTACAAGCGACGGTGGGCAGTTTGAAAGAGACTTTTCGAACTTCACACCTCACCGTGCTGCTGGAGAATTTCTGTCATAAAAAATGCATGGACAGTTGAAGGTGGTATAACACGCATATATTAGGCTATATTACTGTGGTATCCATGAGCAAAGACTCGCCCCGTAGCCAAGGACGCTTCATCTTTGCCAGGTGGGATAATCCTGCGGAGGTTATTCATCAGATAGAGAAAGACTCCTTCACGATATCTCCGACCAGGAGCTTCAGTGCTCCCCTCAGCCGGCAGCGAGCGGGGCCTCGTCGACTTTCAAGTCGACGCCACTCTCACAACGGGATCTAAATTAACACTGCCCGGCGCGGTGCAGGGCATATGGATTTGAGCGAAGGATTTGCACAGCGGCGGAGTTATCAGCGCAGGAGCTTTGCGCGGGGGTCGCGTTCGCCGTCGCACTCGGGTAAAGGCCTGCTTTCTCACGGCGGCGAAGGAGCGCCGATTGTACGGAGCCCTACAATAGGAGAGGCTTCGTCGTGGAAGGGAGTCTGGGTGTAGCCACGGCTACTTTTAATGCAGTGGCAGCACCGATATAATGAGTCCTGAAGACTTGCTGATTCCTCTTTACGCGGCCCTCGCAGGAGATCACCCAATACTCCAGCTGCTCGTTATCCACGTGGCCGGGTATAAAAAAAAAAAAAATCTCAGCGTCGATATGAGCTTTCGGGGTGTTGGACTACGTGCACGCGTTCCTCCGCCCACTCCTTCCCGTCTTCTGCGTTTCCAGCGTGACTGAGTTTACCGCATTCCCCCACAGAGCCCTTTCTCCGGACTTGCCGAGTGCTGGGCCAATTAAAACTCCTGTGGCGTGGGCGAGGGCGAATGGCAGCATGGGATGGATAGATGGGCCGTAATGACCCGTTTGGGTAATGACCGCCTTCTCCCTCTCCCTCCATCTTTTATATTATATTACCTACACGCATGTGCGTGCAGATAAAGGTACATACATACCTTCCTCCCCTGTTCTGTATTTGTGCCCCCCCCGCCCCCCATGCTGATTGGCTGTCACTCCTCCAGTGCTCCTGGGAGCAGCTAATTGCACCTCTCGCACTCCCCCGCTTCCCCCTTGCGTGATGGGATGCCGATTGCGGAGGGTACTCACTTGAGGGCGATCAATGGCGGCAGTTGCTAAACAGCTCCACGCCGAGCTGACCGCCGGGACGGCGGGGCTGGGGTCGATGCGAGGCACTTTCGGCGGCCGCGTTTGCTTATGCCTTTCAAAAGGGCTGTTTCGCACATGCGCCACGTGCCGTCGCATCGCTGTCACCCAAAGTGTCCCGTCAGGGGGAAAAGCGTGGTGGCAGCAAGCCTTTTCAAAGTATTTTCCACACTGGTGCTAATGATAACTGAAATTTTTTTAAAAAATGAAATAAGTTGATAGCACGAATCGACCCAAAGGGATAAACAAACACGCATATTTTTCTTCCCCGGTATCGTTGAAAGTTCAAACCCTTTCGCTCGCACAAAGGGAGGCTGTCTGCTCTCATGTGTCACTGTCAGGTGTTGCCGCGGTTCCGGTTGACAGAGTCGCTGCGCGCATCACAATAAACAGTGAGTCGGCATAAAGGAATAACGACAGAATGTGACAAATTACCGCTCACAGCTTGTCAATCACCCGCACCCCGGGGGTCGCTTGGTGTGACACGAATAGCGGTGGCAAACTTTCGTCACAGGGAGGATGACATTCGCAAGGGGTTAGGGTTGCGTCCTCAGTATGCGCTGAGTTTTTTTTTTTTTAAATTCAACAGCCAGCTCTGCTTTTTGTCTTGACAAACGAACGCTCTCTCACGGGGTCAGGGGCTGCGGTCGGAACGAACGGGAAGCAGCTTTGCGACAATGACGTCTCTTCATCCTTTATTGACCGTCGTGCGTGGACACATTCGACTGCACGCAAACAAACGCCGCCCAATGAATGCGCACCCAATTACAAAAGTTCCGTTTGCCCCCCCTGAGCCCTTATTTTGGCGAAATGTCTGCTTCCAGACTCCTCCTGGCACGTCGCTGAGACAGAAAAGAGGTTTTCGGGAGCTGAACACGCCGTACGCTGCTGCAAGAGGACCGCAGAAAAAAAAGATCTGCTAATGTGATTAAAGAGTAACACCCCTGAGCACTGGATGGAGATGGTGAAGAAGGAAGTTGTTCTCTCTAAAGTGGGATGATGTCTGGGGAAAGAAAAAGCTCTGACGTGGCAAAAAAGAAAAACAAAAACATAAAAGCGAACGAGAGGTAGAGAACTGGAACCTTTGGCAGAAGGAAAAAAAGACGACAACAGGGACGTGCCCCCCCCCCCGCGGCCCGGGCATTATCAATGCCCAATTATGCTTCAAGTTTCTCATCAGTTTCAGATCTAATCAAGGAGAAAATTAATATTTCAAAATCATATTTTCTGAGCAATACTCAATTCCATTCATGTCTGCTAATGAGAGAGGCACGGATACACCAGACAGGCTGCCGTACTGTTTAATTATCCCCTCTCGTCTGCACTCCACATTATACACCATCACTTCGCTGGCAGCTTCCCTTTGACCACAGCACAGAGCTCTGTTTGTATGTCTGTGCGCGTATATACCATATATCATCCGTCCTTCTCTTGCTTGTATGACGCTGCATGCTCCGAAATTGACGTTTGATCAAGTCGGATGGATCAGGATGTGAAAAGCGAACCTGCGGCAACGCGAGCGGATTAATGCCCTTTGCACTTTGCGGTGTCAAGTCACGCGGACTCGGTCGCTTCCGCTCTCTGCAGGTGGGGATATGTTCACAAATGCTGTGGCTATGCGTCTCTAGGGAGTCGGACGCGGTCGAGATCTGTGGCACGTTCGTTGAACGGTGGAGCTAAACGTTCAGGCCCTTCCATCAGGCTTCTGATCATCCTATAACGACGGTAATCCCCTTTTGGCTCGGCGCACTGAGGTTAAAATAAATAATGAGGTACAAGTTACAAATATATGTAAGAGCAGATGTAGAGCCATTAACCCCAAGCGTTCCGGATCAAGCACCTGAGTTAGCAGGTATCCGCCCAGCTAAGGTGCACAGTATGGACTTTCTGTAATTAAGCTTCTTACAACGCGGTTCAAAGGAAAACTCCTTATTAAAAGACCGATGCTCGATGAGTCATGACAAAACTGCACACACCAAAATGCACCGACCCGACCTGCTGGATTGGGATTGGGGCCGATACCGACCTTATTAAGCGCTCTGGGTATCAGCCGTTCACGTTAAATTCAGTTTCCTTCCAAAGCGCTGGTGGTGAATCCATAATCAGCACAGGCCGATAATTTGGTGGTAATTTGACGGACTTGGTGCCATATTGGTAGAGATAGGGTCGGCTCGGCGCATCCCCCGCTAAGTCATTAATGCGATCTGAGGCGATGGCGGCACTTCTAACAATGAAGTCTGACAGCAACATCCGCCGGCGCCCGGATGATCAAAAGTTTAGTCAGATTGTCGGAAACCGCATCAACTTTGGGGTGAAAACAAAAAGGTGAGCGCGCTCAAAAGCCCTAAAGCTCAACCATGCAAATAACGGCAGTCAAAGCGAATGTTGAAAGATGTCTTTAAATTGCGACATTCACAGTGTAATTTTTGCCCGTTCACCTTTGCGATCCTGCTAATCTGCGGTTTCGATCAACCACGTACGATCATCTGATCACCACCGTTTTGTTGTCCCATCTGACTTCTTTCCAGCAATGCTGCTATGTTCCCAATAGTCCCAAACCATCATTACTGGTAGGAATGATGGTAAAATGCACAAAGAGAAGATGAAGTCTGGATGTGTCTTGTGAGTACAAGACAGCCCAAGAAGGCTCGGTGATTATGGCAGAGCTTTTCATTTCCCCGACATTAATATCATTAAGTTTATTCGAAAACAACAGAAGCGCTGACTTGAGTTTATCTGCTGAGACCTGGAGCATCATGTCATTTTTCCTCGCTCACCATGGATAATTCCTTGCCAAGAAACGATCGCAACTGCTTCACTCCAACAAAGTCATTAGTTCGGCCTCTCAAAAGGTCCTCGTCTGTAAAGAGCGGAGCAGCAGAATGCGTGTAACGGCCCTCTGTGCCCTTTCAACGGTACAAATAAGCCGCACGGGCAAAACCTGGGCAGTCACCTTGTGATGGTTTGCTGATGCGGAGGTTTGTATCTGTTTGTTTCTTTTTTGCAAACAGGCACAAGTCTTGAACGTACGCCGACTCCTCGCAGGTTCGGTCGCACTCAAAAACTCACGTTTCTGCTTTGCCAGCACCGAACTCCAGAAAGAAACGTGACTGCAGGGGTCGTTTGCTGGTGTTGGCGAGCGCGACGTCCTTCGGCGGAGACGCCACTCCCGTACAGTGAGAGAGCAGAACTAAATTGCTTTTAAATTGTAGGACGCCGGAACGAGGATGCTTCTTTAGCAGGTAATCAGCACAGATTATACTTCAGGATCACGTACTCCGCACGCCGCCGTCCACGCGTCGCCGCAGTTTTAGTGTGACGGCGTGCGATTCAGGCCAGATGTAATGCCTAGCCACTCCGTCCTCTCCCGTTAATTAGATAATGCTTCACTTCTGCTGGCATCACACACTTGATGAACGCAGTCCTGGGAGATTACTTCTCCACAGCAGCTGACAGGCTGGATTACCTAGACAAATTAATGGCTCTATAATTTGATTTTCCCGGGATTGCAACGTCTAAGCGACTCCAGCGGAGAGGAACGGTCTGAATCAGCCCCGCTGTGTGGTGACATTAGCTAATCACATCTGCATGCTAAGGAGGCCGCTAGGCCGCAGGGGGACAAAAGGCTCCGCGGAGGTCGGAAACGGGAACGATTTTCTTCAGGGGCAAATCTGCGGGGAGGGGGGGGAGCCGCGGGATTACTGGCTTGGAGGCGCAGCTCAGGGGGGTTCAGCTAAACAAGATCGGCACTGGAGGACGAGAGGCCTGCTGGGGGCACCTTGTCCCCGCTAAGGGCGCTTGTTGCACCTGAGATCAACCCCCGAAACACTTGTCAGATGTCTCTGCTGATAGCCATTGACTCCATTACATTCACATCGCTGTAATGCACCAAAATAAAAGCCCGAGCCTCGCAAAAATAAAAGCCACATACATGCGCAGGCTATGTATAGTCTACTGCCAGCCCATGGAAACAATGACATTATAAAGAACTTATGTTGCGTTTTGCCGGTTCACAGTGCTAATAAAAGTTGTAATGGCAGCTTTACCACTTGCACAAGTCCCGACGGCATGTAATTAAACTGTCTCATCAGGGAACCCTGGGCCTAATGAGCCTCTCACATTTCAACAAGTAAACTGCTGCTGCGGAACAGTTGCGGGCTCGGGCTGCCGTTCACGATCCGTTCTCAAGGGTAATACTCTCTGAATGGAAGTTTCGCAATTTACTTGCAAATAATTTGGCTCCTCCGGAGCCCGGCTCATTTTTCCGCGCGTCTCCGGGTGTGTGTTCTGTATGATTGACAGCTGGGCTCCGCGTGAAGGACGCTGAGTGACAGCCAATCAGGCGGGCCCGCTCTGCCCATCCTGGAAGCCCCATCCGTGCTGACAGTGCAGATTCGATCGGCCCCGCGCACGGGGGCCGTTTTTTTTTGCACGCCGCCCACGTACCGGTGCACTCAGGAGGAGGATGGCAGATCACCACCTCAAACCAGCTAGCCTTGCAAAGCGTTTATGTTCCTTATGTAACAACAACAGCGTCTTGTGTAAGCATTTAGCGCGGGCATTCTTACTGAAGCGTGCAAAAAAATTTTTTTTAAAAGCTTTAATTCCCATGGCAACGCTGATGATTTGCGAGAGGTTATATTCATCTCTGTGAACGCGCCACTGTGAAGTGCTATTATGCAAGCTTAAAATTTCCTGAGCCTCGCGCAGGCACCGGCCCATCGGGGAACGCCTTCCAAAATTCATTTCCAAAACTCACGTCGCCGCTTCTTTGTTCCTCGCCGGCTCATGTGTATTCATGGCACGTCGAATGCAAAAAAACCCGCTTCTGCTAACGTCGTTCTGGCATGCACGGCGCACATTAAAGGGTGAGTCGTCGCGCGAGCCGTTTCAATCCAATACGCGTGGGTCAGTTTTGAGAGACCGGGCTCTGACATAACACACTTCTCAGCTTTCATTCGCCAACTTGCGCACATTATTTCAAAGTCTCCTATCGCCCCTGTCTCCCACGCCGACGCAAGAGTTACATGCTGAAAGGCCTGTGTAGCGGGCACTCGAATAAGACGGGGAGATCACAACAGCGCGCCCACGCCAAAGTCCGTCTCAGCTGTCAGTGGGACGGCCAGTTTCAATGAAGATGAGCACAGGTGTTACCCTTGCGACCTCTATCAGTCAGCCATCAGCAGACCTCTTCATCCCGGCACACGGTGCGCTGCGGGGGGCGCCGTGGCCGTTTGATCTCCACATTCTCCCTAAGGCACAGAACGGCTCTGGCTCTTTGCAGACGAGGCAGCAGGGAGAGCCGCGTCAGGACGGAGTGGGGACGCCACCGCCAAACCCCTTCCCCGACTGCTCCAGGTGCGAGGGGGAGGAAGGAGCGTCACTGTTTTTTGTTTTTTTGTTTTTTTTTATCTGCACATAAACTGTGGGGCCTCCCACGTTCGAGTCGCATGCTTTGTCAATTCGTCCACCCGCTCACACACACACACACTTCCTGATGCAAACTTTGTCACTTCACGTTCAACATACCGCCACGTCCCGGCTCAATTCGGGACGACAGTGCATTTTCTGCCCCGGTGGAGATGCTGTGAAACTGCGAGAAAAGAGAAAAAAAAAAAGAAAAACAACAAATCCAGCCGCCGTTTTTGTCACTCGAGTTCCGAGACAACCCCCGTCAGAACGGCAACCGCCGCGAGCATCTACGGAGCCCAGCCACGTTAAAGCGATCGGTTGGATAACAGTGTGTCTGAGTCAACAAATGACATTTGCTTAAGCATTGCGCTTAACTGCAATTTAGACTTACTCGTACTTTGCCCGAGTATTTCCACCACGGCTACAATTACCAGTAGCTTGTTGGTTAATGCTTTCATATACACGACGACGGGTTCGGCTTATGAAATATGACGCGTCGTTAAACCCCGACCTCCTCTCACAGTGTAAAGTGTAGTTTCTTACTCGGAGAGAGGGCTTCGGCTTTCCATTCTGCAACCGACACATTTGAGGCATTTAGCATTTAGCATTTAGCATGTAGTATGTGGAGTATGGCCTTCGCTGCTCACTAACAACAGAGTGAGACCATTCTGTGGGGACAGTTGGTGATTCTTCTTCAATCACCATTTCATTTAATAAGATCAAGCCACATCTTCTTTCCGTTTATATGGTTTCCCACTTCCTCCAATTACCCTATCAGATTAGAGGCTAATAGGCAACTCGTCACCGCTTCACACCGTTCTTATCAAGTAAGCAGACGCTACCGCTCGTCTTTCTCGCCCACATGGGAGTCAGTTACCAATTAGCGCGCTCTTTACGAACCCAATTAGCCGCAGCGGTAGCGCGCCGCCTCCAGCTGCACCGCCAGCAACGTCGTTTGGGCTCCGTCCACGGCGACGGCTGGCGGGGTGGGGTTTGCGGCTGCGAGCCTCGTTCACGTCGGACATAAAACGCGGACGCATTAGAGCTCTGCTTCGTCGGGAAACACCTTTACACCTGTGAACTGCAGGAAGGAGAGGCCCAGCCGCACCGTGACAACAAACAGGAACGCTCGACAGTCGTCAACGAGGAAGATGAGTCTGGCATGCTCTCAAAAGGAGAGGGAAAAAAGAGAAGGCACTGAGGAAAACACAGATCGCAGCCGTTCTCCAAACTGACAAAGTGCTTTTTAAAGATACATCATTTACAGAGTGGACTCCCATTCCCGAAACGGCAGGCAGAAAAAATTAGCCGGTGTACCAGCAGGCCTCGCAGTTTGGCAGACGCATCGTCCGGGAGTGGAACCGGAAAAGTGCGAAGCCCGACCCTGGCGCTTGGCGGGTGTTTCCGCGATTCGAAAAAGGCAGTCAGCACCCGAACAGCTGTAGCATGAGTACAGAACAACATTAGCATTGCCCTCACTTTGAATTTTGAACCCCCAAAAAAAAATGTGGACTTAGCGCAGACAGTGGAAAAGTCCAACACCTTATATTGCGGCAAATGGGGAAAAAAATACCAAAAGAACATATTATTCTTGCTAAGCTTCCAGGGAAATTGGTCTGTCCGAAATGCATTACTGTATCATCTCACCGAGAGCAGCCTGATGAATATCTTTCCAATATATGCGGAAGAGAGAATTTCTATTAGCAAGCTGTTCAGATAACATGGGGGTGGGGGCGCAAAGTCGTCCAGCTGGCTGAGCAGCGCTCCGGTCTCTTCTGTGTTTCCTGCCCCCTCTCTCTCTCTCTCTCTCTCTCTCACACGTCTGAGGTGCACTGTTCAATCAGCCCCCATTAGCAAATTAGACGCTATCTTCTCCGGGCGGATCGATACATTATCGCGCAACGAGATGTCGGCCGGCGATTCGCGCTGCCGGTCCTGACAGCACGCGACAAACCAATTATTTCAGAAGGCATTCTGTGACAATTCAGGAAGCTGGGCGGAGGATGAAGGCGCCAGTGCCGAAATAAAAACGTCCACGTTAGAACGCATCTCTCTCCTGATGCCTTAAACCGTTTTATTGGCTTAATAAATATCGGACATAAAAGAGCATTTTGTATTTTTTTTTTATTTCCTCTTGTGTTTTTATTACACAGACCTATTGATTTCACAAAGGAGGGTTTTTTTTTATTTCTTTTAATAGGACTGGCTTCAGTTATCCTCCACACCGCTTTTTCAGTCGACTTCTACCGTATCTTTCGGGGGCCGTTTTTGAGGTCGGCGCCTGTGCGATTTTGTAGACATGAAGCAGAACCAAGGAAATGACATTTGTTGAATCATCGTTTTGAGTAAGGTAATGGCCTGAATCAATAGCTAAGGTGTGGGCCTGTGAAACTGAACGAAAAAAAAAGAGAGGGGGGGAGAGAGAAGAGAGAGAGGGGGAGAGATACCCTGGGAACATGTTACATGTTTGTTCCCTATGAATAATGACACGCTTGTCTGGACCAATCAGTGACAAATGTATTGCCATTACACGTAAGTCCATTAAATACAAATTGTGTGTGTGTGTTTTAAATCCCACATTGTTGGGCCACATCTCTGAAACATATGACTGCAAATGCAAACATCACTCGGCCTCGGGCGGGCGAGCGGCAGCACTGTCCAGCCAGGGGATCCTGAGGACGGGCGCGCGTCGGGGAGGTCAGGGAGGGGAGCGGGTGCTTGTTTGATTGGCGGAGAGAAGGGGGAGTGCAGCATCAGAGATAGAGAAGAGAAAACCGGCGAGCTGAAGGCGTAAAGTTACGGAGTCGGAGAATGGGAGGATGACACTGAAGACGGAGATGGAGAGGGGGAAAAAAAACAGGACCGAGGAAGGGATTAAAAATGGAACCGAGGGGTAAAGCGGTTGGGGGGGGGCGGAGAGTGTGAGGAGGGGAGTAAAGAACGCGGGATTGGCTGGGTGGGTAAAGCGAGCTTGGGTCCTTATGAAGTGGCAGCACTGCGGGCTCGTAAGGCAGGGAAGCTGCTGCCGCAACAGATATGAGCGGCGGCTTTGGCACATGAATAATTCAGCCGGATAGAGGGACGCAGGGATCCCCCCGGATACAGCGGAAGAAGGACGGGCCTCGGCCTCGGCCGGGGAGGAGAAGTTAATTCACATCGTCGGACCATCTGACCTTATGCACTCTTGAAAATCGTGAGCAAGGGGAAGCCGCTGCATCGTCGGGCAAAAAACGTCTGTCTATCCCCGTGCCTCTCTTCTTTTTCGTTTTCCTTTTTTGCACTCCGCGTCGTATCCGGGCCTCGTTAGACAGCGCGAAACGTGCATCATGTTTTACAAGAGATTTGTTAGCATGGAAATGCATGCAAAGCCCCTCTGTGGGACGCGAGCCTTTATTAATCTGGTTCGGAGAGAGAGAGCGAGCGCGCGGGCTCCGCTGCGCACGTGGCGAGATAGCGGCCGCGCTAATGGGAGGCAGGCTGCTCGGAACCTGGCCCGGCAGGGATTAGACGGAGAAGCGATCACGGGGAAGACTTCATTGGGAATGCTAAGGCGCCGGGCAGCTCATTACCTCTGTAGCAGCAGCTGCATCAGCCCGCTGGTCCCACGCCACTCTCTGCAGCTTGCAAACACACGCAGACGCACAACGGAGCGGGTCGGAAACACACCCGTCGACCCAAAACGCACACGCAAAGCTTGAATTCACGTGCTCACATACAGGCAGCGATAAAAGAAACAAAACAATGCAAAGCACACGTACATCACCGCAACGTACGCTTCAATCGAACACGGGCAATTTATATTTCACGCCGAGTCACGTGGGTGTTTCAGAAAAACATCAAAATGCATTTCCGTGCAGGTTGAGCGATCTAAGCTCCTCTCGGGACAGCCAGTGTGGAAAAACTTTTTTTTTTTTTTTTCGTGCGATTTGGAAAACTCATCTCAGGAAACTACGGCCTCTTGTTAGAAGGGAACAGTTGGGTTATCAGGTTCTCCGGGCCGCTCTGGCGGCTTGTGATGACTTCTCATCTGCCTCTCGCGGCGCCGGCTCCATCCATTGCCTCAGCAGCGCCGCTGGATTGAACCGGGGTTGCATCACACGTCAGCCTCCCGTACGGTACCGCTGGAATGTTTGCAGCGTTCCTCGGTTTTGGTGTTTTTCTTTCTCTCCGGGGCAGCCCCCCCCCGCAAGTTTTACCTTCTTGTCTACCTTCGTTTTTAAGTCGTTAAAAAGGGATGCTCGTTCTGCAGACTGTGGCCAGTGCGTCTTTATGTGAAGGGAGAATTGGGTGACCTTATTTTTCTTTGCAGAGTCCGCAGAAGCAAAGCAGAACCCCAGACAGCAGGGGGGACGAGTGCATCTGTTCTACATCAACACCTTTTATATTTTTTGGAAAACGATCATTTCCTGGCTTCCTGTGACCCGAGACGCCGCGGAGACGAACAGGACGCTGAAAGCTTTCCCCTGCTTCTGATAACAACGGGCTCATCACGCCAATTGCCTGTCTCCTGCTCAAAAAAAAAAAAGAAAAGGAAAGAAAGAAATGATTGCCAAAGTGAAACGGCGGGGGTACTTCGCTGTGCGAGTGGGTTCACCGGAGGCAGCTTAGCACTGATGTGGCAGGAGGCCACAGAGAAGAAGGGATCTGCCAACGTGTTAGAATTCACCACGTCGTGTTATACTGGAGCTACGCGAACGCGCAGAAAGCAACACCGAGCAGACAAATCCGGATCCTGAGGAGGCCGCCGTGGACGTGCGCTCCAAAATAGCGAGAAAATAAAAAAGGAGATCTGCGGAAAACGAGCCTTGCGTCGTTTACCGAAACCAAACTGCACTGCACATTTCTAATTTACGACGATAAACACCGGCAGATTGACCACGGAGACTCGTAGTAGTTTTGTAACCTTGATTTCAGACGGGCCAAACGAAAGCAGCCTTCACATTTTTCCAGCCTCTGCTTCTGCTGCAGGTTGAAGGCTTGTTCGCCAGACACGCCAACGACTGCAGGAGCGCCCTCCGATCTATTAAGGTGCTGAGGGTTAGTTTCAACACGCAGCGCTTCGATACGTGGAGGAATCCAAAGCTCGGCGGGCATGGCTGAGCGTCAACGGAGAAATGCTGTTCAAGTCAGTCATCCTAATTTTATGGCGATGAGTGAACCACGTGTCTGCTGTTCATTGTTTCCCGCCACTGCATGCTCCGTGGATACGAACGAACTGTTTGCTGCGGACGTCTTCGTTCAGCAGCAGCTCCACGCCGCCATGCGTGATCTAATCAAGTTCCCCACGACGGGACCTGGTACGCATAAACCGCGCGTCACTCAAATGTGGAGGTGACAGGCGGGAGAACCGCGCCCGCCACCTTCAGAATGGCTGCAAAGTGATCGGCTGAACACACAAGTGGAGGAGAGACGCTGATAAGAACAGACGTGAATCTATACTCTGCCTTCCTGGCATTATTGCCATAATTGCCATAAAATTGTATTTTTGCTGTGCATTTAGATGCGTCTGCTAGTTGATGAATGTATCGCGAAAACGAAAGTGACAGGCCGAACACACACACGCGCACACAAAGGGCTTCGCGTTCCTTCGGAGGGGCTTCCTGTTGAGCACGCTTCCGCCAATTAAAGGGATGGAAACGCACTGCACAGCACGTGCTGGCCCCGCCGACCCTGGACCGAGCGGGCGGGCGCCACAGAATGCCGCGGATGCCGACACGGCATTGTTTAGCTGCACGCACAGCAACGCACACCCCCCCGCCGTGCCGATCCTCCGCCGCGCCACACGGCGAGTCACCAAAATGCCAAACAGCCACAGGCGGGGATCAACCTCGCCGCTCCGCAAAAAAAAAAAAAAAAGCCCCCCGGCGGTGTGAAGCTGCGCCTCGTGTGATATAACAGGCTAAAGTGAAGAAAAAAAAGCAAAAAAAAAAAAAGCTCAGCCATGCATGGAGCATCAATAAAAGATTAAAAGAAACTGACAAGAAAAAAAAACTTTGATAAGTAGCTGATGATGAGCCCTGCTTCTCTGAGATGAACCCACTGTGGCTTCCTGCTAGTTGCTGCAAGCGTTACAACAACATTTTCATCTTTGGGAGAGATGCTCTTATTTTTTTTTCCTTTTAAAAATCTCTCCTTAAATGTAAAAAGGCGCCGAGGAGCGGTTAAAAGCAACCCAGGCCCGTTAAAGCTCAGTTTTCCTCAGGTAGCGTTGAAGTTTCCTACCAGCCCAAACACACTGCGAGGAATTCCTTTTCTCCCTCCGTTAATTAACTTTCGCGAAACCATTTGGACTGTGGGGTGGCAGCCATCGTTTACCTATATCTGGAAATTATTTCATTACAAATAAAAATCGGTCTCGACTGTGAAGGTAATTGTACTTTAAGATCCTGCAGCTGGTACGAGGCAGATGTGCGGAGAAAAAGCGCTCACGAGAAAGAGCAGCGTCTCCTCGGAAAAAAACAAGTCCTATTGTTATTTTCTTGTTTATTGCCATTGCTGCCGCAGCCAAAAGGATGCGTCCGTACTGTGACTGTATTAAATAAAAAAAACCCGAGCGCTGCACCCAGAGGGGGCGCGCCGTCGTCAGCACGCCTCCTGCTTGGCATGCGGGAGGCGCACAACGGGAAGAAACTGGGGAAATTTAGCCGGAGCAACCCTCGATCACAAATTCAGTGAATCATTAATGTCTCATATTGCGGTCGAGATTGCTTTCCGTTTCGATTCCTTTTTATTTAGACACCTTGTTTTGTAGGAAAATAATCACCCCAAAAAAAAATCAGCATCAGAAATAATCATATTCATAACGGCGGGGGCGAGGAGGGGCCGGGTTTTGGAGGATCGGCGCCATGTTGCCGGCCGAGCTGATGCGAACGGTCCGTTTTTTTCCGCCCGTGTGGCGCTTTGCGCTTCACTTCTGCACGGCTTTATGTACAGTGAGTCTCTCAGGTACACATCCGGGTCATTTGCACGTCAGTCGTGTTGTATGCTGCATCTTAGCATCGCCGCCTCAAGAACTACAAGAATCTTCATCGGTGTTTCATCACCTGTCCCTTCAGACAGGTGACAAACACCTGACACGCATAAACGCCGACCGGCGCGCAGCAAAGCGGCGGAGGGACAGCTCCGCGGTTTGCAGCTGCTCAAACACGTTACCTAACCTCCTGTTGCGGGGCTTCCCCTGTAATTACCCAGCTGTCACACTGCGATCGCGCTAATCGCTGGCGAATCACGAGGAAATAGCACGGGCCACTCGCTCATTAGTCATCTGCCGCGTGTTTGCTTTATAAACCCGGGGAGATTATCCCATCTGGGATCATGGACGACAAAAAAACAAACAAAAAAAAATCACTGCTGACATCTGTAAAAGAAATACATGTTACGCAACCGGTACTGGTGACAGGTCGCACGCACACCGAAACACTACTTTTAGTGGAGGGATCAGCAGTTTCTGAGCAGGACGCCTGCTGGGGAGCCGCTGAATGTTGACGGATTGACCCGCGGTCGGGTCAGCGCCGTCCGCTTCCCGATGGTTGACGGAGGCGCCTCGCTGCAGCGCGGGAGACGAGAGCCTGTCAAGTGGCATCGATTATTAATGCCAGCTGACGCGACAAGCGCAGAAGGGAGTACGCTGTCACACGCTCCGGCTGCAGGATGACACCACGTACACTGCTGCATAGCTTGTCGCCCAAAATTCATCCCGCTCAGGGTGCAGATCACCCGGAGTGAGAGAAAACACCTGTGTGTGTGTGTGTGTGTGTGTGTGTGTGTGTGTGTGTGTGTGTGTGTGTAAAGATCCTAAACAGTGTTGATGACGCAAAGGATGTGAGACTAGATTTACTCCACCTTGGCAGTGGATACGTCCAGAGCTTTTATTCTGAAAGGCAGAAAAACCGACATGAACTGTTGAACGATGGAGCCTCCGTGTTTCTAATTTCATAAATAAGTATGGGCCCAGCCCTCACCCTCGGGTACGTCGGTGGGATATTTTCCTGCTTTGATGATAATAAGATGATAAGATAAGTGAAATGAGCGAGACAGACCGAGCAATTTGCAGGAGTTCAAGTTAAAGGGCTCGCTCTGCTTAGCTTAACTTTGTACAGCGTGTAGCTAGATTTCCTACCGGGTCTTGTGTTGGGGGGGTCATACCTATCTCACTGTAATAATCAGAGAAGTTAGGTCACCAAATTAAATTTGAAAAAAATAAAAAGGTGTCGTGCAAAGTGGAACCCGCTGGATGGCAAGGTGGGATGTGGGGGACGGTCTTTTACCCGGCAACATCAGGGAAGTGAATTCCTGCCGCCCCTTCACGCGGCCAGGAAACAGGCTGCTCATCTCCTGTGGGGGAGCCTGCAGCCGGACCACTATTCTGTTGTTCAGGAGGAGATTGTTGGGCGAAGATTTGGACAAAGACATTTCCCGGGCAAGTTTCAGAGCGAACCTCTCCGTGTGACCCAGTTTCACACACACACACACAGCTTCAAATACTCACCAGCAATTGGCAGCGAAGCTTCGAAACGTCCGAAAATAGCATTGGGGATGGCTCTACGAGTTGCGACTGACACTTTCGACTGTCAAACCCCTGCGACCGTCGCGGCGAGAAAAAGTAATGACATCAGCGCTCGGCGACTGCAGATGCACGTCGACGGGCCGGCGCTTCTGGAGCAGGAGCCGCCATAACTCCGAGTCTCACCCGTACCTGCGGGTAATTGCCGCCGTTCCAGCTGCAGCTCTTAATAAATTATGCTCCTTCGGCAAGCGCGCGGTGCGCTTTTGAGGTTTTTAAACTCCCGAAACGCAACGGAGGCACGCTGTGCCTTCCTGTTGGATGATGGGAAGGGTTCACATGGCTTTCAGTGCCCATTCTCCTGGTTACTTTGGATGGGGAAGCAGAGGCTGCTGAAGAGTTTCCATTTATCCAGAGGAATAAAGCGGGGTACTGACCGCGGTTTCATTTCTGTCTGTGGCGCTATGAATCTGAAATGCGACTGCGCTTGATACCCGTATGCATTCTTGACAATGCTCTGCGCATTTCCCAAAAATATTATTTTCACTATGATGCGGCGGAAATTTTAAAATTAAAAATGCGTGTTGGGATTTGTATAGAAAACGCAAAAGCAAACGGGGGAGAAAATAAACGGAATGCCGCTCCCAGTGTGCGGAGCTTGCAGACGGGCTCGTGCCGGTGGCGGTGCGGAGAATGGAGATTTATTTATTTATTTATTTATTTATTTATTTGGATGGTTCTTACTCAAGGAATTTTCTGCAGAAGAGAGGATTAAACGGTGCTTGAGGTTTTAGGGGGCCACACACCTCCAGGTGTCTCAGAAGTTAATCAAATGTGTTGGGGAGGTTTATTCGTATGCCCCAGCGTAATGCATGCTTCCGGAATGGCAATGGCGTCACTCTAAACAAACACCCCCCACCCACCCCGCCATCCACCCCACGGAGCTGCAGGAGTACTTACTTTTTACTGCTGGTATTCCCCATACATTTGTATAATTTCACTCCTCGCCATAGAGAGAAAAAAAAGGTATACTCTTCAAAGGGGGTTGTATAAATTGATTGGGTAAGAGCTCTTTCTATTCCCCCACCAAAGCAACGTGAGCGCCATGCATCAGAAATAGACCTTCTTTTCAAAAGTATGGAGGAAGGGAGGTGGAGGTGGTGGGGTGGAGGAGAGAGGAAGAAGAAGAGGGAGGGGGGAAAAAAAAAGCGCATGTATTCAAACTGGAGGCCGCGCTGAATTGATGGGCACCAGGCGTGGAGCTCTTTCTGCGGGGAAATCATTTGCATAATGGGAAAAGCGGTTGGAGTTGGAGCCGAGCGAGCGCTCCTCTTGTGGGGACGGTCGGCGAAATCGGAAGGAGCGCGCTCCTATCAGATCGGAAGGGACGGTACCGAGGCGCTCTTTCCGCTTCCTGTCCACCTGCCCGTTTTCACCCGCGAAAAAACAATTTACCAACAATCTCCTCGCGAATTTTTCGGTGTTCCCATCTTCATCCCACTTATGAATCTTTCACAGTAGCTTTCCATTCGGCCCGCCCAGATAAACACAAAGGCTGATTGAATTTTTTCGAACGGCGCACCTGTGGAAAACAGAAGCAAGGTAGAGCTTCCGTCCAACACGCAGGCTCGCTCGATTATGCTGCAAACCCGCCGCCCTCCTGCCCGCACTTCCATGGCCGTTCGACCGTGAGCCCGGACCAATACGGTCGCTCCCGATTTCATAAAGAACACCAGGCCCCCGGATTTAGAAACGCTGCATTGCTCTATTACGTGGCTAATATTTGCGCAACATACATTAGGAGCGGCGCTCGTGAAAAAATAGCTCGGGAGATGTGGCAGATAGGGAGGACAAAAAAAAAAAAGCCTACAGACCGCAGCACAGAAAGCGCGTCTTCCTGCATGATTTATAGGCCCTCGGCCGTTTTATGCGGCCTTATGATGTATGTGCGCGCTTACCAGAAGGGAGCCATGTAGCGCGGGCTCGGAATTAAGGATCGAAGTGAATGATGTTTGAGTCATGCATTTTTCAGAAAGGTTTTCCGGAGGTGCTTTACCGTTGCCTGGAAAGAATACCAACAGCAGCTTTGCAGCTGCAGGGAGCAAAATAGCAGGGGACCGTACTCCTTCCCCCGGAATATACGAAAAAAAAAACCCTGCAGCTCATGATATTCTTTTGCGGTGAGAATGCAAGAATTTGGGAGATTTGAGTCCGTAACGCGGTGTCCACTATTTTGCGAATGTAACACCTCATCTTTCAGAAATGATAGCGGGCATTCAAGCGTTGCCGACTGAATATTAACGACACGGAGACTGCGAGCCAGCACAGGCGGGAAAAAAAAAACAACCCGGACCCGGCGCCGCATCCTGAATCAGCCGAGCTCACACGCGTTGTCAGCGCCCGACGGCGGGGCCGTTAAACACGTCGGGCCTGTACTTCATTATACGCCGGTACAGTAGCTGTCGTGACTTCTTTACTACCGCCTTCGTGCCTCTTAATCTGCATCTCATCCGGCCGCTGATCTGCGGTGCGAAAAATGAGACGGATGAGACGCTGACACGCCCGCCACCTCGACGCCGAGCGCGCTCGCTCGGCGCGTAACGTGCCGCGGCACGCCGGCTTGCCGCATTTAACGGCGGTGAATTCCTCCTCGGCCTTCACATGAAGCCACGCCTGCCGCTTTTTAGCCGTTCTCTCGTGTTGGCCTGCTGCGTTTTTTTTTTTTCTTTAAAAACGACAACAACCGGCAGCCATTCATCCGTTCGACCTGAGCACTCCACTTTACTTCCTAATGCCTGCTCTAATCAGCGGTTGGCTGGTTCTCCACCGTTAATCGACACAATTAGTTTAAGACCGAAAGTCCCTGCCGCTCACGGACAAATGGGCCGCACAGGTGTGTGTTGGGCTGAATGTGCGGGGAAACGGCGTCGCTTTTAATTTGCAGCCTTCCCCCTGCACATCGGGCGAGCTACTGGGCACCCGCATTAGGGAAGGACGCTCCCGCAACGGCCTTGACGATTATAGACCTCGCTAGAAGTTTGGAGCATCCTTAATGGGGGGTATGACTCGAGAGGACGGCGAGTTTCGTTCAAACTGCACTGAGCACCTGCGGCTCTTCAGCTAATTGCTTCACTTATGGCCGCATCTTTGCTCACCGGTCCTCTCTTGCGGTGATTAAAACTCATCTGCCTAAACAAAAAGCTCCGAAGGACGACATGACGATAGATTTAGCACAGAGGGCGCGCTGCGACGGCACTGCAGTGCTGTACTGCAAGCGTCCATCCCAGTGAAGTAACGTGTTGAGTGCAAGCGGGTGGCTCATCGAGTATCGGATTTTGGCATCGCTAAATAAATACTTGCACTTTTCCCGGGGCTTGATGGGGGAAAAAAAAGCAAAGTGAAGATTACGACCAGGCTCATCCTTTAACAATTTGAACTGAACTATATGCGAGGCGCATTACGATAAGCTCCGAATCCCTCCGGCTCCGCTGCTGCGCAGGACTGCAGAGGCCGTGCAAACCGATACCAGCAACTCTGAGCGTTCTGCCTCCGTCTGAAGGACGCCATCGCCTTCAATAAGACGTGCCCGACACGTTGGCGTTGGTGTGCGTGCACGTGCGTTAAATACCGATGCTCGATCAATATCCCCGTCCGGAGCAGAAAGTTAAATATAAGAGGCTTATCTTTGAAAGACTGGAGCATTAAAAAGAAATTTAAATTCAAAACTGCATTTAAAAAGATTTTTTTCTTTTTTACCTTTATAGCAATCAAGAGGATTTTGCACGTCACAGCAGGAAACCTCAGGAGGAAACATACTGCAGTGACATGGGACGTCAGCAGCGGACCGACGCCGTGCGGCATCGTTTCGCGTCCGCGGTGCAGTCGGGAGCACGGCGGGTCTCCGCGAGGCCGGCGGCGAAGCCACAGCCCAGCCCACGTATATAACTCACCCTGGAGTGGCGGTGATTCAGCGGCCGCGGCGTTTCCTTTGTCACTGAACATAATGCGCTCCGTTGTACTTATTTATTCGGCAAACACCGACCTCCCACACACAAAGGGATTGAGCGCGCACACACAGACACACACAGTACACACTTTTTAGGTAAGCCTATACAGTCTACTGCATTAAATGCCATGGCCCTGCCATAGATTATACAGTCAGCATGTTTATACTGTCCATAATGTTCAGAATGGTTTCATTACATGTTCATTGCTGAGGCCATAGTTAAAGATGGGGGATTATTAATCGTAATCCCTACAGAATTCGAATGTGTCCTTGTCCAAACGCAGTTTGAACTCACTTCTTTTTTGAATCTGTGGCCGATGCACGTCTTAAACCGCAGCGGACAAAACCCACCTGCGTTTTCACACGCCGGCATCCACAGCATAACTTAAGCATGAAAACCTGCGAAAAAACCACGGAGAGGACTTGCGGCGTGAGGAAAGTTGGAGAGTTTCTTTTTTTTTTTTTTTACCCCGCGTTTCTTTCCCCCAGGCAGGTCAGGGGTTACGGTCGAGCAGACGGTAGAATCCTTGGTATCAGGCGGGGGGTTTAACATCGAACTCAAGGACACTTTGGCAGGACGGCGCGCTGACATCTGCCTGTTGAAAACCCAAAGTGATCCAGCCAGGAGCCGCGGCTCATTTAGAAGCTAACTAATATAATTTTTGATAAAACAATTCATATATAGACCATTTCATAGTCTCAAGGGTTTCTGTGCATTACCTTATTATGGATTCCCTGGATCTCCTTGTACATTGCACTCTATATATAAATCGATGGTAAATTGATTTAAAAAAATGTATAAATAAGAACTGTTCATTTCAAAAAGGCGACTAGCACTTTTCACAACAGGCCCTCGGCTTTCGTCTTGTGCGAGCTAGTTCCTGCGGACCACTCGTACGTGCAGCACTTCCCGTTCCGCCTCTCTCTCTCTCTCTTCCCGCGGCGAGACGTTGCGTATACTCCTTAGAGGGAGGCGACGGGTACAGTGGCTGAGTATTAATCCAGCGCTTGCTTTCCTCAACAGCCACATCAGAGAGTCGGAGCCTAATGATTTCTGCCGCAGCAGAATAATGGGATCTTTCTCCGCGGCGCCCTTTGAAGTCGGAGAGCCGGATCGTCGGGGTAAAGAGCGCCACTTATGATGTGCCTTAGGTACAAATGAGAGGCACGGGTTCGCCGGACCCCCGCGTGAATACCAATAGCAGGGTCCGCGGGCCGGTCTCTTCCCACTTCCTCCTGCTCATTCCCTGTTTTGTCAGCGTCTCTCGCTGCGGGGCGTCCGCTTCACACTGGTCTCGCGACTGGCGTCGGCTGGGAAACGCTCGCTTTAGCAGCAGTGACGGACGATGTTGTCTCTTTTTTCCTTCTCTCAACCTTTGCGTTGTCACCGACCTCGCCTTTCGACTCTGAGTGCAGCTTCCATCGCCTCTTACAACTCCGACGCCAGTGTCATCGCCCTCTCAGATGAACAAAGGGCTGTGTTTGCACTTTTACAGCCACTCAAACATCATGTTCATTACTGTAAGGGAAGCTATGTAATAATTACCCGTGTCGCGGTGAACACTGTTTGCACGTGCCGTGATGTGTTGTGTCATTAGCGAGTGATCGACACAATGCCATGCGCGGGTTTTCATTTCCCGTACATCATTTACTGGCCGGCTGATTACTTAATTGGATCGTTTTTAGCGCGGTCGCAAACAACATGCCGATAATCACTCGTACTTAATTCACCGATGAGTATCGCTTGTAAATCAGCGCTCACCTGTAATAACTGGAATTAAGAGCGTTAACTTTGCTGGAAAACCCAGAGCCATGTTCTGTCTGTGAATTTCAAATAAACTAGTGGTTATAATGATAATATTTATTTGTTTTTTTGTATCTCCAGGTTGTTGGCGGTCATGCTGAGGCGAACATCCAAGCGTCTGTCACCGCGACTGAGGACACTCACATGGTACGATGTTTCTTCCAGACCACACTCTGCGAGACTGCGGGCCGGCACGTGGAGACAACGTGGCGCCTCCGTACAAGGCCTATGCATCCTTTCAGAGCTTGCACTGCTGCTGCACGCAAGCAGAGAATGAACTTTCACGCACACACTGTGTCTCAAACTACTCTCCCATTACTGACAATGACTCACAGTCAGGGTTCCGCGCAGAGCTACGATCGTTGGACACGTTTCTGCGCTGCACATGAAGAAACAACACGTATGGACTGTTGCGCACAACAGCAAGGATACGGATGTTCACGTCGAGCGCACATTTCTAGTTTGTCGGCCCCCCTCTGCGGGCAGGTGACAGGCTCGCTGCACGCTTTTCAAACCTTTGTTTTTTCCCCCATCGCTAATTTCGGCTTCGCTGCATGCCGTGGAGTGACGAGCGAATGGATGAAGGGATGAGGCTGGGGGCCTGAGGCGGCGAGCGCACCCGGACGGCTTACAGCGCCATGGCGATCAACCGCTGCTATGAATGCGAGAACAAGTTACACAGAAATATTAAATTTACATTCTCTGGTCTGAAACAACTGCAAGCCAGCAGTAACTTCTTCTTTCCTCATAATGTATTTCCACATTCAGATTATTTCTTGTGGTCTGGTAATGGAGAGTGAATAGAAATGAGACAGGCAAAGCCTCCCTTCACCCCCCCCAACAGTTCAGTCCACTAGCATTAATTTAATGCTTCGTCTATCTAATATTGTAATCCTATAAAATATTTCTGCTATTGTAATTTTGCCCATCACTACCTCTGAGTCATGAAGAGCAGAGCCACGAGTCCATATTCCCGTCAGACTCCTATCTCACCTTTTCTTTTTCTGCAGCTGCAATCTTTGCGTGTGTGTGTTTGTGTGCGCACGTGTGTGTGGGTGGGTGAAAAGAGCAGGCAGGTTGAGGTTTAGCGCATTGTGAATGACGCCCAATTCGATCCCCGGGGACGTAAAGGGCGCAGTCTGACGGCGTGTGAGCACACAAACGTACAAACGCTTCCTCCGGCGGAGCTTCCTGTCCCCTCGGGAAGTGGCTACAAGGGAATAAGTGAGTGTGATGCGTGTCTGCGTGTGTGTGTGTGTGTGTGTGTGTGTGTGTGTGTGGAGGGTTCGAGGTTAAGGCTGAAATGGACACGTTGGACAGAAACCACGCCTGGTCAGAAACTGGAGACGAGCTCAGGTACAACAGGACGGCTAAGGCACTATATCACAGGACTAGACGCTCCCGGTTTTCCAGCCGGACGAATTAACTGGAACCTGTCTCTTTTATATGGAAAATAGGCCGCAAATTACCACCTGAGATGAGCTTTGAGCCAGTGAGCCCGGATGCAGCCTTCCGATTTTTAATATGCATTAGATAACCTGATTTTGACATTTCATTAATAGGGAAACTGTCAGCACGGGGACACAGGATTCTTTATTTAAATCACGGTTACATTACTGTGGTGATTTTGTATCAAATGGAGGGGAAAAAATGACAATAATCTAATTTTTTTATGACAATGGCATATTAATATATGTCAGGGAAAAAGGAAGCCATTACTGCGACCTATGTATAGTCTGCTAGTGGGTTGCTATGTGCCTAAAACGACTAAATGCTTACCTCAACAGTGGGAACTCTTTTAAACTCTCTGCTAATTTAAAATCAATAACAGCTGACTTAACACCTCTCAAATACGAGACATATTACCTTATAAGGCTCTTTATGACAAAAAAAACCAACTATATCACAGCTGCATCGCTTGCATGCGCTTAAGTAACAATCGCTAGCGTCTTGGAGGCTGCAGGAAATTAGCATTGCTTAGGTAACACCCCGGGCATTGTCAACCAAAACAAAACCCTGCAAGGACAAACAGTGAGTGGCATTCCCATTATGAGGACATCAGTCTGAGGACAACTAAAAGAGCTCTGCGCACTCCTTTGTTTGGACTTTTCCCATGTAAAAGGGAGAGACGGCCGAGAGAACAGGTGTCGTCGAGCGTCAGGAAAAATCGAAACAGACAGATAATACTGCGTTCGCGTGTCGCATATCGGGCGGGTGCCCGGCGTCCGCTGCGTTCTGAGGGAAGACGACTTTTATATTTTAGGAGAGCGAAGGGCGGAACGAGCCGACGCACGGGTCACTTCGACTTAAACTTCAACTTCTCCACCACAACAAGAAAAATTAAACATGAAAACTAAATGTGGGTTTAGTTTGGGTTAAATATGCAGTGAGACATCAGAAGAAATAAAGGCTTTCAGGAGCCCGAAACACAGCCGGAAACTTAATTCATCTGAAAGGACACAAAGTTTCCGAGATCATTTTCTTAATCAATGGCAGTCCTGCCATGCTCACTGAAGCGGTAAGTTTATACAAAAAAAAGACCAGCCACTGCTTTGGTACTTACAAACTTCATTTGTTCAACCACAACAAGTTCACCACCCTCAACTTTTCCCACCGAGCTCCACAATTTGCTTATCCAGAGCAGCGTTAGGGCGGTAAACCAAAAGGTAATTCTTTACATTAGTTTTGTCAATGCAGGGAGAAGCTTTGACCTTTCCCCTTGTAATTATACCATCTACACTTCCTCCTGCTACAAGCCCGGATGACGGGCTCCTTCCTTTGACGGCAGTAACTGGTGCGTCCCTGGCAGGGTGATGACATTTGTCAGAGACCTTTTCTGAGGGGCTTCTCTCTGCTTGTAAAATCCGGAAAATGTATTATTACAATTAAAGTACAGCTCATTGTTTGGATCAGGAAAACGTTCCATTACTGGACTAACTAGTTTAGTTGGGTTCAAATGGAATGCGGCCTGTGCTCTCACGTGAATTTGTCGTAACGTCTCATTAAAGGCTGGCAGGGTCATGGCATTTGCGGACGTACAAAATTAACTTGCACTTAACAGATGAGGATGATCCTGTGGTGTTACATTGCCAAATTCGCAGGTGAGGGTTCCTCGATAATCACGCTGATAAAAAAAATTATCTTGAGGAATCACAACGTGTGAGATGGCTTGACTGCAGGCACAAGCTGATGCTGATCACACGGCGTGGGCACACAAACACGCGGAGTCACGCATGGTGTGCAGTCACAGCAGATATCCTGGCCGGATGACTGCGAAACTGGGAACGGGTGCGATACGCCTCGACGACGGCGAGTCGAGTCTGCGGGAGAGGCGACTGCTGAAGGTCTTGGGGAAACAGAGCCGGCAGGGGCCCGGTTGACTCGGGGACAGAAGCAGACAGGGCGAGAGCCGAGGTGTACAAACTGGAAGCTGGTGGGATCAAAGCTAACAGACTGGCGTGCATGTTGGTGGCCAGCGGGAGCCTGGAGCTAGCCCCGAGCTCAGCGTGAAGGAAAGAAGCACCAGTCCAACTGGCTGGGGGCGCGAGGCCAGAGGTCACCCAACTTGGAGGCAGGCGAGTTTGATGAACAGGAAGGGGGGGCTGGAGGTCTGCTGTGGCAGAGGCCGCAATTTCAGTCGAGGCGGGAATTCTCATCGACCGAGGCTCTGAAGCCGCCTGGCTAACTGCTAACAAAAAAGCTGCTTCCTGTTGTTCCAAGTTGGAAGCGTTTTTTTTTTTTTAACTTTACAAGGCTTCAGGCTGCCTCGTAAAGCTCCCCTCCCCGCAGTAAAAAGCCGCACACGCTCGGCCCATTTTTCTCGACTGTCACGATCGGTGCATGGCGCACGGGGAAGGGGGACCCAAATGCAGACAGGCAGGTGCAGTGAAGGCAGTACTGACTCTAATGAAGCTCTGACCAAGGCTGAGAGGCAAACGGGCAGCCAGGCGGACACACCGGCCGAGTTTACAGCACGAAGGAGGACGCGCGACCTGGCAGGGGGCAGGCCGGTTTAAAACGCTGGCTCGATGATTGGGGAACGCGGGTGGAGAAGGTCTGGTGACGGGGGACATGTGGGGAAGGAGTAAATATGGTGGATAGCGGCAGAGCGAGTGGCGTGAACGGGAGGGGGGCAGCGATCACGGGACGCTCACTGCCAGATTCGAAGACGACGGAAATACATTGACGGCCAAAAATTCAAACAGGGTCACTGTGATTAAGCTGAGTAGAGATTGTCCACACACACACACACAGATGGGAACCGTGTGCGGACCACTGCCAAAGGAAGAGGCTTCATCAACAGCTTGACGACACTCTGATATCAATAATCAATCACGAAAGTCCACGCTGCGTTCTGCTCAGTCAGGCGCTGCTGGAAATCAATACGACGATGAAGCGGCTTGTCCCACAGGCGCAACCTACTGCTTACGTTTTCCTCCGCTGAATCTAAACCTAGCAGAGATGGACGGCGTCTTCGGCCGGTCCCGATCAAAACCGCTTCCATGTCGTAGTTCAGCTGCTGCCGCACACCTGGAGGTTTTCCGCTCCGTTGCTCGCGGTGCCTTTCGGTGTGACAAACTGCAGCCCGTTCCAAAGTGAAACAACCTCTCGGGGATAAATAACGGAGGCCCGGGACGACGAGCTGCGGTGTCGCTCGTCCGCAGTTCGCGTTGGGTTCAGCCGGGACCCCCGGGCTGTCACACTGTATTTCGCTCTTTTTTTTTCCTCCACGCCGCTGTAGCTTCAAAGCCGACTCAAGTGTTTACGTGCTCAAAGCGGGTTGCTGCTCTTGTTAACTCCCCACATATATTACAAAGCAACGGTGCATGTGCCCCCTATTTGAAGCACACATTCCGAAAGGGGAAAAAAAATCTAAGATATGAACATTTTGTTTAAAAACGCTGATGGTTTCTGGCAGCTAAGTCAAAGCCGACAGGTCAAAGATGCCGTTCAATTAAAATGCTCAAGAGATGTTCACGGCATGCTGAATTATGCATTTGGTGTGCGCCCAGTACAAGCTGCTCACACAGTACACACGCCGTTACGTGTAAGCATGTGTGTGTGTGTGTGTGTGTCTGTCTTGAGGGGGAAAAGAGGGAGTTACACAAGGTCATTAGCTTCATAGCGGCCCAGCTGTGTGATCTGGCTCAGGTACACACAGGTCGGGTTCGACCTTGATGTTTATCAGGTTGCACGGTTTGTTTGCGTGACTCACGTGTGCAAAATTGCATGCCACACACACACACACACACACACAAATTAGGATGACCCCTGATAGTCAAGTGAATGCTAATCAGTGAGAACAGTCTTAGTCAGCCAGGTTTTGGTCAGTTGGTCACGTGAAATAAACCAGGAAGCACTCGGAGAGCACAGAGAGCTGCTCACCTGGTATGAGCCCTAACCGTTCGGTTACCCCGGCTAATTCAAATCTTTATGCATCCATGGAGATGAGTCTGCAATTTTGCCGCCATCTCACAACGCTGGAGAGTCCTTAAAATCATTCCCGGACGATCCAGATCGATTTGCTGAACGACAGAAAGGAAGAGGTTGTCAGACTCAACATGTCACATTCAAACATGGCGGACGGAGGCGACGCTGTGGAGAGGCTCGTCGCCGAGGTCCGCAAAAACCCGCCCGTCCGACGAAGCCTGCTCGGCACCGCTGTTTGCAAAACATTACAGTTCATCAGCACGGAGGCTAACATCGTTATCGTTGCAATTCTGCTCGCATTCATCATCCTCGGTGCGGACAGCCCCTTTACGCTTCATTTAGAGACAACGTTTTCCAATCTCTCATCAGAGCAACGAGCCCCGTCTTTTGTTCGCAGCCCGGCCGGGGCCGGCCCCCGGGCGCATACCCGCCTGTCCCTCGTCCTCCGCGTAAACAAACTCTTCCATTGTACGTTCAGCTTTCGACTTGATGAGAAATGAAGTAAACTCCGCCATCTGCTCCAGGTTCCTCGCATCTGTATTCATAAAGTGTGGGCAGAGACTTTTGGATCAGGTGCAACACTTGCACTCAAGCTAAATGCGGAGGCGGGGGGGGGGGGGGTGGTGGTCAGGACAAAATGTGCTCTTGCTCGTAATCCTCTGCTTAAGTGCTAATCGGAGCGCCGCTGATTTACAGTGTGGCTCAACGCGCAGCGATCGCCGCTCAATCACACCCGGCCCGGCACAATACAGTACATCAGCTGTTGAGACAAATGCCCCGTCCCTCCGTTAGTTCAACGGGAGCGATTCATTCGTTTATTTATCTGGCCGCTCGCAGGAGCACGGCCACAGAGATACAGCGGAGGGGGGGGGGGCTTTTTAATCAAGCCCCGGTTCCCGACCGGCTGACTGATGCGTGGCGACGCGCGTTTGTTTATCCTGGGCACAGCTGCCAGAGGGTGAGGTGACGAGGGAATTCCCCCCCCCCCCCCCTCGCCACGCGCCGAGATCCGTTCTGCGAGGGAGAGAGAGAGAGAGAGAGAATGAAAGAGGCGAGGGGGATTCTTGAACTTTTTCAAACGAGATATAAAAGCGCCGGGTGTAATTAGAAGCTGTCGGGAATGAGGACAATTAAGTGCGGTTTTTCGGTGTCCCCCAGGGTTCTCTCAATGGGCCGAATTAGAAAACGGGCGCAAAAAAAAAAAAAAAGATTGATGAGTTCAATGTTTTCCAAACGAGCAGTCTTATACACATAATTACACCGCGGAAATGAATGGATCATCACGATACAAACTCAGGCGAGGGGGTATGCTAATTGCTCATCAAATGGGAAGGCTGCGGCGTCAGCCACACAACTGCAGGATTCACAGGAAAAAAAGAAGAGCTGGGGCGGGTTGGTGGGGGGGGGCTCCGCTGCTCAGATTAATGTGATCCATCTTCCTTTTTGTCTCTGTTCATTATCCCACATTCACGACCTAACCCCGGTTATCGAGTCCCGCGCTCCCTGCCAGTCAGACGCACAAGGACGCCGCGGTGCGTCTGGCGCGCTGTAGCACATGTACGAGCGAACGCTCGCTCCGGCGCGACGCGGGGTTCCTCCGCCAGCCCCCCCCCCAACCCCATCCACCCATTTGTCAAGTTGAGGATTGGGGAAAAAAATTGAAATTACACAGCAGCCTAAGTGTCTTTTTATTTCCCCCTCCCTTATGTGGCCACTTTCCGGGGGGATATACGAAAAAAAGTGGGTCTGGAGATGCGTGCGCGAGGCGTGCAGGTTACATTCGCTCCCCCCTGCATTTTGCAATGACATGAGCAGGACATTTTGTCACCGATGAGACATCAGTAAGTAATATTTAGTGTCGTGATCCTGGGGATAATGACTTGGCTTATTTGAATAAATCCCCCCCCCCCCCCCACCCCAACGGTATGAGGGTTATGATTATCATCAGAGGTTATGGGACTTCAGAAGCAGCCGGCAGAGCGTTCGATAAGTCGATGGAAGGAGTCCAAAAGGAACTCAGTCTGAAACGTCTACCACTTTCAACGTTTGATCACAGGGTTTGGATTTTCATTTTCAATATCCAGGCTTTCTCCTTCTTTATTCCAGAGTGATAAATATTCAGCATCAGCTTGGCCTTGGCTCTCAATTGAATCGAGTGTAATTTACATGAGGAATGATATTTCCCTTTTTTTTTTTTAAATTACATTTTTTTTGTGCCAGCGTCTGAATTTAGAAAAAATCTTCGAAATTACCCGTCCGTGATGCCATCAGCCTGCTGCAGCTTTAATCTTCCAGTCATCAATCCGAATACCGTCGCCCAATGCAGGGTCGACCCGACAAATTTTCGCCGCCCATCGGACCTCTGATATCCTCGTACTAAGCCCCAGGTGTCACTGTTTCAGGAGGCACGTTGGCAGCAGTCTACTTATCAAACCCACGGCAACGGACGGCAAATCCCTTTTTCCTTGACCTTATCTGATATCTGTCCCGCAAGCCTTTCAGCACACTCATCCTGCATTGCATTAGACCGTATGGCCTTCAGCCTACTGAGCTGGCATGCATCCTCGCCTCACCCCTCCCCCCTCCCCGCATCCCTACATGAATAAGTGAGTGTCCAGGAAGGGTTGTCCAGATCTCTTTAGATTTCCTCTGGGACGCCCGGTGCTGCCTTGTGACACAGTGTCCATTTAGGGGATGCTAGGCGAAGGCTGGGTTCATAAAGATTCAGCTTCATATTAAATTTGTTTTCTGTGGTTCAAGGGACATGCCGCCACCCCGAGAACATGAAAAAAGGAACTGTAAAAGAGCAGTGTTTAAATTTGCGGGCAAAAGAAGCCTTTTTTTTTTTTTTTTTTTTTTTTACTGTTACAGCAAAATTGCTCCTAAACGCGTCTACTCCACCAGGTTCTGCCGGGGGACACAAGGCTGCAGTGTGGATTGGCGGGGGTGGGTTCCATTTGTCGATAAAGAGAGAAACCCCAAAAATAAAAGCATATTCAAAAAGGTTTAATAGCCCTCAGAGGGAACACCTTGACATGTGTTGATGCTGCTAGCGCCACAAAGGCAGAAGTTTCAAAGGCATCTATGAAAGACACAAGAGAGACCTGCGAATACAAACATGGAGACGCCTCAAGACATTGTCGTTCTTCTAAATTGAAGTATAGGAATATAAGGATCATTCCCTGAATCAGAGCAGCAGTCCCGTCGCGTGTGAGGAACGCCTGACGCAGAAGAAACCGCGGAAAGAAGGCTGCATTCAGAGCTGCCGTTACAGAGCAGTCATTCCGCAACGCCGGCGCAAGCTTGGCGACTGGAGCAGGACCATTTTGCCGTTCGCTCTTTTATTTTAAAGCCGGTAGTTCAAAGAAGCAGTGTGGTAGAAGTGGACTGATCAACAGGTGGCAGCAACATGCAAACACGTGTAGCAACGCACCAGCAAAGGTGGGGAAGAAGAAGAGTGTCAGCTCACTCCACACATTTGTTAAACCCAAAAGGATGCACACAGTGAGTTTTGGTGAGTAACTTGTACATAGGAAGTAAACGGCTACTTGCTTCCTTTTTTTTTCTCTAATTCCATAATAACTCCATTCGGATAGCAACTGCAATACTGCATCCTGCAGTGCACCGCTGTCAATGTAATTCAAATAGTTCTTTGTGCTCAAGGGCACGCGTCGTGAATTCGATGTATTATTTGAAAGAAGAGTAACGTGCAGTATGTTCCTTCCGTCTTGCTTTAATTCGCGAAGCTTTTATGCAGCCAGTGTACGAGGGAAGGTATCACAGGCGCGGTCCTTGTCACTCTGAGCAGTCGGCGCGAGCGGTACGAGGCCAAGGAGCGGAACAAGGCGAGGGGAGGAGAAAAACAAAAACAAAAACACAACACGCGGCCCTCTGAGGTGAAACACCGCTGCACTTGGCCCCGGGGGCAGGGGTACGGCAGCTCCCGGATTATATTTAGATGCGACTGGAACTACAATTACATTTGGTTTGAATGTGCTGTGTGTGTGTGAGAGACAGAGGGGGAAAAAGGACAAAAAAAATGCTGGAGAGAAAGAATACATAAGTTGCTATTTGGGAGTGGGCTTCTCCTATTTTTTTTTCATATACATATATATATATATGGAAGCATTTGCTTGTCGGGACCGTGGAGAAATTCCAGCCAAACTTTTAAGTGAGAGAATAATCCAGACCCTTGTGAAGGAAATTGCAAACAAATTAAATGCTCCCCGAGTCACCGGTGACAGCACACCGCCGACTCGTAAAAGTATCATTCCCCGAGTGTACTTATGCGTGTCAGACTCGCAGCTTCTTTGGGAGACCTTTAGCAAACCACACCGAAATCCGTTCCATGCAGGATTTCGACGGAGAGGGTTGTGACTAATAGTTTGGACACATGCATCCCCGGCTTGTGACAACCGAGCTCCACTGTTAATCATGTCCGGGTTTGAGGATCAAATGAATAAACATGAGCTTTGTTTAATTATGGCCTTCGAATGGAGGAAAATTTGAGCCCCGGGAGGACATAAGCTGTCAGGAAGGGGATAATCTCTCACACCTGCTGGATGACACACACTCTAAGTCCCTTTAACAAATACGGCCAACCGAAAATCTCTCCACTTCCCTTTAAACGGGGCACAGTGGTACAGTTTCCCTGAGCGGGAACGGGGGAGCAACGAAAGACGCAAAACGCCAAAACGCGCCCACGAGGAAAGAAAGCAGGGGAAGAAAAAAAAAAGACAGAAAGAAACAAACAGGAAGTGAACGCTTCCTCACCTCCGTGCCTGGAAGACCGTGCACCGGTCAGGTTAACCTAGCAGCTGTCTCAAAGCAGGCTCCACAACTCAACGCCCGAATGATGGTGTCTGCCTCACAGCTTATCAGGCTCTCCCAGATGGTGATTTGAGTGCACGGAGGGAGCGAGAGGCACGGTGAAAGGAAAAGGGGAGTGGGGAGGAGCAGAGGCGAGTTCCCGAAGATGAAACAGACTCCACACTTGGGGTCAAGAAAAAAAAATCTATTTTTTTTTCTTTTTCGTAAGTATACAACTTTAAAAAAGGAGCCGACGGATCCTTTTGGAACCAGTGCAGTTTGCGCGAGAGGCACGGTGGCGTTCGGAAGCCAGTTTAAAGTGAGGCGGGCGTCGGGAAACTTCGTTAAAGACGAGACAAATTAGTCCCCGCCAGCTTCCCAGAGTTCAGCACAAGCGAAGGGCAAGATATTGTGCATTCACTGAGGTGTTATAATCAAATATTTCACCCTACGCCGTCCGTGCACTCCGTTATTTTCAGTCTGCTGGTTTTTGAATGACATTAAAAATATTATATCCATATATATATATATATGTTCTATATCAGGGGACAGTCGCCAAGTTGGCAGCAATTCATTTTCATCTCTTACCCATCACCTTAACCGGTTCCCGCCAAGATCTTTCAAAATTTGTTCGCAGAACGGGAAAACGTGTTACGCCACATCCACGACGTGCAGGCTCGAGAGCTAATTGAATGTAATGTCATTTTATCTGCTTCGGCGGGTTATTGACAGCAACATCCCAGAAGCTGGTCCATCCTTCTGTCAACTCGTCAGCACGGGAGTCGCCATTAGCATCTCATTACGGCTCACGCTTTCATATAAGCCTGACATTTCCTCCCTCTCTCTGCCTCTCTCAGCTTTGACGCTCGTCTGTATTGTAGTGGTAATAGTGGAATGTTGTGTGTGTGCGTGTGTGTGTGGCGGGTGGGCAGAAGAGGACGAGAGGTAATAAAAGACAGTTTTAATTTCCTGGAGCCACTCGACAGACAGTCCTTAT
Source organism: Psettodes erumei (assembly GCA_016785225.1). Taxonomy (NCBI): domain Eukaryota; kingdom Metazoa; phylum Chordata; class Actinopteri; order Pleuronectiformes; family Psettodidae; genus Psettodes; species Psettodes erumei. Next base: position 179,379 of record JAFBJZ010000873.1, on the reverse strand, counting down.
CCATCTGCTTCTTCCCTCTAACAACCTCACAGCCTTTAAATCTCAACATTCTTGTGCCTCAGCAAAAAAAAAAAAAACATTGCATGCCTAAATACGACAGATTGCTGAATCCACACCAACAATTTGAAGAGCTGGCAACGTTGTTTGTGGAGAGCGCAGCCTTGAATGATGCCCAGTTATTACTGAAATAACCATTGTGCAGTCAGCGAAGGAAAGGTCACCGGCAGACATGAGGAATGGGGGGTGGGGGGGTGTCGGAGCAATGGAAGGAGCTCGCACAAGAGCGGTGTGTCCGGGATTAATCTTGTCCTCCCAGAGGTGCCTGGGGAACGAGAGGAAATGCTTCACGCCGAGGGCAGAGGGGGGGAAAAAAACCCTCACAGAAGACCAGGAGACAATCGAGCGTGCGTTTGTGTGTCTTTGAAGAGGAGAGACCAAAAAAAAGAAGAAAAAAAAAAAAGATGATGTCTGCCCACGCTGGGTCTGCCGTTCCCCACCCCCATGCGATGCGGCGATCACATGCTCCTTTAAAAAAAAAAAGGTGCGCAGGGTCTGCAGACGACCTTCTCTCTGAACCGCGCTTCTTTTCATCTGCCGTTTCCAGCGACCCTCCGCTGCGCCCCTTATTAATCTTCCATCGGAAAGAAAAAAAAAAAAAACACCGGTCTGCACCGAGCGCCGGGTGCAGAGATATCAGAGCAATCGATGCGAGGCGCTTCTGTAAAGGAAGCAGCGGTGGGTGCTGGCGGTGTGGGCGAAGGTGAGCGTCTCAGTGTGAATCCGACAATTCATCCTGCGCAAGCGGCAGAGGGAACAGAGGGAAAGTTCCGCATTTCCACTTCAGCAGCCATCAATAGCTCCCCGGCCGTCTCCCCCAGCACTGCTCCATGATTGCAGCTGTCACAGGATGGTTAGGTTTTTGTCAGGTGAAACTGAAGCAGGCCCAGATCGACGGCCACGTGTGCAGATGTTATGGGAAATGTAAGCTACTGGGGTTTTTCTCTCCCCCCCACCCCACAATTTGCATAGCGTGATGCGATTTAGCGTCCGCAGAGAGTTAACACTAAGTAATGACTGTCGAAATGAAAAGGGACAACACTTAATTAAATCTGCATATTTAAGTTATTTGTTTTGCCCGTAAACATAAGCTTATTGATCTGGAGTGGGAAATGATCATTGTCTCCGTGGGGGGGGGATGTACAAGTGTCTTGCTCAAGGACACTGCAGCAGAGCTGAAAGCCTCTTGCATGAAAAGCAATAAAATTACTGCTGTGAGGAGGAAGACTGCAACTGGGGTCTAGCAATTTAGCCACGGGGGGGGGAACAAAACACAAAAGTTAATTTAAAAGCGCTAGCATATTCAGAAAAGTTCATTCAGAGACAGTCCAGTTTAGTAATGATAGTTTCATTTGTCTTTAAAAAGGGTTTGGCCGCAGACAATGAAGTTTGAAAATTCATTCTATGAGGAGGCTAAAATGTTGTTGCATGACTTTGGATGGACAAATCTGCAAAGTATATGATGCATGATGGTGATTTATCACTGTGCACATTACGGCCCGCTTGATCTCCACCATCAACAAAATGCGGAAGAACAAACGCAGCCAACGCCAACAGCGTCATTCGATGTGCGACACATCTGCAGAACTTGAACCTGTGTGATGTCGGCAGCTGAGACTTCTGGACGCCGTTCATTCATTTTACATGGTTTGTGGTACACAACCCAAAACACTAGGTTGGACTCCTGCTCCTGTTCACACCACAGCTTTCTTTATTCAGGTGAAAGCGTTGCATGTTTGCCTGCATGTGCATGGCCTGAGTCAAAAGCAGATGATTTTAGTATTTCATGTAACTGGCTGATCGGCGCGCATCGGTATGTGCCCGGATGCACGGTACCGCAAATATTATTCACACCAGTATTTCCAATCAGGAGCCAAGAGCGGGCCCGATCAATGGACCGAAACAGATCAGCGTTACAGGTCTGCAGGAGGAGCCGATTATTCTTCTGACAGTTACGAGTGCATGAATTTGTGTTTCATTCTCACTTCCACGGTTCCAAAAGCTTATAGGACAGAAAGACCTGGGACGCAATCCAAATGCAAGAGACTGGATCACACAGTACGCTTAAGTCGGGCTTGGATTTGAGATTCACAAGAAAGATATGAGAATGAGTGCGCACGCCCTGACGCTGATGACATTTTCAGAGTTTTGTCGCAGTTGCGAGAATCACATCTTCATCTTTCCTTTTGGGTTTTTTTTAACTGGGTTTTAATGGCAAGATAATAAAAAAAATTGTGATTCTTTTGATGCGTCTGCTTTTCTCTTTCCACAGCATTCGGAACATCACGCATATTTATGTGCTTCCATTTATTTCAACGGTGACACATCAATGACAAATCACAGGAGAAGAAAAAAAGAACCAAAAAAAACATAACGGCTTGTACCAAATGTGCGACAGCTTGCCATAAATCCACACTGCATAAATTGCACCAATTATTCTCCTCCTGTCATGAACACACAGCCCATTCAGTTGACTCGGAGCCTATGCATAGCTGCTGTTGTTTTTTTTGCGCCGCTATTCTAATGTGCCACCACAGAGCTGCGTTCTACAGATCTGCAGGACTGCCAGGAAAGATGGGTTCGCCAGCTCTGTCCTATCAGGAATACCAAGAACATGTTCAAATGACTCGGGGGGTGCAGATACAGACGCCTCAGCTCAGCCTCAGCTCACAGGCTGGAGGCAGAGCGCCACCATATTACGCAAACAAAGCCTAATCGTTTGACTGCGTGGCTCATCAGAGGAAACGCGACTCCTCTTGTTCTACAGAGCCGAGGCTTCAGTAGCACCGCATCTTCGCACATATATGCACGCGCAGGACACTCGCACAGTCTGTGCGCACAAAGCATGCAGACACACAGGCTGACACACACACACACACACACACACACACACATGTGCAGTCATTATTGTATTCCTGAGGCGGCAGAGAGGGCAGCGTGCCCCGGCTGTCGTACATGAGGGAACATGAGTGATATGCCACTGTGCCTCCAGGCCTGGCTTGTCACTCTGCTAAATTGTCGTAATTTTCCTCTCCTGGACCGGCCTGCAGTTGTGCAACCTTCTACATTTCACCTTGCCACTGTCCTTAGGTCAGATGGGCATTAAAAGCTGCACCCCAATACATTTAATATGAGGAAGGACGCGAATTGAGACCTTGAAGAGAATAAAAAAGCATGAAGGTTTTAATCATTTAATCTCCATTTCTTACGATGAGTTCAAATCACACAAGAAGCAGTAGAGAACAACCTACAAGACAAATCAGACAACATGTTGAGCCGTGAGCTGTAAATGCATCCCCTCCCCCTCGTTTACTCACAGCCTGCATACAGTCTATGCCCTCCTGTGCAGTTACATCTTGTGCAAAGTATCACACAGAGAAGACTGATGGTCAAACAGAGATACATAAAGATTCACCGCAAACCGTTCTACATGCATTGCTCTCCAGTTCCGTTCTGATCCTACCAGGGGCGATGGAGTCGTCAGTTTCTTTAACCCACAGGTCCGATCGCATCTCGCCCAGGTTTGCTTATCTGTGCTCACTGCAGAATTCTTAACGGAGCGGGCCACGGCACAAAGAAGATGCCTGAGCTGCCCTGGCTTACTTTAGCACAGGGCTAGGGGTCAGACGCCCATAACAAGTTGGAGAAAACTACTGGAAGGTGAAGTGGTGAGCATGTTGTGAAGTTGTGCTTGCCCACTTCCGTAGTCGAGGGCTGGAACATGACTCGGTGAGGAAGGCCTGAGAATTCCCATTTACAGTCAAATGAAAGTTACTGCAATTTATTCATATCTACTGAAAGTTCTGCAACCTGTGCATAGTTTCATGACCTCGTGTCATTTATTACAAGCTGCAAGTTTGCAAGAAGCATCTGTATGTGTGTGTGTGTGTGTGTGTGTGTGAGGAGCCCCCCATGGGCCAGCTGAGGGAAAAAAGGCACATTTAAATATATACCCTCAATTTGCAAATTTGTGTGCACAGATTCACAACCTGCGACCACGGCTTTGCAATCAGAACCATGGGCATGGATTTGCACAGGGCTCTTCGTTTTTGTTTGGTGGTGGTTTATATTTGTGCGCGCTTTGCGTCAATGTTTTTTCCAAGGGCAACCTATGAAAAGTTGGAGCAAAGGAAACGAAGGAGGAAGAGGAGCAGGGATACACGATGAGGTGAGGGAGAATAGCAAATAGTCCATGTGCGCCTGGTCCTGTACTCAGCTGCTGAGTGCTGCTCTCAGGTTGCCATTTGTCCATTCCCTGTTCCAGAGAGAGGGGCGAGGCGCTGAGAGGGACTCCCTGCAGCAGATGGCAGAGCTATGCTCTGCAGAGGTGAGAAATAGCCCATTAGCCTTACCAAAAATTACAGCCTGCCTCCTCTTTAGTGCTCAGCCTTGAGTACACCTGACCAGATTGGGACTGTGCTTGGCATGATCATCACTCAGTAATCAGACTGTTGCTCTGCTGACAAAAACAACGGTGCTGTTGATCTGCTTTAGCTAGCGCCCTCCCTGCTGCGTGGACGTCAGCTCTAAATGCAGCGGCCCACTGGAAATGAATAACAACATTTATGAGGGATTACGAGGGCAGAAGAGAAAGATTCCAGCAATTAGAACTCGGCTAATGCGCTGCATCTTCGCCCTTAGAGTCTAAAAGTGCCTACAGCTAAAATGAGGGATTGGCTATAGCTCAGCATTCATGATACTTTCCATAAACATCTTGCCATAGAAGGAGCGAGATTGGGAAATGTGAGTTGTCAGCTAATCTTCAAAGTGTCTGCATTCAAATTAATTCCAGACTGATAGGTTTGTGTCCATTTAGAAACCTCTTATTTTGTCGACAACACCTGAAGAATAAGCAATATGTACAGGCAAAGCCACGTCCAAGTAAGAGTTATGACCCGTAGACGTAATAACAAAATGCAAATGACCCTTTTGTGCCTCTTAAAATGAGTCTACTGTTGCCTAAACTATCTAATCAGTTGATAAGAGCAGCCGGTGCACACGAGAATGTGTAATCATCTTGTTCGACAGGAGTTCTTCAAGCGCAGGCTGTTTTATGGAGCCTCTTTTTTAAATGCGACTCATGGCAAATTACTGAAATAACATTTCTATTCAAACTTTAAGTATTGCCACTGGAACGTGGCACAAAAGGATGAGGGACTTGGGAGACTTTTAATGCCTTTCCATTCACTGAAGAAGGTGAGACTGAATTAATGCGGCAGCTTTCCAAGCAAAAGACACAGTGTTACAATGTGGGGACTTGACAAGCGTGTAAGGATTAGCTCGCGTTACACTGGAGGTAGACAATTCGAGGAAGGTACTTCAAAAGGAATTAAACAGCCATAGGAAGAATATGTCCTGACATGGGTTCGGGTGTTTATGGCAGGCGCCTCTGACCGTTTGAAGGAAACCAGCTCTGCAAAACCCACACAGACAAAACTGCACACAGCGCCCACTTTATCTGCTGAGCGTGGTCCATATATATATATATTTTTTTTTTTTTACAGGAGACAGCAGTCACACTGAGACAGCCAGCGGACACGCACACAGATTTTTTGCAGCGCTATACAAAGTGAAACAGGATGCTTTCGCCTGAATCAGAAGATTAAAAAGGCCATTTTGTTCAGCTTAAACTTTCGCCGTGCATTAAATTATATGTCCATTCATAAAAAGCATGGTATGGTGTCACAAGGGTCAAGCTCATTAATTAAACGGAACATTACAAATGTCAGGTAATGTCATCGAGCCAGGTGCTGCAAACTGATCAGATGTTCACAACAGAACCGACACCACACTGGATGACTGCGCGCCGCGCGCCTTCATGACTCGTTAACTCCAGACATGCAGCCAAGGGAACATGAGACGCCACAGCACGTGAGCAACAGGGACGCACACGCCCCCATCCCGAGAAAACACGTTTCCGCGTCGTCTGTGACGGCCGGACCAAGCCGCTTGTTGATGATGTCATTAACCTGCACAGAGACACGGCTAATGTTGTAATGCTGCTGCACGAGCCGTACAGGACCCACGTTTGTGCAGACGTGGGTTTCGCCGCGGTGTGAGTGTGCGACATCTGTAACATTTCAAAGCAAGATGCAGGGTTTCCGTTATGAACAACTAAAACTTTAAAATTTGTGTTCAGACAGCAGCTAAATGACACTGAACAGCGTCCACTACGGTTCATTAAACGGAGGCCAGCTGTTGTTTTAGAGATGCCAGGTAAATTAACCCTGAAACTAAACGTCATAAATGTCACTTTAGTACTTTGGCATTTTTCAGAGAAAAAATAAATGTAATAGAGCCCTGGTAGACAGGCCATCCAATAAAAAAAGCTATAAAAAAAAGAGGTTTCTAAGTTAATAAATTCACATTTGTACAGCTGTTGCATTGTGACATGTCACAACAAGCCATATAACTGCGGATGAAATAATTAGTTAATTTTATTTGCTTACTGACAAAAAAAAAATCACAGATTTTAAGTTCTCAACTGTGATGACGCTTCCTTTTGCTGTACATGACACTGAAACCAAAATATCTTCTAATTGTCTCTGGGATAAGCCAAATGGCTGAAGACGCCACCTCTGGCTCTGGCAGACTGTAATGGGCAATTTTTTTTTTTTTTTTTTACACGCCATATCAGGAAAAGTAAGCCAATTGCGAGGCAAGAAAATAATCAGCCGGTTGTTCCGCTCGCTGTACCCCTGCGCGTAACGTTCAAGGAGCAAGCCGCGGGACGGCAAACAGGAGCCGCAAACGAACGAACGAACAGTCAACGGGTAGTTACACTAACAACTAAATTTAACCCTGACGAAACCGGGAGTTCCCAAAATTGTGTGTGTGTGTGTGTGTGTGTGTGTGTGTGTGTGTGTGTCCCACCGTTGTGAGCGTACAGACGGAGCGGGCACTAACAGCGGCCTCGTTACCTTCTGACTGCGGCCTTCAACAAGGACGTTCGCTCTTTTGAAGTTTTAGCCGCGACGCCGCCGGCTGGCGGAGACAGATGGAAACGACGGACAGAATTTTACAGTTGACGATGAAGTCCGCTCTCACTTCCTTCGTGGGGATGAAGTTGTTAATGTCCATGTCCAAAAAAAAAATTTTAAAAAAGTCCCAGTGCACTTGTTGCTGCCAGACACTGGACATGTAATCCTGACCGGCTGCTGACCGCACTCCTGGTGTCCAGTGGCTAGCTTACATAGCAAAAGCAGCTAAAGTCATTATCAGGAAAAAAAATAGCTAACTAGCTGGCTAACAAAGTGTAAATAATGTCACCCAGCTCCTATAAATTATTTGTCTTGAGGTAAAAACAGAGGGTCGCCAGCTTCGACCTTCACTTGACTGCTTTCTTCTCCAGAGTCCACTCACAGCTCAGCTTCTAAGATGGCGGACAGCCTGGTGACTAATCAAGAGATATTAGCTTCACCTGGCTCCTCTTCAATTGGCGCATTTTTTACCAGCGACCTTAAATGCTGTCTGAGACAAGACTGTGCCTTTAGGGTGGGCGGGGCGGGGGGGGGTGATTAATTTGAATAAAGGTGTGACAATGTAAGCATTCTTTTTTGAAAACAGGTCCCCACCACATAAAAGAAGTGGCGTCTCCTGCTATCACATGAGAAGACGTCACACTATGATATGCAATAATTGCCACTGGCATTATTTGACGTTTCATATTGTTTTCTCTGTCAGAAAGGCCATCCAAATGTCTAGAAAATGAATGTGACTGGGTGCAAATAGATATAGCCATCACAAGATATCAGCAGAAGTATGTTTGCTGCGAACAATTTGCCTGATTAGCAGTTATATTTTTTAAAAACAAAAAGTAGCTGGGGGGCAGCTGGGCGCGTGGAAGCCCAGAATTTAGCCTCGGCAAAAACAGTTGCAGAAGCATCCACAGAAATCCGTTGACAGTCAGGCCAGTCAATTCAGCTTCAGATACAAAGATCTCCTCAGTGTCTGTGCATTATCACTTGCAGAAGAAAAATATATTACTGGCAGCTGGTAAGCGAGCACTGCGGTACATAGCTTACCACTGAAGTATGTACCCTTTTTCCCCTTCATCTTTAATCTAAACTATGAATTTACATGAGCGCTCTGAATTTTCAAACCCTTACAGTGTTCAGGAAGAACTACCTGTGTTCTCTATCTTTGACTGTTTATGTTTGAAACAATCGCAATACCTGGTCCAATTTAGCAGCACACAGTAGTACGCCATCGAAAAAATATTATTGATACTATAGTTAATTAAGTTCGTGCTACACGATTAAAAATGTGAAAAGGCTGGTAGCGACCTGATGGCCGAGCGGTTGGGGCACATATGCCTTGAGCAGCAGGTCCCCGGTTTGACTGCCGGCTGGACCATTTACTGAGTCATTCCCCTACGCTCTCTCCCTAATTTCCTGTCTGTCCTCACTGCAGCAATCAAATAAATGTGCAAAAGCTATAGAAGATATTATCAGGAGCAGCGGTAGTCTCATGGCAGAAGAGCATACTGAGACATAAGAGGCATTAACCTACATAACAATGAAAAAATAATAATGAGAAAAAGACATTTTAGACAGATTCCCCCTAGGCTGGGTACCTGTGCTGTGCTAAACTGTATACTACACTGCTGGAAGGTTTTTACTGTTAAACAGCAGCAGGACGTGTCGAGATTAACGTTGCAAGGGGGTAATGGACTTTCATTACAGCTGTGAAAAAGCCTAACCATGGGGAGCTTATGAGGAAACAGTGAGGCTTGCTATCTGTGAGCTGAACGAAATAGAAATGCGGGAGTATAATTCAGCTCTAAAAACAGCTGCTGTGATGTTACAGGGGACCCACAACAGTGCTGAATGCTCACCAAAGTGAGTCTTTTAAATGTCACCGTCGCCAGCTTCCTGTCCCCTGCGTGGCCACACACGCTTGAGCCGGTCAGTTGGCCATGATGCCATTACGGCTCAGTCGAGAGCAGGCGGCGTCACACCGCAGCTCCGCTCACAAGCAGGACATAACCAGCACAGTGTATGCGTCATGGGTCAGCTCAGAAAATACCTGCTGAGAATGGGAAATTGAAATGGCACCAGCGTTTTGTTTTGTACCCACTGAAGGGAAACATGATGTATGTGATTCGGCATAGCACGTACACCGCGTGCAAAGATGCGATCACCTACAGGGGGCCATGCAGCTATAGCATAGGCAAGCAGAGGGAACCATACCGCCATACCTCACTTATAGATGCAAATAACATGTGCAGTCACGAAGCTACGCAGATTACAAAAGGGCCGGGAGGAAGCAACTATGCTCAAGGTACATCTAAACAGAACACTCATAACCATAACATGATATGTATATAAATATGCATGAAAAGGGATGATTCAAATGTGCAAGTAATGCTGTATATCTCATCTTCCAATAGCAACAACTTAATCAAAGGACTTGATGGCGACGGTGTCTGTCGTGCAGTGTGTCTGGCTAAATGCAAAACTATAAATACTCAGTGGGACTGAGGCAAATCGGTGTGCTTTTTTTTATTATTATTATTGTTCTGCAGATAATGGGATGTTCAGCAGAAGCTCAGCGCAGTTTCCTGTCAAAATTTTGACATTTTGTAAGATCCCTGATGGTCTCTGCCTTTAAATAAAAGGGCAGCACTGGCAATTTTCCCCTGCTGTAATAAAAATGTTCCCAGCTGCAACTCCAGCGCTTGGGTTTGTTATCATTGTTTCACTGGTCTAAAATGCTCAGTTTCTGCTTAGTACGTTGTGTCTATATTTTTCTTTTCAGAGCAACGTTTCATTCCCTCCTCAAATGGTTCAACAGTGGACAGTGTGTCCATATACAGTGTATTGTCACAGTTGCTGATAACGGCGCGTGCAGGGAGGACCCAGGCGCAGACATGGGATGATGCAATGAAGCATTTTTAATGGTGGAAATAAAGCTTACAGGCACAGAGGTTTGCAAGCGGGCAGGTAAAGGAAACAGGATTTTACAAAACGCAGGTAGCAGGCACGTCGGAGAACACAAGGGGGGACACAAACAGACAAACCGACCAGGAGCTGATGACAATGGCAGGTTTAAATACTGGCTTGGGTGATGAAGTAGCGGGGAACAGGTGTGTGAGGCAGGGAAGCACAGGTAACCGAAGATAAGAAACAGGCCAGCAGGTGGGTATGGAGATGGGTAAAAGGTCCGGGGACATCTGGTGGGTGGATTGAAAATGGCAGGCCTCGGGAGACGAAGGGACAAACATGCCCCGGGAGAAGTAAGTGAGGGCTGGGGACAAGGGGTCCTGAGGAGCAGATCGTGGCTGCAATTCCTCCGGTGAGTGTGAAAAGCAGCGGGAGGAAGTGAAAAAAAGGTGATAGGAGGTTGTTTTTTTAATTGTAGACACACAACAGATGAACTAAAGCAATGAATACACATTGCTTTGGAAATTCCCCACACAGCATGCTAAGGGATGTCAATCAAAATGTCACCTGTTCCCCGTGCAGGCTGGGTAACCTTTCACAGAGTGTTTAAGGAACAACATCTAGGGTTCAAACTCCCTATAGGCATGGGTTCTGTCAATTTTTGGCCTATCTTTTTCTTGAATTACTCAACTGTGTGGTGCACTTACTAAAAGAAGTGTAATTTTTCATTTTACATGTTAGGTGAATTTGTTTTTCGCAGCAGTCAGTGTCCTACATGTAAGAGGCATGAGGAGTCACCTGAACAGAAACGTGAGGGAGACACAAAGCAAGGTTAGCAGAAGCAGTTGTAATGTGAAACCCCAAATCAGGTCTATGTAACTGAACTACTGATTTACATGCTACCCCCCCCCCCCACACACACACACACACACACACACGCATGTATGCATACTTGCGCAGGCACATAGCCATAATGTCGAGGCTTGAGTGTGGTATGATAAATTCATGCTGTGAAGCCAGAGGGAGCTTTGCTGAGACACTCTTGGCTGCGTTGTTTACATGCATTTCCTGTCCTCATTTACATGCAGAGAGAGTGGACATCAGACAAACATCAGAATCAATTGTAGGCGCTGCTCTGATTCCAGGTCCCCCGGCAAATATGCCAGCTTGTATGTGTCGACTTCTAAAAACAAAGACGTTGCCTTAAAGAACCGGTGTGTGCGCGTGGCTGCTCAGGTGCATGGATCTGTCTGTGCCTGCATGAGTACCCTACGTGTCTGTGTGAGCATTATCTGTTCTCACATTTCCGTCTTAGTTGTGTCTCTTTGTGTCATTCTGAACACCAGTGTTGTAAGCCTCACTACTGAAAGAATAATCTAGTTATCATGCAGGATTCATATCTGGATGAAACATGACAGATTCCCTTTGAGGATTCCGCGGATCAAATTCTCAAAAGACAAACTGATCATTTTGTTCCAACATTAAGGCTGAATACTGGGGCCAACCAGGACAGAGTCTGTCAAACAAGGACCGCACACTTTTCTTGTTTTCTTCTTTTCCTGGTCCAACGCAGAAACATTCGCCCATCTTTTTTTATCATAAGGCATTCCTTAACACCCCACAGTACCACTGTCTTTATTGCAGTCGTTCCCGCAGTACTGAACTTCCCTAGAAAGCAGTCTAATTGGATACCTAACCTGAAAGAGACTTCTGATATATTATAAAGCCAGTGAAAAATCAGTTTCTTTAATGAGTTGCTTTCATGTCCTCAGGTTCCCTACAAGACTTTGAAAAAAGAAGATTGCCGCCAGAAATGACAGGGGAGGTACACGCTGACCCATTTTCATGCCCCCAGGGTCAAGTTAAACACCAATTTGAAGTTGTCTTTCATTATGAAATCTATGAAATGGATTTCTTCAAAAGCATCTCAGCTGATAAGGTTGCTGCAGTGTGGTGCGCATGATTCGCTGCCTACGGAGGTCCACAACTCACTCTTTCTTTTGTACAAAAGGCATCATTCACTCCACTTAATGGCAAAAGGCTGGACGGCCATTAGCTGATTTTTATATGGAATGGCTTGCTCTAAAGTTATGTCTCACTTTTATTACATCCCTGTATAAGCTGCAAGGAATATTTGGTCTTGTTTTTAACAATGACAAAAAAATGTTTTACTTTATAAAGCACTTTCCGAGCAATCTGCACAAAGTTCTTTCCAAAGGTGAGAAAATAACATAATCAACATCAGAACATTATAAAATGAGAACTCTCAATAGATGAAAAAACAGCTAATACCGCAACATTGAAAATATATCAGCTGTTATGAAAAGCCATAATATAAAAGTAAGTTTAAAGATGAGATCATTTCAAAGCGGCAGCAGACTCAGCTGACCTGATGTTCACAGGAAGGATGTTTCAGAGCCAACGGGCCTGGGCTGCAAAGGCTGGATCACCTTCTGTTTTTAACCTAGACTCTGGAACAGTTAGAAGACCCAGACAAGCAGACCTGAGGGGCCTGTTCGGACAATAGGCTGTAAGGAGCTCAGTTATTTACTCCAGCGCGAGATTATTCAGCCCCTCGTATGTGATTAAATGCACTTTAAACCAGATTCTAAAAGGGACTGGAAGCCAATGCAGTGAAGCCAAGATTGGTATAATGTGAGAGAAAGACTTTGTCTTGGTTAATACTCTGCTTTTCAGCTATGTAACTGCGACTGAACGGCGGGTTTCTGTTTTATTAAATTCAGTCCTCAGCAATTCTCCGCTGGCAGTAATTGCTTAAAGCATACAATGTACTAAAGCGCCCTCGATATGCAAAATGACTGTAGGCAGAACACAAGCGCAGCTACTTGCAAAGAGGAAGAACCCCTTTGACGGTTGTGCAGCACAGACTTTATAGCATAAGTTAGGTTAGCTTGGAGAAGAAAACGAGTCACATCAAATGCACTGTAAAATGCCCAGGGTGTCCAGGAGTGCGAGAGGGTCTGTGACAAAACGACAATTAGAATAAACAAAATCTTGCAGGATACATCCTGGATGTAACAACACGCCATGCCTTCATCCTCATGGTAACAGTAATACAGCTGGTAGGAATGTACCAGCGACAGGTTAAAAGAACAACTGAAAAGCAAAAGGAGTGGAGAGAAAGAAAGATTTTCTTAATATTGTTAGCATGTGACACATACCCATTGTCCATTCATAGTATTTCCCATATCATTATGTGAGGAGCACATCTGGTTCTCGAATTTGAAGAATTTGGAGAGTTAATATCCTTTACTGCTCAGCATCTTGCTGCATAAGAGCAGCCAGTACTTTCAATGATATAGGACTTTCTAAATGAAATATATTGGTCATGACATGTGCACATAAGCAGGCATCTAAGACACATGAAATGAGCCGTAAACATAAAACTGATCAAATTAAACTTGACATAGAAAATGTATTAGCAAGCTATTACACATACGGCAGACATATTTGAAGTAATGCCTCTGTTGACCCGATGGATATTATTCCAGGGTAAGTTCTCTTTTTGATGAAAAAAAAAGTGTTGAGGGATCCAAAACATCAGATTTCTTTTTTGATCCAATGTTAATATAAAAATATTGAATATATCTAAATACTTTTACTACCTTGACAATACTGTAGGTAATGAGACTTTCTATTCTGCTGGAGTCAAAGGAAGACAGATTAAGCAGGGTGTCTGTTACCCATGGCGTAAATAACTTAAATAACGAACTAGCTCCATCTCCAGAATATGAATAGATTCATACAGGAGAAAATATTCATTCTCGTGAGAAACATTGCCCCTGGTCCAAGGACGCTGACAGTATAGTCTCACTGTGGCTGTGGCTCCATGTTGCCGAGAGTGTCCTCTGAGTGTGCTTAATAATAATCAATGACACACTCAATTGGTCACAATAAGCATGGGGCTATTTACTTCAGAAATGAGTATCTGCTGTCTTCATCTGCTCTGCACTCCGTCTATTGATTAGTTGTCCATCCATTCAGCATCTGTCTCTCTTTCACACCCACACTGTTGGCCGTGGTGCTCAAATTGTTTTCTACCCGCTATTAACACACACGGCTTCCCATCCTTTTTAATGAAAATCCAATCTGCCAGCATCTTGAATATCATGAGGAAAGAAAGCCCCTGTGTTATAACCATAATATGAAGCACAGACTAAAAACAGGACAGTTTTTTTAATGTCATGTCACCTTTCTTTCACGAACCAGTCACTGTTTCTTTACACAGTCTCATCGCTGCCTCATCACACGGTGTTAACACTTTCTAATGCACACCTTTTACCCTCTTTATTATTATACAAGGATGAAGAAGGCGTTTTCATGTTTCATGCCCTCTAAAAGCCACATTCCTCTATGAGTTGAAAAAGTAATTTGGGAAAAGAGCAAGTCGACATGGCAGAAATTTGTTGGGTAATCCGTATAATCCGTATAATTTTCACTAACATTGTCTCTATGAAATTAATAGCCATCCTATGTGCTTTTTTTTTGCCCATGTACACTGCTCATATTACATATTGAGCAAGAGGAAGTTATCAAGATGTATAATAAGTCAGTCCTGTGGCCCCTATTAGAACCGAGCTTCAGTCTGATCAACTGTTCTGCTGAACTGTATCCCCTTTTAAATCCAAACTCGTCTGTTTCTGTCCATGTCTCCACAGTGCCCTCCTCAGGGCTCCACAACGCTGCTGTTAATACTACATGCTGTCGCACTAATTCTGGACATGGAGACAGGTTCTACATGTTTTACAGTGCAGACAGCACTCAGCAATACTGGCTGTCATCACCACTTTGAACCGATCCATTCTAATTATAGCGGAGTATACAGACTGTCGGCCTGTTCGACTTGCCTGCAAATATTGCTGCTTTTATTTGTTTTGTACTGCCTCAAGACATTCGCCAGCACCACACTTGTTTTGGTGCTGCTCAATATGTATCCATGGGGAGTTAAGTACTGCTGAGTAAATCTGCGCAATGCCAGTGGTGCTCCACCTCTACAGCAAGAGACGGAGGGTAAACAGAAACTTTCAAATCTGTACAGCCTTGTCATGCAGACTGAGTTTCGGTTCAGAGTAAACACGGCAAACGCAGCATGATAAAATATGTTATGGATCTGAAATACTATGATGGGATTTAGCATCAGAGTTTCAGTCACACAGTCATACATGAATAACACAAATACGTGTTTGACTTTGGTCCTTTTTGTTTTAACTAAAACAAAATGGATGCTAAAAGGCAACAGTATAATAAGCACAGGGCCTGGAGAAACAGCTCCTCTCTGGATCATTTATTCACATGAGGTGTATTGTGGAGGCCTGCTAACCACAGTGCATACACATACTGTAAGTATGTAGTTTGTCCCTTCAGACACTGTCACTGTGACAGGTCTGATGGAAAAACATAAATGCACAGACCTGAATTTTCAAGCAGATAAAAACAAGCATTCGTTTTGTTTAAGGGTAACATGGTAATCTGCGGTAAAATGTGATCTTAGCAATGAGGGGTTCAAAGAAAATATTACTTGCCCGAGATTCTTTATTGAATATCTTTCACTGGACATTTGCCATTAAATCAACCTCAACATCTAACTGCAAAATCAATACATCATCAATACCGGGACTGGAGACGTTTCATCAATGCAGACAGCTTGTCTCCTGATAGCTTCTCTCACTATCATAGCAGGATAATTTAATGCATTTATGCACCGCTGTGTGATTGGTATTGTATAACTGGGGTTGGTGAACACAGGAACTGAACATATTCCAACTGACATTAATGAGATATTACAAATTTATCGACACACAAATGCATTACAGGCATTCGTTCCTTGATGGCTGTGGGACGTTGATGAATTTGTCTTGCCTGCTCAGCTTATAATCAAGTCAAGGATCATGTTCTGCCAAAGTGTCTGTGAACGAGCCCTTACTCACACTACAGTGGGCTAGCAAGGTGCAAAGAACGGCTATTAACGTCTGATTTACTGCTTAACATCCAACTTCACTGTGTGAAGAGAATTAAATATAAAGAAATAGATGTGTTCAAGTTGGGAAATTATGTGTATGTCACATTGAACCCTCACTATACACTGTACATTTCCTTATTGGCAGGTGAAGGAGCTAAAGTGTATATGCGCTGCTTGGTATTCTCAGTTTTCTTTCTATTTCTTTTACTTTCTCCTGTTTTTGTTTCTCCCTCTCTGTTCCTCTCTTCCCTATTGCAGCCCTCCCCCTCCCCGAGGTTCCCGCTGACAGCTGGATTACCATGTATCAATGCAGTGCCAGAAACTGGCTGCCAGACAAAATCATGTTTTGTCTCATCCTTGGCTTCTGCAGCGTGATGAAGACCAACAGCGCATGACATTGGGAACAGGAGAAAGAAAGCCAGGTGTGACCACAGACAAAAGGTGACAGGACGTTTGTATCCACTGGCGCTCATATCTTGTGAATATGAACATATATGATTCATTTTAAAGCCCAAGCAAATGTACATACAGTATACAGCACTAGAGCGTCTGCACCTATAGATCTCTATTTGTGCCCACATGTGATTCAAAGGACTTATAAATGCTTATTGTCCCAGAGCCCATCATGAAATTGCAGTGCGATGAGAAAGATTCTCACTGGCTTGCAGGCAGAATATTGGATTTTTCCAAAAAGTCAATAAAGTGCTTGATCATTAAACTGAATAAATATTCTCCCTCCTCAAAGCTATTTCAAGACTTTCAGTTTCCTATCGCTACTGTGGCTCTTTTATTATTTACAGTATAGTGCTGACACACACAGTCTTCCTGCATGTAGTGTCTTATATGAAACCGAAAAAGGTGCACGGAGGGAAAGTTGCCAATAACACAGAGATGGCTCCATTAAAATGGATTACCTTTTCCCCCTCTCTCACTCATCTTCCGCACTCCCCAAAAATAATGTATACGACTTCTGTCAGAGCTTTTGCAATAGATTGGCCTTTTGTATAATATCTGTTTCTCAGAGGATTATAGGAGAGGTTATTTTGGATCCTTTGGTAGATGTGGAGGAAGCGATTTGCTGAGTAGGTAAAAACAGCATCATATGGGAATATACAGTATTTCACTCATTATTTGCTACCCACAGAATAAACCCACTCAGCGATTTCTTACTGACGCAGGAAGCCGGCACGAGATGCACGCTGTTAAGACCCAGTTAATTGTTTGGTCGATGGTATCACTTACAACGAAGCTGACATCCTACTTCAATATTTAAGGAGTGTTTTCGAATTGATGTCTACATCTACACAGCAACTGGCACCACTTGTATTAGGTCCCTATTGTTTGTCCCAATAGCTTGTAACTAATTCCTTAGTTGATTACGAATAAAATATTTTCTAGTGTTTGTAAGCTTATAATGAGGACAACTTGTGCAAAAGTGCATTTGGCTGCTGTTTATCTTCCTCCAAAGTGACACTTATCTTTTGCTTTCTTATCTTTTTGCTCTAGTGGACTGTCTGACCTCCGACCTCATGGAAAATAATCACTGTATAAATACTTACAAATAAATGATTGAATAAACAAGTGGAATTTGCAGATTTTTTCACAATTGACCAACATAGCCCTCAGAATTTTCGTTTTTCCATTTGAATGCTTTTTTTCTTTAACATCTAACAAATGTGGACTATCAGCTTCCTGACAGATTGGCAGTTTGGGGATTTCCGTTATGACATACAGTAAGAACCACAAATGTTTGAAAAGAATCATCATACCTAAATTAATGTTGAAGTAGGATTATCAGGGCGTCGTCCGCCCACTGATGACTAACGGTGTCTCGGCCCTTTGTGATATCTCTGATTCCGTTTGCACGGACAGTGTTTTGGGTTATTTACCAAGCTCCAATCCCCTAAACCCAGACAGACAGGAGAGGGCTGATTTGTATTCATCTGGACTTCCACACAACGTGATAGTGTGGAAGGGAAGGAGGAGTGAGTGGGCAAGAATACGTGAGTGCGTGTGTGTTCAGGATATATTTCTCAGGATACGTGTGCATGTCCAGGTGTGTACGCGCATGTGAATGTATGTGTCTGCGCGTGGTGTAGTTTACTCCAACTCCACGCACCCAGCACTGCCCAGACCGACTTAATTAGTTTATTTATGAGGGAGGCGAGAGGAGGCAAATGAAGACTTAGTATTGTTACTTATCCTGACAGAGCAGGATAGTGGAGAGATTAACTACAGCTCCCAGATACAGCTCTTGTGGATTGATGACTCCTGAGTATCTGGGAGACAGGCTCAACAACTCTTGATACTAACAAAGTCCCATGAATGCCTTGTACCTCCTATGAGTGACCTCCTCTCAAAATAACATACATCACTTGTCACTGTTACCAGCAACAGACAAATCAACATGGGCACTAAGGCTGAGTGGACAGTTGCTGTTGTAAGACTCCAGCTGGGAGCGTCACATTAAATTCGGGGGTGATGTGAGATCTCTGCTAAATCATTTAACTATTGTACATTACCTGTTTTAATGCCTCAGTTTCATAAAGATTTAATGACTTGACTTGATTGTAGATTGAGGCTGTCGGTCGGAGTTTCCACTACTGCTCTCAAATGGTTTATCCAGTGTCTCTCCATGTTTTCAGTCATAATCGTTAACCATTAAAATCCCAATGATATTAAAAGACCGTTCTTCATAACTGTCTATTATCCAAGATATTGTGACATCAGTGTGTAAGAATTTAGGATTTTTAGACACCTACATTATGTCTAACTTACAGCATTGCATTTAGCCTCTTTTTCAGTATCCTTTATACTCTAACATTAAGCTTTTTACCACTTTCTGTTTTTGGAAATCATACAGATGAATAAAGTTTATTAGAATTATTATTATCGTGAAGTCCAAGCACACAGCTTCGGCAACTCAACTTAGAAGTCTTCTGCAGGGACATCAAATAGAAATTAGACATCCTTCCACGGTTTCCAATTCAAGCCAGATTGGATTTCAAAGTGCCTCTGTTGACATATGCTGTGCTGGAATTCATTACATAGACTTTTTCCCCCCTCTATCATTCAGCCTCTTCATCCTTCATCTACCCCGTGATGTCCCCCAGTTGCAGGATGTTGTTAGCTTGCTGAATCAAGGAAAAAAAAAATCTGCAAGCAGCAGAGCATTTTCCTCCCCAGTTGCTCATCTCTGGCACCAAATCCTGTTGCAATTAAATTCTAGTGGAAATCTATAATCAAACACATTCATTCTCACTGCACTCATATGACTGACTAGTGCTATCTAGTTTAAGATGGTCTCGAAAACCCACTGGTATGGTCTGGGTTATGATTCTGCAATTTACTGTGCTTACTGTATTGTATTGTTGTTGCTGCATATACAGTACTAACTGCTTTGTTTCTCGAGGTTGATGAGTAAAACCCTTTGAGACAAGCTTGTGATAAAGATAATACCACTGCAGAAGAAAAGAGAAAAGGGGAAAAAAAACTTCATACTTACAAAACAAACTGTCCTCAAAAGTGAAAAAGCTCAAAAAAGCTATCTGAGCATGTGCCAGCTGGGACACAAAGTGTAATGTGCAACAATCTATGAGTGTTAAGCCAGGGCCTGGAGCTTTTCCACATGAATGATCTTGTCTATGTATTCTGAACTACAGTTCCCACAATTGTGGAAAGTTGTCATGGTGTCAGACGAAAACAGAAAAATGCCAGAGCCACCTCAAGACCCCTTGCTATTTCAGTTATTAATTGCGTTTGGTGGTGCATATTACCAAAAAAGATTGGCAATTTATCTAATTACCATAAACTGCCACACAGTCAGGATGGGGGTCAGCTGGCAACTTTGCCCGGCATGTAATCTAGCCTTGAGAAGAAGATTATATATCAGATGCCTTGCCTCATTTGACTACAGTGCTACAACAGTACATAATAAATAACCTCTGCTGTTTGGCTTGGTGGTGACACCACTGATATAATGCTCCTGGGGAATGAAAGCGTCCCAGTGTCTTAATGGTTTAACGACCCCATAATCTTTGCCCATATTGTTTTAGTCATAAACGTTAATAAAATATATAACAAGATAGATTTTTGCCTCGTTGAGCTAATTTTAGATGCATTTTATGAGCTCAGTGGCATTTTATGAACTTTCAAGGGCGTTTTCCCCTGTAGGCCCAGTGAATTTCCAACCTTGACACGGACTAATGCACACACTGAATTCAGTATATTAGACAGTTCATTTACTGTCCCCCTAACTACACTTTCTTACTCCAACAAATGGGCAACAAATCAGACTCAACACTAATAAGAGCAGTTGCAGCATGATTGAAGCGTTCCCTTTTCGAAGCAGACAACGGCAGTGTATTTAAGTTAATGCTGTTGAATAATTACCCATCCTGGTGAACAGACTCGATAGCAAGTGCCACTGTTTGCATTCAAATTATTTGCCGGCCAATTCGTCATCATGCAAGGACTTTAAGCAGAGAAGCCCTGGATGAAATGATCAATCAATTCTTTTTTTCTCCCAAGGCACTGAGACCCACCTTACTAAAATAACACTACAGTGGATGCCAGTGGAGTGTGGTGTCTTTTATAGATAGACAGATAAACCACCATCTCAATATGAAAAATGGACCAGGCTAAAAACATACCTTTTATGAGAGTCGTATTAGCAAATCCCTCTTCATATTCAAGAGTCTCTTCCTCTCTTGCATCCTGCTGCAGTCTGCCTGGACATCCTCACCTTTCTGCATGCCCTCCTTGATGAAAAATGACATATCAAAATGTGCAGCACAGAGGAAAAACATCTCGAAAGAAATCACCTCTCCGGTAATCTTCAGAATGTTCACCATTAACTAACAATGGCACACTCGAGTGAGAGTCCTGTATTTCCCTGCTTTAATATGCTCTCTCTAACTTCTCAGACTTATCTGCAGATCTTACATAGAGAACCCTACGCTGTAGTTAAAGGAAAAGAACAGATATTAATATGACCTAGTAAAAAGCGCAACAGAATTAAAAGGCTTGGGCATTATGTTACATGGTGAACTGTAAATATAAAAAAATGTTTGTACAACCTAACTCAAACAACAAGGTGATTAGGAGGGCAACTTTTAATGATTTGAGATGATAAATCACAGAGTAATTTGTTTTTTTACCTGGTATCGCTGCCTCTTAATACATAGCAAGAAAAGACTTGAATTGACTCAGAGGTAGGAGTAGAGGCTCAATAGCCTTTATCGAGCAATGGTTGGTACACAGGCAATCAGTCACACAGGCAAAGGTATCCAAAAACAATAAACACAAGGAATGGCCAAAAACACAAGCAGGGGTCAAAACAAACTCACAGGGAAAATGAGAAATAATGCCTGAACCCTCACACAGGGTAAAATCTAGCACAGCAGGGAGGGGAAATGGCTTAAATACACTGGGGAGAGGAAGACAACGAGACACAGGTGCAGCGCATTAGGGCAGGACAGGCAATCACAGGAGCGGGAAACTTGACAGGGTGTGGGATCAGAAACAAAACAAGACAGATGTCACCAAAATAAAACAGGAAACAGCAAATAAATCATGATTGACAAGAAACATAATTCAGAGTTTCGGGTCCTGACAGTTCGCCTCACTTGTCCTGACGGCATACGCCGCTGCTGGATACTATAGAACTGTGAAGAAAGAGTCTTTTGTTCACATCCAGCCACCTTAGTTCAGTGCAGCAGTAAACGTTCCTCTGTTGGCTGTTGAGCTGCGGGAACAGCAAGTGCAGTCATTCAGTGCTCTCTATATCCATAATAGACCATCTGTATTCAGGCAGTACAAGCACACAGAGGTACACACACGTACACAAACACATATACAATACTTGGCACTTAAGAATGACACAAACTCTTCAATATTCCAAGCCACTGTCAGAGACCTGACTGAAACACCTTTGCTACAAATTACTTTATAGAAAAGATAGAGTTTGAGAGTATAGTTATCCTCCCACTCCCTGTTGTAATGGGTTCTGATGGCTGATACATAGGAGCTGGGTAATGACATGCAAAATGCACACTGTGGAGGCAAGGTAATGGATAAAATCTATTTTCTTGTTTCATACATGCCAATTTAGAGTTGATGGAGTGAGCTTGTTCGGCTGGAACCATCCACGGTTTGTAGAACTGACAGTAATGAGCATATCAATAAAAAACCGAAGATTTGCCCCCTCAGCCCTCCTGTCCAACTGTCCTGATGAATCGAAGTCTCCAAAGACATTCGCGACCGGACCAATTTATTGCTATAATATAGCTTCCTCGGGTTCCTACCAATACTGCTGAGTGGGTGCTTTGAATGACTGTATATGAACGATGACATAAAAACATATGTGCTATTTCCATCCTTGGGTTCGAAAAAAGAAAATTCATTGCACATCTTGGTGCGATTTGTAATCAAAACAGATCCTAAAGACCTCTCAGTTGGAGCAGGGGATGTGAAATATGTGAGACCCTCAGGAGTGAGTATGACATTTTGTGAAATTAACCTCACTTTCTTGCAGACCGTTAGATGAGAAGATCAATACTGTGTGCGTATTTGTTCGGTGAATACGAAGCTACAGCCAACAGCTAGTTAGCTTAACTTGAAAGACATAAAAGAAATAGAGACAGGAAATAGTGTGGCTTTGACCCACTACCTATAAAACTCACAAAATAGCATGTCATATCTTGTTAAATAGAGGCACTGAATGGCAGATGTTGCTATCTAGGTCTCTATGTTCAGCTAAGTTAACCAGCTGCTCGCTCTAACGTCATATATAGCACACAGGCGATCGATCTTCTTATGTAATTCTTGACAACAAAGCATGTAAACAATTCCTAGCATTTCCCAAAAAGTTGAAATATTCTTTTCATAATCAGGACCAGACTGTGCTTCATTCTCTCTTATATTATTTGTACCAGCAAATGTTAAAAAAAAAATGTAAAAGAGATATGGGAGATGATTTGTGTCTTTTCTGGTTGATCCTTGGGTTGGATTGTTTCTTCGACTCTAAGGGACATTATGCAATGTTGATAACAATGAATCATGTTCACAGCTATAGCCAGAAAATTGTCGCTTCTACGTAGACACATAATGGCCATAAAATGGATTTGTTTGATTACAGAGCAGGGGTGTAAAATTGACTGCCTGTCACATTTAGAACTACAGCCTGACTTTCCCATCAAGTCCCCTGGAAAGAGCAGTCATGTCCCAGCATGTAACTGGTGCACACGTGTGTGCGTCTGTGGATTTTGTGGAGAAGGGTATGGACATAATGTGCAGACACAGAACAGGGTATGCACATGTTGTAATGGCCATGCAAATAATGAGGGAAAGTGACATTTCATTCCTGAATGGGCTGCCAACGGCTAGGTAATGGCAATAAAGTCCCAGCGATAATGAAATCTCGAGCAAGGGCTCAAACCGAGGTTCGGCGGCTGTATATGTGTGACTGTGTGCATTCAGCCGCTCATGCACTCAGGCTCACCGTGGGCACATCTGAGTGAAA
Source organism: Psettodes erumei (assembly GCA_016785225.1). Taxonomy (NCBI): domain Eukaryota; kingdom Metazoa; phylum Chordata; class Actinopteri; order Pleuronectiformes; family Psettodidae; genus Psettodes; species Psettodes erumei. The sequence goes on along the minus strand of JAFBJZ010000873.1, from coordinate 155,936 downwards.
TTAATATCTAGCCAGAGAAGCCTCCAGTGAGTTCTGCCGAGCTCAGTGTCATTTGGGGAGGCATATGCAATCAGGCACACTGTAAAAAGTGACATTTCACTTAAGCTCGCTGCCGCGTGGCCAGCTAATGCACGCAAGCACATCAGACGGCACCTGTCACCGCGCTCAGCGGGAGGCAATATCGCAGATTCATCTGTGCTCCGATAAATGGATTACTTCAGATGAGCTGGTGTCCACTACAGTGGCTTCACAGAGGGTTGACCAAGTGTACAGATGCACCGGAAATACATCCAGATGGTCTTGTGCTGCTGGATTGTTCAGTTACAGGTTTGATTACCATATGGTAAAGATGTTCTATATCATACTGAGCATGGTTTATGTGTATGCATGCGATTTTCTGCTATTTAAAGAAAACAAATTGGATCAAATGCTTCGGCTCACTGTAAAGCAAACCATAAATCTAGCCCCTACTATGATTGAAGTTGCTTGTCTACAGGTGACATGCAGCATCAGTTATCATCTCCGGTCAGCTACATGCAAATGGGAAACTTATCTTCTTTTGGTTGTCCCCTGTTTAATAATGATGCCATTTAAGGATTCAGGTCAGGTAGGTGATTGAGCTGTTGTTATCTCCATTGAGTAAACAAGGTTTCTTTCTTCTCATCCCTCGGTTTCATTAGCAAGCACAACACATGGCTGCACCCTGGCACTCACAAAGGCATGAATCTATACCTCAAAGTGGACTCCAGCATAAACAGATATAGCCCTGCAGAAACATAGGCACGAACGCAGGCTTTTATTTAAATAAAGGCTTTAAAAGCAGTGTTTGTCCTCGGGCAATGCAGTGTGTTTTCCTACCTCAAACTAACTCTAATGAACTATAGATCTAATCTCATTTAATCATAAAAGGATTGGAAGGATTCCCTCAGTCCCACTTTTAAAGGTTTTTTAAGATGCCGTGAAACTCTCGGGGAACGGGAAAAGAAAACAGGGTACGCACTGGCTCAGGAAAGATGAATTATTTTGGTGCAATACATGGTCACACATTCGGTTGTGCTCTCTTATGATGCAGGTTCACAGCTGACACAGTTGCTTGTCAGTGATGATACGGGCACACAAAGCAAAGGGAAGGTCTTGATAAAGAAATCTATTAGGGTTTTTTTTTTTTACAAACACAATTATTAGCAGAGCAGAATTGTGTCAAGATTTAAATTAGATTTTTTTTTTGCTCATCTTCCTTTTACATAAAACCTCCAACTTTACGGTCAGCACAGTATAGCCAACTATAACCTTAATGATCCCATTGATGTTCATTCAGACAGAATGAGGGAAAAAACATACATTTTCCATCAATGGCCCTCCATTTTGCAAATGTATGACAGCAGACATCCCTTCCTCTGTTATCATTTCACCCCTCCCTCGCACTCTTCCTCCCTCTGTGTAAACTGGGAATGCTTTTCATGCTTCATTAAGGCTAGCAGTGAGTTTCCATTTAAATCCATTACTTTATAAAGCTCAGCGATACACAGTGGTGATGATGTTCTCATAACCCCATTTAAGATTTCATTGCTGCTAAAATGAGCTCTGGTGTAATTCATAAGTAATAATGACATTTGGACCACTGTCGCCACAGCTTTGTGCATCTTCCCCATTTCTGCAGCGTTTTTCGACAGGCAGACGCTACGCGGGACGCCACATCGCAGCCTATTCAGAAGCATGGCTGTTAATTCTGCACGATATCGGCACCGTACCCACACACCCACACAACAAGCTCCTCATCAGCTGCTGAGAAATGCTCTCATAAAAGCAACACTAACTCCCAGAAAGGAGCAGATGTAATATCTCCAGTCATTCCCAGGCACAGACGATGTTAAGTCCATTTGGACGATTAAAGGTCCCCCAGGCTCCTTTGTGATAGAGCTTGCAGAAGAGATGGCTATAGCATTTATTAACACTGATAAACCTCTTACCTATACATTCCCACCGCCTTTACCTCCTAACAAGCTCCGTTCATCTGAATTCCATTTGGCCACAATCAGCCACGGTGATTTCTCTCGCTCTCAAGGCTAAATTATGCCTCATACATCATCATTTCCTTGAGCCCAAGCAGATGCTCTGAGCAGAATTAGGTTGGGAAGGGTGTATCGAATTAATCTAAATAATTGGTCCGAGCTCGTTTGAGTGGACTCTCAGACAGTGTAATGAAGGTGCTACCAACCCAACCCCCCCCCCACCTCAGGATGAGACAGGCCAACCGGCCCCAGCTCACGAGTAGCATGTGTCACAAGCATAGTTAAGTGGGTACATCTGAGGTGAGGAGAGATGCAATGGGTACCTCTGACCCCAGCACTCATAAATCATAAACTCCATATTGTCGCCCTAATCTCGGCTATAAATAACACTCGTGGGTCCAACGCTGCTGCATTATTCATGTTTTACTAATGGAGGTATTTAAAGATATTCTACGCTGCCTTACATGTATAATGTGAACACTTACCCTGTATAAAACATTTAGCAAATGACTCTTGGGATGTGCGCAGACAGGCATTAGCAGAAGAAACGGAACCGGTTCTGTTTGGAAACAACGCAGAAAGGCCAAGGCTGCTGTAATGTGATGATTTTTTATTTGGCAGAGTAAACGGTGGTTAAATGGGGTATACACTTCTTACTGACCTTTCTTATGTATTTCATTGCAAGTTGTCTCAGTAAATGCAGCCTCAAGTTTATTGCAGGGACAAGCTCTCGCTTTTCTTTGACCAAACAAGGATTCCTACAGCTAATGCTATGATGCTAAATGGCTGTGTTCATGAAGACATGAAAAACAAAGCAGTGTTTTTCTATACTTATGTCTTCAATGAAGATCAGAGCTCATTTGGATGACAATTAATGCAGAAAACCAGATAATTCCAAAGGGTTCACATACTTCATCTTGCCACTGTAACATCAGGTTTGATCTAGCATCCAGTGCTGTGTGTCTTAAATTATAAAACACAAATATTAGCCTGTCCCCTATATAAATTGTTGCTATCTCAAAGTTTGCTTTTGGCTGGATTCCATTTTATACAATGGCTTTTGGTCAGGGAGTGGAACAAAACTCTTAACCTCAGCCATATCTCTCCATGGGAGTAGGATTAATGCAGATTGTTTCAAGAAGGAAAACAAGACTCCCCCACTTGGTTCAGATCTATGTAAAAAATCCAACTTCATCCTCTGTGGAGGTTTTGTGCTGCTATTTTGCCCTGAACCAGCTTTGATGAAGTGTATATAAAACAGTGATTGATATGGAAAGACTAAAGTAGAGGGAGAGGTGAGGACAGACTCAGATGATCAAAGAGATGTGGGATGGAGAGGGGAAATGGGCCCTACATGAGATGCTTCCCTTTAAATTGCTTTTATAAATAAGACTTTGAAATTCTCTGAACCTCTTGTCGTTGGCTCACAGTGATCCGCTCTGACATTTATGAAATTATAAAGAGACAGCAGAGTGTCAGCCTATCTATTTGTAGGTTTGCCCAGAGAGCATCTGTGTACACTGTACTCACCCATTAAGCCATCCTCCAACTGTAACACACATACATTCCAAATATACACACCCACACACATACACAAGTCCACAGTAGGGAGCACATAATCTCCCTTGGTTTTCTCATTGACAGATGCACACATGCTCACATGCACGCAGCAATATATCATCAGCTGCTCTAAATGAGGCCACTAGCGTGTACCAGCTCCATAATGGAAAACATATTACTGTGTATTCAGTAAAAAAAACACAACACCCTACTTTGTTTCCTGCACTGTGGAGCTTGAGATAGAGTATGGATAAATGGAGGGAGCTCTTGCTGTTCTTTGAGCAGGGGCACAGAAGCATGCTGAGCATTACTGTGATTTGCTATGACAGCCGTGCCCCAGTGCAACATTCATTTAAAGCACAAAGTAAGCTTTGTCCATTTGTTTCTGCTGGTGTGCGTGCGTGTGTGTGTCGGGGGGGGGGTGTACAGGGCAGGGCAGGAACCAGATGAATGCAGAACAGTGTGCATTTCCCAGCCAGGTGGAATCAGACAGTGTCTTCTTTAAATGACGGATGAGCTCGGGGACCATCTACATACATCATGTTTTGCTAGACTGATCAGCGGAAAGAGTGGGAGGAAGACAGAGAAATCCCTGTAGCGCTGGGTTTTGGACTTAATAATTTCATGAGAGGCTGAACACTGTGAGAATTACACCAGACAGCCGGAGAGAGAGAGAGAGCCTGCTTATTTTCAGCACTAGTTGGGTGGTATTTTTTTTTTTTTACCCGGGCTCCCCGACTGCTTCTTCTGCTGAAGCACATCGCTGGGTCAGACGCATCACAACCGTGTTACTTCCACCATTTTGTCCCATCTGTTTAACATGGCGCATCACTAACACAATCAGCAGATCCTGGCACAGTGTGTGCCAGGCTCTGGTGGAACAACTGCTACAGAGAGCTGTGTGTTTACACCACATTTTTTTACCTTTTGTTTTACCCCTTTGTCAAAGGATTCATTTTGAAATGTTATTACTCCGGTAAAGGGATAAGAATCTCAAAAGCTCTGATCTGGTTTTGCAATAATAATTCCACCAGAGCTCCTGGGTAAGGGACTGGTCTATTAAGTGTTCTGAACTCAGTTTTACCTCCGCAATCAGTTTCGCTCTATTCATAAATCCAATATGAACAGAATGAATGTAAAGTTCTTCCCAAATACATTAGTAAGATATAAATCAAGGAAGCACCACAACTGTGCTTACTAACATATTGTTGTCATACCCCACATTTCTGAGAACCAAACAATATTTTAATCCTTTGATTAATTCAGGGTTATGTATATGAATATGTATATATGGGCTATTATTTATGCAATTTAGAAGGCGTGGAAATTTTCTGATTATGTTAAACGATTGCTGATGCAGCTCCAGGGTCCTGGTATTGTGCACGCTGGCTCAGAATAACAAGGTCATGTGCAGCCGGAAAACTTCAGCTGAACAGAGCCATTGTTAACGTTATCACTAACACCTGTGCTCTTCCTACTATGACAAATCAAAATGGTTGCTCGGAAAAGGCCTAGTGGGTTTAAGTGTTCAGTAAATTCATATTCATTTTCCCCCACCCATTGGTGGTATGCCTAATATAATTCACTTTAAATTTCCTTCATGTTTCAGTGCTTCTATATAGCATATGTATATAGCTTATATTAAAAATATACTTGTCTTTCCTTCCTTCCGAGTCCAGACTGACACCAGATCTGCACTACTGAACAAGTTTTTGGTGGATCTCTTTTGTTTATGCTGTCTGAATTCCTCCACCTTTCTATCTCTCATGGTACCAGCCTTGTCTGCTCCTCTCGGAGGCATTTGTGATGCAGGTTCACGAGATCAAGAGGGTGTTTGTCATTGCCACGCACACTCCTTCACAGCGGTCGGCGTGCCTGTCTCCCTGCGATACCACGGTGAGGGGGGAAACAGCATGACACAGACCACTGTCGCCTGCTGCACAGAAAAGGAACGTACAGAGGCCACTTCTCATGGCTGCTCTGATTTGCGCCAATATTACATTGATTTGCAGTCAAGATGGTCAGGCAGATGGTATTGGCTGCACCAGTTTGACTCCATTGTCAGTCACGCAGCAGCTGCTCTTGCTCTACCAGAGATAAGGGAGATGCACACTGGAAGAGAGGGCTGACACACAGAAAACACACACACACACACACACAGTAGTCACAGCAGGCATGAGTGTGACCCCACAAATAGTGATGAGGTCATTACAGCTGACAAAGCCAGCACTGGAGCCTGGAGGCTGGAGGCTGCACAGCGGTAAAACAGAGGAGAGTACAGCATGTTCCCCAGAAAGGCCAGAGGTCAGGACGTGCCGGTCCCCACGCTTGTCCTCAGCGGTGGATACAGAGGACGGCGAGCCAGTGACATCACACAGGGCCACTTGCAGTGATTCACAGACACTAATTATGGTTTCAACCTCCTGCTCTCGCTCAGTTTGACTCCTCTCCACCTCACCACTGACATTTCAACCTGCGACATTTTGACAATCTCTCTCAAATCTCTCGTCCGCTCTTGCTTGAACTTCGTCTCTCACCTTTCTCTCTCTCTCGCTCTCTGTGCCTCGTTCCCAGTCTGTCTCTCTCTCTCACTCACTCACACACACACACACACACACAGAACGATTATGTATGCAATGATTAAATACTACAGCTAAATTTACATTCATTTTCGCACACGTTATCCTTTTCCATGCCTTGATCTCTCACTTTCTCTCTGTGGACCTTGCTCTCTGTGGAAACCACAACATTAGCTCCTGTAAGAGCAGAAAAGTTATTGTTGAACTGCATCTAGAGGAAGTGCACTGAATGGCGACAACACTTAACACCACTTGACTGGAAAAAAGGCAAGATGAGTTAGGGCAAATCAAGGCCAGTTTTGGCCAGTTCATTGAGATCCTGTTCAGGGATGATTGACTCCACATCCACTCGTGTACAGGTGGACAGAGAGCAGCAGAGGGGTCACACGGTGAAAGGCGAGACGTGAAGGGATGGGCCAGTGAGAAGCGGAGAACGTAACAAGTAAACTTTCTTTAGCGGTAAAGGGAGGGTTTCATCTGCAGCTGCGGTGGGTGGGTTTGTGTTTACACTCCCGGTTAGCTCTCAGCTGGCTGATATGAAGGAGCCTTGGCAGAGCAGTCAGCCAGCAGCCAGGACACCTGAGGAGTAAACATGACAGATGCTGATAGACCCTGACACAGACTGATAAGCGCTCGCTCTCCCACAATCCCCCAGCACTGTCCACAGTGGTGCAGAAACCTTATCGTGCGGCGCACTATGCCAAGCCTGCCCGCCCTTACATTGCCACCATCGTGGCCACAAGCCCGGCCGACCCGACAGCCAGGCGGCACGGCGCGATCTCCTCCCATGTAGCGTGACGTAAGGCCACGCGGCTGGAAATTATACTTGACTCTCGCAATTATTCATCTCATCTTGGTAAACCAGTGTATTTTATTAACGTCCTGAGGCTTGATTGAGCACCACTCCAAACCCAAGTTTAATGATGTAGAGCGGGCTGTTGTGGGAAAGAGAAAATGAATGATGAGATGCCAACCATTATGTCAGTTATATGCAAATTGGCTGGCACAGATAAGTTCCGCTAACATTGCGTGTAAGATGAGGAATAATCAAATCAAGTATGTAGGCTAGTTGTTGGAAAATATCTCATTGCAAAGAGAGGTAGTATTAGTAAAACCCAGTCAGATATGGTAGCAGCGTTGGTCCTCATAGCTGTGCACGCAGTCATGGTAGAAAGAGTAGTTAGAGCATTAAAACTGAAGAGAAACTTCAGGAAATGCATGCAACAGTAGCTCCACCTGCCAGCAGGTGTATCCGAGTCATGCATCTGACGCAACTCAGAGGGCGGTTTAAAGGAAGGCTCAGTTGCCCTCCTGACGTAGCCACCGGCAAAATTTGCCTCAGCTTTAGACAGCAAGGACCAGGATGTCCACGTCTGCGCCAAAAGTATGTTCAATAAAAGAAAAGTGTTTCAAGAGGTTTTGCTGTGTCCCCTTGGCTTAGGCTGCTTAGAAAGGCAAACAATAAAAATGTATATATTCTTTTTCTTGTTCAGAAGTAATAGTAGTGCAACTAGTGAAACTAGTAGCACCAGCACTTTTCTTTGCTTGCAAAGGTGAGATTAAGCCATACCACTGCTTGTTGCTCACTGCTGCTTGTTCAAATGTTTATAATTTCTATTGACCTGTCTCCATTGATGTCTCTATCTGCGTATACACACCCTAATCAATCGTAACCTGGTTCTAACTGATCCCTATCACTCTCAATTACGCTAATCAGAGTTTGGTCTGCTGATACCCTCCAGCCTCTGAATATGTGGACTCTGCATCATGTTAACTGGTATTGGATCCTCTGGTGGGCGGACAGGCTGGGATCAATAAAGGCAGAGAGGATCCCAGCGCCGCAGCGGCACACGGCCTGAGAGTGGGCAGGTCATGCTGCCGCAGGCAAACAGACAGCGAATCCACTGGGAAAGACATGTCTCAGCGCCAAACAACAATATGCTACGCTATCCTTTTCTGCATGACTTCTTAATCCTGTGGTTGTCATTGCTGTGGGCAAGACAGTTCTCTGTTACCAAGTGATTTAACCTCCCGAGATCCCTGAAGTTGTGGAAAAATACCTGAAGAAATGGTCAAAGGAACACAAAGGGATTGAAAAATGCACAGACTGCACAGTGTTTTAAGGTGTGGAATAATTTCGAGCAAAGGTTTGCCTAACCTCTCATCTAAAGCACTGTTCTCCACATGAACATGTCATTACTTTTGAAATTACAGGTGTGCAAGGCTTAGGAATCCTCTCTGTCAGGCTGCCTGGAAAGACATGCTCTTAACACAGGCACCGAGGAAGGGAAGCTTTCACTTGAATAAAACATAATCAGCGGTGAGTGCTGTAAGGTCAAAATGGCAGTTTGTGTGGAGACGGTACCAGGCAGTTAGCGTTTCGCGACAAACACTTGTGGATCTGCATTTCAAATGCAGCTCTCTGAGTGGTGACTGTGCCAAAAAAAAAGAAAAAAAGAAAGAAAAAAAACAAAAACACTGCCCAACCACAGGACAAAGGTGATCAATCTCATAAAAGCACTCATTTCCCCGTGCGTCTGCATCCTGAAAGGCAGCGGTTTGTTGTGGTTTCTAAAAGCAGTGCAGGTGGGAGACTAAAAAAGTTAGATGACTCAAAGTCTGCATTAGGCCTGTTTGCCCCCCCCCCCAAAAAAAATCCACTCTGCACCATCCTCCATTTCGGTCAAGGGGAAAAATGGCCCTCTCTGCAATGATGGCGTAAAGGCTGTGTGTCATATTTAATGCCCGTCATTTCCTGACACGTCGGTGGGTCCGCAGAGATGTTGCGCGTAATAGCCAGAGGCATAATGGTTATGGTAGGAGTGGGGTTAATAAAAAAAATAAGTAAGAAGGGCTTGAGCTGGAGTGAGCAGGAAAGCCTCCTCCGTGCCTCAATCCGGGCCGCTCGGTTTTATCCCGCTCTCTCCCCGATCCTCCCCGGCTGCACATTCATCCTGCATCTGTCACATTGTCACTCAGCGAGCCATCCCTCCATCTGAATTACCTCCTTCAAATATTCAAAACGGGGAGTGGGGAAAAAAATGAGGAGAAAAAAAAGTCCTGCCTGCCCATTACTCCAAACTCAACCGGTAGAGCTGTTGTCACGGTAACCGGCAGCCACTCTTAACAATCAAACATGCGTGGCAGTTCATTTTCTCCCCTAGAAAGCTCCGGCGCCGAGCAGAGAGACAGCGAGGCCAAGCAGTAGCCGAGCGTGACAATTGGATGGCAAAGACACAGACATTTCACAACTAGAGGCACAGTGGAAAGAATTAGCAGCCGCTAATAAGATCAGTGGGTGGCAGCTGTTCACTCGCTATCTTGAACATCTGTTTGTCATATCAAACAACTCAGGAATTTGCAGTCCAGGGGAAGCCATTCCGCAGCGGCGTAGAACAAATGTTTACCTGTTGCTGTTTCCGAACACGGATCTCACACGTGAATCCGTCATCCCTGCTTAATACACACCCCCCCTTGCCCGTCATCTTCCTCTGTGGCTGCAGACACTCTGCCTCTTAATGTGCACTTTGGTACAACGCACGTGCAAATCATGTCAAATATTTTAATTCCACTCATGCTGCCCCGGATATCCATCAATATGGATCACGTAACGGGTCATATTCAGGCCAGGCATTGTGAATTTAAAGGTTAACATCCAAGCCCGTGTACAAAAGAGATTGACAGACACGGTTATGGGTGGAAATTTCCATACGGCATGAAGAGTTATGGTTATGCCTTGTCTCCTGAAGACGTGAAGGCTGAATATACCCATACTCCTACCTCTGCTTTGGTGAATATAAAAACCATATATGGGCATGACCGTAATGGGGGATTATAACAAGAGACCAGCCAGTAAAGTATATGGTGTGATTGCCCAGCCATGACCTGTGTGAGAAATAAATTACAATGCTGACAGAACATCACATCCTCTTAGCCCGAGGAGAGCAGAAAGACGGGCTCCTCCGTGACACCATTTCTCTGCGGATTGTTAAATGCCACTGTTTGATCTTTTCCATTTATGAGTAATATTTTCTCTCTCTTCTTCCCCCCAAGCGCCGTGCCGTGCTGAGCTCCACACGGCGGGCCGGTCGAACGCTGACACAGCCGCTGACCTCCACCGTGGCATTATGTTTCCTGCTGGCCTCCGAGGCAGAGTTTGAGGTCCGCGGAACTCGCGTTAACTCAAATTTGGGACTAATGCCGTCCTCCTTCGTCATTCGGTGTTTTCAAATCAGACAAGGCGATGACACCTGAGGAAGGATTCTCACAGCAAAATGACTCCCCTTCGCCTTTCATCCTTCGACGACAGACACGCCGCCTTGTCTTCCTCCTCCTCTACCATATTCCTTCGCCACCACCTACAGCACATCCCCGAAGACAGTGGGAGACGTTTGAACACAGAGCAAAGATCGGGGCTGTCTGTTTGAACATCTCGCGCGTTCACTCTTTGAATTGTCTTTTCTGTTTGGCGAAGGCTGGCGTCCCGCTGCGCGTGCCCCACTGTGGCTTCTCTTCTCTGCTCCAGCTGCACTCTTCACTTCAAATGGCATGGCGTAGCCTGCTCAATTAGATGTGCCGCGAGCTGGCAGCCTGAAGAATGTAGCTTCTTTTGCCGTTCTGCATCTCTCTGGGTTTTATTATTATTAATGTTATTATTATTGGGACTGGAGAGCCCCCCCACACGCTCCCATCTCTGCAGCCGCGGTGCAACACTGCCCCCACAGGTATACTTCTACATCTTTTCACTGGATGGCAGCAAGAAGACATTGGTTTATTGACTATGCTGTTTGGCTTTTGAGGGATGGTGTCACATATGATCATGGGAGATGTTAAATCCAGCCGGTTTAAGCCATCTCTTTTTTTTTTCACTCACTGTGTAGAAAACTAGGCTTTCGCTGACAAGACATTTGATGTAACAAACGGGGGCTTTGAGTTTCTGCCTTTGTCTTTTCGTTAAAAAAAAACAACAAATCCATTGCTTTGAAAGAAAACGTCCCCCTGACACCTTCATTATGGATCAACTACGTTGGATGGATCCCATTTATGCACAGTGTAATTCATGAAACTTACCACTGTGCCAGCCGGCATAGTACGTTCTGAATACCAAAAAGAAGTGTGCTGGATCCTTGCTCTGTTTGTCATATTTGGTAAGCAAGCCATTTTTCATTTTTGGCTCTGCACTTATTACTTCAGCTGTGAAATTACACAGTGACCGAGGGTTGTGGGCGTGCCATCATCCACCTGACTTTTTAAGAGAGGTGAGCTATTCCATATATCTCCAGTCATCCAGCAGGTAAGAGGCCTGGCTATTAATATGCAGCTTGTCAATTCTATGTTTATACAGTACATCTGTTTGAGCATCATGGGGCCATCCGCTGCTCTTGGGTCTGTAAACTCCTAAGGTGTGCGCACAATGCCGGGGGGTGGATTTAGCCCCAGTCACTACCCGAGGAGCTAAAATCTCTGGGAAATCTCTCCCATATCTTGTATCACGACTGCACAAGTCAAACACGTGTAATTATTTTCAATTTGTATCAGAAGTTAGCAGCAATGTCAGTCATAATAAAATCGAGCCTTTAATCATCACCGGGAACTTTGTTGATGTTCGTGTCATCACACACGTACCATCCTGAAATGTTTTAACATTCATCAAGAGCTGCAGCTCCACCTCCGAAACCAAGGCACCGCTGGTTACAACTTTGAAATAAGGGCAACACACATCACTCTTTGACAAGCGAGCGCTGACAGAACAATTTGGATGTTTGAACGCCTGACGAATTTCCCCATAAATGATTTTCCCGCTCTGTACACCCAGTGTTGTTTTTTGCCACGTCGACTCTGCTGCTCTTGTCGTTTAAACTCTCGTTTGTTGCCGCCTGACGTCATCTGGCTGTATAGTCACAGGCTGTGGCCTTTTTAACGCAGCAGGAGAAGCACGGGCCGGACTAACACCCACAATGCCTTGGTTTCACTGAAAACGTGCCAGGGCGCCAGCAGGAGCCTGGAATTAGCTCACCTACATGCTGTGAATTAAACCTGTGCCTTTTGTGACCTGCTGTGACATATATCGGCCAGGAAAGAGTGCTTTTACTTCGGCGCCGATGTTTTATCATCTTACGTGACACGTGCCTGAAGACAGACAGTCAGCACATTTCTCTGCGGTGCAATGTGGACCGCACAGTTGACTGTAAGCGAATAAAGTCTGTATATCGCGTGCATTGCCGAAGCAATTCTCATTTTCCATTATCTCCCTTCGGAATCTTCGGAGACATTAATGTTTGCTAAAGTCATCTCAACCTAAATTGAGGCTTTGCAGCGGGAGAATGCTCATCCCGTGGTGGTTTGAGAATTAGCTGCTGTTTGACTGGAACAACTGAGTCAGCCAGGTGCTCCGTAGTGGACTGTAATAAAGCTCAGCGCAGTGCACAGCTCGCCTCTCAAGGGGACGCTCCGAAACCGGGGGAAATATCCCAGAAAACGTCATTGTCTGGTGATGTTTGTGGCTGTGTATGTTACTGTTTCCTACGAAAAAGGAATAAATGGATTTTCTTCACAATCCTACGACTGGCCAAACAAAATGAGGATATTATGAACAAAACATCCGGTAATTATCAAGACTTAGAGCTGCTTACACCATAGCCTCTTAGTCACTGCATAATTTCACAGTGGGAATAAAACTGTTCTTGCGTTTACTGTTGCTCATTTTTTTCCCCCCCATTATTCTTTCTATTTGGTCTTTCTGTGTGGAGCTGCAGCATGTGTTTTTATTGGGTTTTTTTGTGCGGGGTTGTATTTGCCGTCTCTCAGTCAACACTCAGAATTGAAAGAGAGCACGAATGAGCCGCGTGTTTGTTCACGGCCCTTTTGAGGAACCTTGTAGCAAGAAGTGCCACTTGGCCTGACAATTGAAAGCAGGTAAACCCGCAGGAATGTTTCCATGCCAACAGCTCGCCATAACATTTTCAGTTCACTTATTCTCCCTATAATCTTGGAGATGGATAAGGAGACATCTATGATGTACCTAACAGTCAGTCAGAGCAACACTGAGACTTCTGGTCCTTTCTAATGTGCTCAGACTTGTGTTTTATTCAGGTGTACTATTAATGTTAAGATACGGTTGTAACCACAGCGTGGGCACACGATAATATATTTATAAGGGAGCGTGTAGAGGCTTAACATGCACACATGGGTGCACACAGAGTCTCTCAGAACCGCAAACAATTGATTTTTCCCCACTCGTGCATCACCCCTGCAGCATATTTGTCCTTCAGGTGATAAGGAAATGGGAGCGCTCATGTAAAGCAACTTGTTTTGTATTAACAAGGAATCCAAATTGGACAACACCTTCCACTCGCCTCCAAAGTGGACAGATGCAGCATGGAGCACTTGCGTGTTTCAGCTCCCTCTGTCTAAACAGCCTCTGCCAGCTTGGGTTAATGCACGCACTCTCCTTTATGCATACCAGTTAGTGCTTATTCATTACATACATATGTGATGTACACAGACACTCCGAATGTGGGCCTCGCAGATGTTTCTGCATATGCTGTGCTTCCATTTGTAGGTTTTTAGGAGATAATGATATTCGACTCCTCACATTATGGATTTCATAATGTGTTGGATTTAAAATGTAAAATAGCTGCATCCCGTTTCCTTTTCCTTCATCCGTGTGTGTGTGTGAGTGTGTGTAGATGTCACCGCTACTGCATTTGCACGTTGGGATACATCAGATTTTCTGTGCCTCAGTATAGAATGCACTACTTTCATTCACTTCCATTCCTTCTCATACACCTTATCATTTCTATACAGCGTGTAATGCAGAGTGCTGTGCTTGTAGGTTTGTGTTCATATAACCTTCACTTTACTGTATTCTCAGTTATTTTTATTTTTTTTGCCACAATCCAATTTCTCAAATGGGATCAACGCCATTATTCTTTCTACCGAGAAAAATCTCTTTAACCGGACACTTAGTGAGCAAAAAAGAGCTGCAGTGAAGCTTCCGTAGCAGCTTGATGACGACGGGTAAAATGGATGATTATCTACATAAGATGAATACTAAAGAACATCTGAATGCAGAACTGCCATTGTGCTATTGTGCAACGTTGTTCATTGTTCCAGGCCTTGCGTCGTGAATTTGAAGTGCTGCTGCCATCTAGTGCCTCACACTTAACCTTCTACAGTTCCACAGTTTTTATAATCTGAACAGAATCCCTCCTGCCAAGGTGCCTCGTGCTGCGCGTGCTCATTATTTAAAGTTTGGTAACTACAGCCGCGCTGCGTGGTACCTGACCAGATTTCACTCATTTTGAACCCGGGCTACTTCTCAGCATGTTACCCATTCTCCGATTTAAAGTGGGGCACGTTGTTCCATGTGAAGTACGCCGAGTTAGAAATGAAAATTTGCAACTGCAAAAGATCATCAGATGCTCTTTGCTGCGGCACCATTTATTATGACGTGCACAGCCTGATAAACTATGTGTCATCATTTCAGGCAAAATAGCTCAGCAATAATCGCCTTTTGACGACTGTTAATAAGGGAATTCGGCTACTTAATCCCAAACTACTGGCTCAAAACTGAGCATCCACTTGATGTATTTGGCATGGATGCCACGTGGGTTGGAGCTGACAGAGAGCTGTTCCATGACCTTGTTAAATTGGAATTGTAAAAAATCTGCCCTTTTTGCATTTCTTACCTATCAATGTACGTTAAACCAACACACGAGCTTCCAAAAGCCCCACACCTCCTCAGTGTTATCCCTAATTATGTAAATGCCTACACTAAACACCATAAACATTGCTGGAATCATAAACATGTACCAGTTGCAATTAAAAAGAAAAAAGGAATACCTTGCCTAAATGAAGTATTTATTTTTTACACCATGAGTTTCTCTTTATTCAAGCATGTTAACAGGCTGTTTATTGTATAGACATCAGCCCTCTTGAATCAACAACATAAACATTAACTGTGAGCATTCATGCATGTATTCATTGCAAGTCTGTTGGGTGTTGAGGCCATTGTGGACCGTAATTATTATATAACGTTTAAGCATCACGCTGTGTGTTCCTGCCAGGCGATAAAGTGACTGAATATCCGGTGAAATTAAGGTACAGTCATTCTACACCGATGTGACTTTGACATTCTCATTGCATTTTACCAACTAAATCTGCTCCCGCATTATGTGCAGAAAACGGCGCATAAAGCAAAACACGCAACACATTTAGCTTGGACAAAAAAACACATTTATTTGCAGTGCTGAATTATCCCATCTTGACCCGCCATCCACCAGTCGCTTGACCCATCCGAGCACGTGTCAGTGCAAGAGATCTAGTCCAGCTGTGAGAAAATAATGAGCAAAGGCATTAGTTGTGGTCAAAGAGACACTGTTGATACAATATTGTGCCACATTCTCCTAGTTATTCAGTCATATCTGCTGATCATCAAAGCTGAACCGCGTCATGTCATGTACTTCCCTGTTTACAATGAGCATACACCACCCCAGGTAAAGCACGGCGTAAGCTTTTATTGGCGCTGCCGTATGATATGACGTCAGGTATAACGTAAATAGAGATTAAATGCAGTAAAGTAGGACAATGGTACTTACCTTGACGAAGCCGATGTCTTTAGCGTACTGCCTGAAGCACTGGCGGCACATGTTGAGCCCGTATTTACGGATCAGACCGTGTCTGTTCGAGCATACCCGGCTGGAACAAAACGACAATATGAAGTTAATTCGGTTGTATCCAGGAAAAGGGGGGATATGACTGACAATACCATTCTTTCATTCCTAGAAACCACCGGCAGGGAGGTTCATACCGACTCAGCGCCGGTTGTAATTAGTATGCCTTTCTGTGAGCATCACGGCTAACGTTAGCTTAGCTCAACACAATCTCACTTCACAGAAAAAAACGGTTAAACTGGCAGTGTTAAAACGAAAAACAATCTACAATAAACTCTTCGTTCATCACACGTATACGTGCTGTAAGATCCCTGGACATTCGAGGCGAGCCGTTGCAACAGCAGGGAGCGGCTAACTCGACACGACTGTAGCGATGTTAAGCTCGCAAGGCGCATCCTCCACCGCCATATTAGCTCACGGTCGGCTCCCATGCGGTGCACGTATGGTGATGGATTATCAAACGCACGGGAGCCACAAACTCATTCAAAAACGTCCCGTTTGAGCTCACACGTCGACGACGGTGGTTTTAAAGGCAGGACTGACCAGGATCGGGATCCCTGGCCGAATTTTCTGGGGTGACTCCAGTAGAGCTGCTGATGGCCCATCTTGTCTCTTTCGCTCGAGTGTCGAAAAGGAAGAAAGATGGCCGCGCGTGCGCAAAAGAAGCTCCCAGACGCAGCGCTTCCGGCTGTGGAGTTGCCACGAGGCGCCTCCTGGTGGCGGAGAATTGCAGCACGTCGAGGGATTGCTCGAAGGTGGCGTTATACAGTTGCAGTTAACGCAACATTAGTGACGAGTGGAGGCGTTTAATTCCATTTACTGTCAAAATTGCCATGACTGAATACACTAGATATATTTTAGGGGCAGAGAATACAGTTTGAATATGACAAAAATATTTTCCTATACATTCAAATCTTCAGTGGATCAAATCTGAACACAGTGTTATTTTTGACCAATAGAAATTGGACAATAATTTATTTAAAAGTCAACATTTTGTTGATCATATATATATATATATATATGTGAAATATAACCTGCAGAACACAGTATTAGAATAAAATGAAATAAAATAATTCATTAAAGTCAGTTGTGTAGAGACGAGGAGTATCATTTTAAGAAAATGTTGTTTTTGTGCCAATCTGAAAACAAGCTGTTAAACCAAATGCTTTAAAAATGAACTTAGATTAATACCTGTATATAAACACAAATATTCTATTTATCAAGGATTTCAGGTTTTCATTTTTTAAAGTCGCATCATCCGACTTAATGGGCATCAAAAGCAGCATTGCTGAGAATGTGTGATGTGATGATGTGACATCATCCAGGGCGATTTAAGCAGGATATATTTTCTCATTCACAGCTGTAGGCCCGACTAGGACCATGATGAATGAAATAGTCCATCATCTAAAGCACCGAGGCTGTGGTTTCCATCATATGGAAGCAGTTGTTTGTATTTACTGATCAGCACACACAGATCTCAATGAAGACAACATTCTGTTTGGGGATTGATTTTCTATTTTTATATGTTACACTATATTATTACAATATGTTATGTATTACACTTGTGAAGTACCTAAAGGTATAGTAAACCACTTTCAGCTCCTAATGAGCACAGGAAGGCTGTCAGAAGGAGCGATACATGATATTAGGGTGTCTCGGGTGCCCCCCTCTGGACCAGTGCATTGTGGGACAGCGGCAGGCAGTGGATCCGTATTTGGGATTTTTGCAGCTAGCCGATTAGTTGCGTCTCCACGCAGCCTGATGGACGGTATGGAGGAGAATGGGAGCCCGCCGTACTGATGTTTCTCGCTGAAAGGACCGCGCGGCCTCTCCGGTTTTAGGTAACGAGCGTAAACACGGTTGTTCTCGTTCGCCATGGACGCTGACGGGGTTCTGTGTGGACGGGCTGCTTGCGAGTTGCTAGCCGAAGCTAACTTACGGCTAGCATTTTTTTTTCCCTTCTGGATGCTCGCTGCACTCCGTGGGAGAGAGAAAAAAACGAGCGGAACTGAAACGACAACTGTTGTTTTCGGTCGCTCGGAGAGCGTTTGGCACCGGCCGACGACACGACGGCGGCGGCGGCTCACGTTAACGCCGACGGAAGCTGTCGCGGGCTCGGCGAGCCTGACAGCGGCCAATTTCAGGACGGGGGGGGGACAACTAACCGTAGTAGGCTTCGAGTGAAACGTCGCATATTTACACGACGCGCTGTCGATACGGGCATCGGTAGGATGCTCTCAGCTGCGAACGCTTCACTTTGTGCACAGAGAGACGTGCAGCGACATGCATGTCGCAAAGATGCAACATACATAAGCCTTGTCGTGCGATCAGCTCGCTGCAAACCGTCCGAACCGAACACTGGCAGGTCAAAGTAAACGTCTACTGGCAGCATTTGATTTGATTTTGAGTTTTACAGCAGCTGCAGAGAATGCGTTGGTTGATACCAGCGCTGGCTGTCCCAGGTAGTGTGGGTACCACACACACACACACACACACACACACACACACACACACACACACACACACACACACACACACACACACAGGGGAGGGAGAGAGAGAGAGAGAGAGCAGAGCTGCGAATGAGGTCAGGCAGGAAGTCAGAGACCACTAATTTAATAACAAATGGAAGCTGGAGGTTCGTTCAGCACATCCGAGCAGCACGAGCCAATCAATATTTATAACGCAGGTAAGGACAGCAGCGGATGCGGAGGAAAACCAGGAAGTATTGAGTCATGATCAGGACTGATAATGTAGCTGACGATGGGGCGTTGTGAGGGGAGACGTAGAAATAAGTTGGGGTCCAGGGCGAGGCATGTGTTAACTCATACTTTGGTTTTTGATAGTAATGATTTGTTGAGATCGTCATGTGAAACTAAATTAAAGCCGCTGTTGCAAAACTGTACTCCCAGTGAGGCTGGCGATCAGCATGTCGATGCAACCATGCCATCATTACATGATCTAACGGTGTTAGCCCACCGATTTCAGCTTTCCAAATGGATGACTCGGACCGAGCTGTAATTAAAAGTAAAAACACCTATTGTTGCTCAACTTTGCGTGTTACAAGGGACCATACTCTTTATGAGATGGAAAGTTAATTCTCAACCTTGGGAGCAGTAGTTTGATGTAACGTTCTTGGATTTAGGGCTAATAATTAGTCGTTGAGTAGTGAAAATAGATTATTTTCTCCAGCTACTGAAAAATAGCTTCGCACTCATAGTTTGCATGCATTAACACATTCGGTCCCATTTAATGTGCAAAGCAGGTCATTGCCACAAACATCAGTTTGCATATATTTGCCAGATTGTGATATGCTGTGCAAACACTTGCCCGTACCTAAGTTTATTTCCCTTTTTTCTTTTTTTCTTTCAGGTGGTTCGTGCACACTGCAACCCCGCTGCCTCCCAGCACCCATCATGCCTTACGGAATATTCGTCCGCCGCCAATGACACTCCAGTGGGATCCATGTTTACAGCCAGAGTTCATTTTGCCAACAATTAGCCCCATCGCAGCTTCTTCGTAACCAGGCTCGCTCCCCGTGCAAAGCGCCGCATCGCAACGGAAACGCCGTGCTTTTTTTTTTTTTTTTGTCTCACCCGCAGTCCACTTCTCTCCCTTCGCAAGAGGCTGACCCCCTCCCTATCATGAGATTCCGAATCTACAAGAGGAAGGTGGTGATACTGACTCTGGTGGTTGTTGTCTGTGGCCTAGCTTTCTGGAGCAGCGGAAGGCAGAAAAAGAACGACAGCGGGTCATTCCCCAAGGAAGTGGAGACGGCGCGGAGAAGCAGCAGCAGCAGCAGTAGCAGTAGCAGCAGCAGCAGCAGCAGCAGCAGCAGCAGTAGCAGCGTCGTCAACAACCATATCCAGGTGCAAGCCACGCCCGCCGTCAGCCGGGCACCTGCTCAGCCCCCCATTATACAAGCAAATGACACGCATCCAGAGAAAGCAAAGGAAAAAGAGAAGATACCCAAGCCAGAGGTAGACAACACCACTTTAGTCTACCGCGGCATCGTCTTCCAGCTAAACTTTGACCAGACGATAAGAAACGAGAAGTTCAAGACCTCGCGACAGAAGGACGATCTGGTTGTGGTGGTTCAGGTCCATAACCGACCGGACTACCTGAAGCTATTAGTGGACAGTTTGCGGAAGGTCCGAGGTATAGAGAGCATACTGCTGATATTCAGCCACGACTACTGGTCCCCCGAGATAAACAAAGTGGTGGCCTCTGTTGACTTCTGTCAAGTCCTCCAGATTTTCTTCCCCTTCAGCATTCAGCTGTACCCCCAGGAGTTCCCTGGACATGACCCCAGGGACTGCCCCAGAGACATTCCCAAAAAAGAAGCCTTAAAGCTCGGATGCATCAACGCAGAGTATCCCGATTCTTTTGGCCACTACCGCGAGGCCAAGTTCTCCCAGACCAAGCACCACTGGTGGTGGAAGCTGCACTTTGTATGGGACAGGGTCCGGGTGCTCAAGGACCACAAGGGCCTGGTCCTGCTGATCGAGGAGGACCACTACCTGTCTCCGGACTTTATCCATCTCTTAAAGCTCATGTCGGCCCTCAAAAGAGAGCAGTGCACGGACTGCGACATCCTCTCGCTGGGGAGCTACAGCCACATTGGCTACTCCAGCAAAGCCAACAAGGTCGAGGTGAAGGCCTGGAAGTCCACCGAGCACAACATGGGGATGGCCCTGAGCCGGGAGACGTACCGGAAGCTCATCCAGTGCACCGACACGTTCTGCACCTACGACGACTACAACTGGGACTGGTCCTTGCAGCACCTGACGGTGGCGTGCCTGCCCTCCTACTGGAAGGTCATGGTGAGCGAGGCGCCGCGCATTTTCCACGCCGGCGACTGCGGCATGCATCACAAGAAGGCCTCCTGCATGCCGATCAGCCAGAAAACCAAGATCGAGAACATCCTACAGAGCAGCGGGAACCAGCTGTTCCCGAAGAACCTCCTGATAGCAAAGAGACTACCGGCCAACGGGGTGGGAGGGGTGGCCCCGCATGTGAAAAACGGGGGCTGGGGAGACATCAGGGACCATGAACTCTGCAAGAGTTATGTTCGATTACAGTGACCTTAATTGCTACTATTATATATTATCGTCTCTTTTGCATCCTCTATAAAGAAAAAAAAAGCCTTTTAAAAGCAAATCTTTATGGACTATTCTTCATATTGCCTGTTTTCTTGGACTGTTCCAAATAAAGACGAATGTTGGGTTTTTGGCTTCTTTAACAGAAATATGTCTTTACATTGAATTATTTAAGTGATTCCTGGCAAGTCTGCTTTGTTTTGTAAGTTGTAATTAACAATAACATTACTAAACAATGACATTGTCGTGTTTTTCTCGAACAAGGCTCTCAGATTAAAAGATGTCTGGTCGCTTTTGAGTCGCCGGAAACGCAGAGCATCCCTCCGTCGTGGCAAATCTGCTCGTCGGGGATCGGCCGTAAATTTCGGTGAATCTGTGGACTCTGCAATCCCGCCGCGCATGCATAATTAATTTGACGGTATTTATATCGCGTGAGCTTGCCGAGATCAAAAGAGATCCTTCGAGACACCTTGTTCCCTTTAAATAATCTCCCGCTTAGCTCCAACAGGTTTTGTGGCGTGCACCGAGACTCTCATTACTCCTGTGGCTGCAGGAAGGTACACAGCATTAATAAACATGCCGGTGGTACCTACAGAGAGGAGTGCGCGACCGGCGCGGGGCGTTTTGTTTTATTTTGTTGCAGTGCATCACTGTCCCGGCTTAATACTCAATTTGCCAATTCTGGCCACTGTATCTTTGTGCGGGAGAATTTGATTTCACAGATAAATGCACACGATGCACCCGGAGACGTCCCAAGGCGCTGATACAACTTTCTCGTTCGCCTTGTTGCTATTGAAGACGCATTTACATTTTAAGTGCTTGGACTCCAGCTCAGTATCGATGGTTTCCGCCGGGGCCCGAGCTCGGAGGCTTCTCTGAAGCTACATTGATTTCCCCACCCCCTCCGGCAATGTTTAACCAACGATTCTGCGCGTTGTTCTGAATCTGGAATAATTGCAGAGTTTTTGCTGATTGGACTCTCCGTGCATTTTCAGATCGAATGCAGACTCTGTTCTCTGCATGCATTCCTAAGCACCGCATGAATTAAATACAGTAAGGCATGTCAGCACGGCTGCTTACTAAGACGAATGTTCAAGACGGAGGTAGAACTGATGAACCTAAGAAAGCTTCCTTTGTGACAAACAGATTCTCTGCAGGGAGAGACTTCCCGTTTTATTTCCTACTGAACTTTTAAGTCCTAATGCGGTGTGAAGGCATGTGATGCGGGGACTGCTGTGCCGAGGTCACGTGACTGGCAAATCGTGCAGCTGCTCCCCCGGTGCAGGCCCAGTAATTGGGCCCGCGCCACAAGGGACGCGGCTCAGAATAGAATTGAGAATAAGAGGAAGTGGCACTGCGCTCTTGATTCTTCGTGATTCAACGGGTTTACTGATGCCGGAGCCTTTGGAACCGCGATGTGCCGCCGCCACCGAAAGTGCTCTGCTTAGTTCAATGTTTGAGGAAGAACCCGCGCTGACGCCGCGGGTGAAATCTTCCCAAGGGCCAGGTCTTTGTCCGTCAATCATTAAACCGTCAACTGTGGAGCCCATCCATATGCTGAAACCAGATAAAGGAGAAACACCGGAGGACAGATTCACCAGTGAAATAAGTAAAGAAAACGAGATGGAAGCATTTAATTACACACTTTATGTCCGCAATAAATTAAGCGGAAGAAAAAGCAGAACAGGCACTACTTTAATCTTACAGCCAGGCTGAACTAAGCCAAACAACAACATAAGCTGCCGTGTGTTATAATTTAAATTCAATAATTGACTTGTGATGCGCCACTGGTCATTCCTCCGAATGAATTATTAAGGGCAGAAAGTGGTGATTTTCCTACCTTTTTGGCCAGCACGCAGGTCGGGAATAATAAGCTACTGGAGTGTTTGGCCAAAATAAATAATTCATTGGAAGTAAATTCGCAACCACGACTCGGCGGTGACTTTAGCGGCGAGATTAGAATTTTTCAGCCCCGTAAGTGCAGCTATCTCGCCACTGTCCCGCTAACAGTTGCTCTCCAGCACCAGCAGAGAACAGACAGACACAGTGGTGCCTTTGGCAGCTGAAGAGGATGATGTTTTGCTCAGCATACCAAAACAGAGATAAATGATGAAGGAATAATAGACTTAACCTGGGTTAAATTGCTCATATCTATAGGTCAGTATAGTGTCATCCGTTCAGAGGAAACCCATCACTGATGAAAAAAAATGTTCATGTCAAACTTTCTTTCACGAATTCATTTTCTCCGTCCATTATCTTAAACTGACAGTTGTTTTTTTTTGCAACACGTCGAATGCTGCTCCTTCTCCAGGCCCCCGGCCTCCGAGAGAGCGTATTAATCATTCATAGCTGGTGCACACATTGCTAGGTAAACAAAACTCCGGGTCAATATACTGTATGGAGGCACGCGGACGAGGGAGTTGCATCACAGTGAGAAGATGATTAAAGCAGGGCCGCACAGGAGCAAAGGGATGCTCTCCCGGTCTATTGGATTCCTATCAAGTGGGACCCATTTCCCCGGGGACGCAAGATAAATGCGGCCGCCGTCCGCGCTCTCGCTGTATGCCACAGTGTTTCTGAGCAACGTTCAAATGGTCTCTGGGATGAAGAGGGTGGGTTGGTAAAATGAATAAATGCGGTTGGCAAAATGCAGTTTGGATACACAGAACAACAGAGGGGGCATACATAATAGAGTCAGTTTGGTGTGAGTGTGTGTGTGTGTCTGTTTTGTTTATGTAAGACATCTCTCTAAGCTCCAATCCTGATTGATACCTGCTCAACGTTGACGTGAGCAGCGTCGGGGGGGGGGGGGGCTCGGGCCGTCAGTCAGGGCCCGTCGGGCGGTGAGTGACACCCTGACAGGAGGATCAGGCCTTTCCAGCCTGCTGATCACACCTCCCATCCCCTTCCCTAGCTCGTGCTGCTGGTTTTAATGGCTGTGAGTGCTCCTGTTTCTTCTAAAAAGTGACTCATAAATTATGGAGGAGCAGTTTTATTCCCCACTTGCAGCATAAAGTATATATGAAGTCGCAGGATGAAGTAATGGGTGTGCATTTATAAAGGAAAAGCGAGAGACACAACAGGATGTGCATATATAGACAATGTTTCCCCCCCCACCCTTTGATCAAGTGACAGCAGTTATCAAACGCAAGTTCGCATAATGGTTACGAAGGAGTCTCAAGCTCTTGCGTGTCGGAGCAATGCTGCCCCTCAGCGGCCAAGAGGAGTACTGACGCTTGCTGAAAAATTCGGGAGTAACTACACAACAAACTCGTGTGGAAAGGAGCATCGGAAAACGAAGAGTAAACGGCTGTTCCTGCTCAGCGTATGGTATCCTTCGAGTTCAGAAGGATCTACTGCGTTTATAACATCTGTTGAGCGTAGTAGCTCTTCTCTCGTAATTGTTTCCACGTGTTTTCCCTGACCTCTGCAAAGGATCGGACAAATCAACTTCTTTGTAACTTCCAGCACGGAGCGGAGGAGTAATCAGCCGTTAACTGGGAACACCTGTGCGGCTGGATGTTCCTCTGACAAAGAGAAAAAAAAAAAAAAAAAAAAACAGTGACACACGAATGTGGGTATCGTCGTGACTTATTTACCTGGACTGACACTCACTGGGAAGAAATAGGCTCAGGACTAATGCACTGTGATATAAAACCAGTACTTAATGTTGATCTTCCTTGTTCCTACATATTGTCGCGGATGGATTACCGAGCACACGGGGCCCGTGGGGGGGAAGCGGGCCCCTGGGCATCTCCCCGCAGGCCCTGAACTCATTACGCTGAGCTGAAGTTACTCCACTAACTGCGCCTGAGAATATTCCGTTTCACCTGCAGAATGCCACTGCAAGAGATAAAAACGGCTACAGAGAGACAAGACAAATACAGGCAACTCCCGAGTTGCAGCGCACACAAAAAATGACCACAAAGACACACAACCCTTTTTTTTTTTCTGGCGACCCACTTTTTTAGGAAGTACAAACTGTCACGACGCAATTCGTAAAATAGGCCTCACGATTAAATCACGAGTTGTGCATAAACAGACATTCTTGACCACTTTGAAGCTGTTTCTGCATCACCTTGTACTATTTTCATTAGCAGCCAATAGGAGATTGACACGTGTGCATGTTAAAATACTTGACAAATGAAAACTAAATGCATTTAACAGGGTGTTTTTTTTTTTTTTTTTTTTAGAATAAATGCCTTCCTTTAAAAAAGATCCGGTGGTTTGATTGCAGAATCCCATGAAGAGGGTTTTTTTTTTAAAAAACATATTTGAAGTTTGCTCGACTCGAAACTGTCATTTGCTCGTGTTTCATCAAAGAGCCTTGTTTTGTGCTTTGTCGTGATGGAGCCGGTGAGTGTGACGGAGTGGAGCTCCCCTGTGTGGCTCCGTGTGTACTGCAGAAGCAAGTCTTCGGGAAAGAACGCGGTAGAATATGCTCCACGTGATGTGTTGGTAAACTCTGCGGTGTTGGTGGATCAACAGCAGGCATCTAGTTTTCATGCGCGTATAGTGATGGCCAGGCACGACAGGTTGGTCATGACTTCAATTAATATATATTTTTGGTCTCGTGTGAGGCCTGTCTACATCCTCAAGAAATCAAATAACAAGTGTTCTGGTGGCAGAGCTAAATGCTAATGGAAGTAGCACCTTAACAGGTGACAGCCAGTGGAGCGTTCATCCTGTCAGCAGGATACTAAAAGTAACAAATTCATGTTGTGCGGCCCCTGCACTTTAAAAAAAAATGAACACAAATGGAACACAAAGTCTGTCAAAGCTGTTTTAATAGGTTTCACATGGAGGAAAAAGCTCCTACTGTTAAAATCCTCATTCTTCCTTTGCGGGTGCTTGGGAAAGAAAAAAAAAAAGGAAAAAAAAAAAACAAAAAACACCCTCACCTCAAGCAATCGCATCACCATCGGGTGCTGACGCGAGTCAGCTGCAGTTCAACACAGTGTCAAAAGTTTGTTCACAAGTTCAGCATCAGTTCAGTAATTATTACTCGGCAAATAACGGGAGTCACAGATTTTCAGCCCTGTCTGCAGAACGCGGTTGTCAGTCTTCTTTGTTAGTTCGAGTGAAGTCGCACGCATGTTGATGGATGGGACTCGTGCCAACGGGCAGGAGGGGGGGGTTGTGCCAGCGTTAGTCTTCCTGTGGTTTACCTGAGCTCGGAGTGATGGCTGAATGTGACCGCGGCCCACGGTTGTAAAAGGAATCTGCGGCGACAGGCCGGCTAGCGTTCAGCACTACCTGTTAGATGAGAGGATTTCGTAGATCTCCTATACCAAACGTTTCATTAATAAAAATAATCCTGAATTCTCTTTATGTACAACAGAAAGGAAACATTTTCACCTGCATATTCAAGATTTTAATATTAGGTATAGATTTTTCTGTATTAGAAATATCACTATTTTCTGAAATGAGGATCTTTCAACTAACGTAATAATGATCGTTTCACACATAAATCATTGAAGTACAATATTTACATATAATACAGAGCCCATTTAATCTGAAACAATATTAAAATAAATGTTCAATAGATACAAAGGTTTCTTTTAATTCTATTTATATTTCAACCTTGTCAAGGAGTCCTTACACACTCCGAAAATGTAAAGCCATTCTCCTCTAACAAACTATTAAGTGCAAACAATTTTTGTTTCTCCATATAAAAAACTATGATTGCAGCATCCAGCGTTGAGACAGTAGGCAAAAAAACGTGCCCTTTCCCCAAGTGCTTCCAAAGCTGACTTTCGAAATATTTCACTTGTGACCCACTGTCGTGAATTCGAAATGGGGAGGGAAAAAAAGAAAAGAAAAAAAGATGACAAGGATGAAAGAAAATCTGTGCAAAATACACTTTTAAGTGTGATTACCTCTGATTGAAATATTTGTAAAGGAAGTAAAAAAAAAAAAAGCTCCAGTCTCTCTTGAGCGGGAATGTGTGGCTGCACGACGAATCACCCAGGAGGTTAAAAAAAAACGCAAAGAGACTTGGCGAGGTGGGGAGGGGGATATGCTGCTGCTCTGAAACCATCCCTCATCTTATTCCCTTTGTCGGTGAGCACATTTGAAGAACCGGGCGACGCAGCAAATATGACCAAATGAAATCCACACGCGAGGTTTGGTTGAGGCGTTAGCACGAGGCTCTGAAGAACGACAGGCACAGAGGATTTGGGTGCGAGAGTTAGTTGTTTTCAGATTAGATGCGACTTGATATGACCGCGGATGTAACAGTGAGCCGATCGACCCCTCCTGTAAACCCTCCTGGATGATTTTAAGCACCCTTTTCATCCAGCCCCCCCCCCCCCCCCAGACAAAAAGGGGGTCAAGTTTCTAACCCTGGCTTGGCCAACATCGGATATCTAAACCGTAACAGGTAAGAGAGCACGTAGGCGGTTGTAGTGATGAGAATGAAGGTGACACTGGAGGACATGTGGTGTGCGTGTGTGTGTGTGTTTGTGTGTGACAGTGTGCGAAGAAGCGCTGCAGGGGGGGCCTTGGCCTTGGTCATCCCCGTCTCTGTTGCATGGAGCTGCCACTAGCAGCACCAGCACTGGGGCTATACCACTGTTCCACTGGGGGAGTTGGCTGGGTTGTTTTGAGACGAGAGCAATCCCTGCGGAGAGACAGATAACACACGTTGACAACAAACAAACGGCGCAACGTGAACGCGACAGAAGAGGCGGAATAGTGAGGCCCGCGAGGTATTACTGTCGGGGGAAGACGTGCTGCGACCGTCGAGACGCCGAGCGTTTCGTATAAAACCGGAACGCCGAGATACCCGAAACCTTTCCGGCTGCACACCGGCGGCTCTCCTGAGCGCAGCGAGGAAAATTTCTGTACTGGAAGCAACGCGAGCTAAGGGGGTGTCACATGACAGTATCCTCGAGAGGCCTGTCACTCACCACTTTCCCAGGCCTAGCCCATGTGCAAACGAAACCCTCCTGACAGGCTGTTACCAGACAGTCCTCGAGGAAGATTAACACAGTGAGTCTCTCGTGAGCGATCTTCTTGCACACCAGCGGCTCGAGCAGCGGCACCTCGTCCATGCGCGGGCACAGCGCGGTGCCCAGGGTCTTCGCCGCGTCGGCCTTTGCCGTCCGCGACGAGCTGAGCTGGTTGAGCTTGTCACTGCTCTTGCTGCTGATGTGGCCCATGCTGTGGTTGCGCTTGTGGTCCTTCTCGTGGCGCTCCTTGCGCGAGTCGTGCAGCGACAGCGTCGCGAACTTGCTGACGCCGGTGGCGATGAACGCGCTGTCGATGATGCTGTTGCCCTTGGTGGTGGTGGTGGTGGTGGTGCTGCTGTTGCTGCTGCTGCCCGTGTGACTGTTGGGGGTGCTGCCCCCTGCTGGGTTGGAGGAGTGTGGCAAGCTATTGGACCGAGGCAGCGTGCTGGGGAGGGAGTTCGCCGGGTTGCCACTGGAGCTGCTATTGCTCACATTGTCTTTACCGTTGGTGCCACTGGGATTAGGCGTGGTGGTGGATACAGTAGTAGTAGTTTGTCCAGTGGCTGGAGGGCTTGTGGCACTCATGACATTAGTGTGAGTCCTCGTGCGGGACAACGGGAGGTGAGGGAAGAGAATGTCCTCCGTGAGGTCCCACAGACACAGCTGAGTATCCTGGCCCACCGAGCCGAATCTGTAGGTCACGCTAACAGGCCTGCTGTCCGTAGAGTTCCTCTTAGAAAGCCGCGAGTGCGCGCTGTTCGCTCTGTCCCTGCCCGCGCCGAAGTGAATCTGCTCGTGGAAGTCCTCGTCGCTGCCGCTGAACTCGGCGGGGGGGTCGCCGTCCTCCACGCTGGTGGTGCAGTGGTCGAACGCCACCACGCTCACCCACGACTTGTGACCCTGGCCCCGCGCGATCACCCTGCAGTCCGAGAAGGACCACACCGTCACCAGGTCGTCCTCCCCGCCCGCCACGATATACCGTCCGTCCGGGCTCCAGCACACGCACAGCAGGCCGCCGAAGTAGCTCTTCATCGTTCCGTGGAGCTCGGCGGCGTCGAAGCCGAACACCCGCAGGAAGCCATCTTGGCTCGCGCAGGCCAGAAACTTGCCGTCCGGCGAGAAGGCGAACTCGTTGAGCGCGCCCTCGCCCACTGTCCAGCGGAGCAACGGGTTGCGGGCCGACTTGCTCTTGCAGGTGTGCACGGCGTAGTTGTCGCCCTGCTTCAGGAGCTGGTAGTGAGGCGCCGTGGTGCCGCAGGTGTTTTCCACGTTGTACAGGTACATGCTGCCGCTGGAGTGCGCCACCAGGAACAGGCTCTCCGAACCAGGAACCCATCGCACGCACGTTACCCTCGACTTGTCTATAAGTCTCTGGGGGAGGGAGGGGCGGGACAAACAAAGAGACGGGTCAGCTAGTTGCTTCACTACTCTAATGATAGTGCTTTTGGTTGCCTAACTAAACACATAACGCCAGAAAGAATGAACGCTAGAGACGAAAAACAGGTCGATGCTGACCGGAACCCACCTCCTCATTGAAGAGTTTGCTGGTTTCCTTCTTTATCGGGTCGATGAGCTGCACCTGGCCCGCCGAGAAGCCCACCAGCAGGGAGACGCTCTCTGCTGTAGCAGTGAGCGGGTTGAAGTCGTGACATGTGGGCTGCGTTCCTTTGTATATCCTCTTGTCTATGGGCTTACTAAGATCAGCAGCCTGGAACGACAACAAACACGCACGGATGAGAACATTTTAAAACATACGAGTGCGGTGGGTTTTTAAAAAAAAATGATTTTCTTCGTAGCAACAGCCGTTTCGATCCTGCTGAGAAAAGACGCGCAAGTCTGCTTTGATCAAAACAAATCCTAATTGCGATCGCATCCCCCAAGGTGACCTTCACTACTTTCCTCCGCTGCTCAGCGCTCAGGTTTACCTCGCAGCCCTCCTCCAAAGCTTTCCCACACTCTGACACACAGTCCATTTGTACACATATCGGCCCCGCCGCGATTTTTCATGACGGCTTCACGCTTTAACAACTCTCTTGTGGTCTGTTTTGGTGCATTAAAGGAGGCGGAGAGAAAGATTAGGGGATGTAACCATAAAGGCTGTCAGCGTTGTCAGAGCAAGAGAGCGGCAAATAAAAAAAAAAGGGCCTTCAGCAGACCTAGGCATTTCGCACCCAGCAACGCATATTTGCCTCGGTGGCCTATCGAGGCATTTTACACAATTTTGAGACTTCATTATGAAAAAACGTTTCATAACAGGGTCCAAACAGTAAGTAAGACAGCTCGGAGATAAATGTAAACAGTGAGGGGTATAAACAACCCGAGACTGAGTCGAGATCTTGGTTTAATCTGCCCCCCTTTGGTGAGAAATGGATGGCACTTTGCCAGTGAATTCCAGCTGCTCAATGAAAAGCCTCACAACAGCAATTAAAACACGCGCAGGGTCTAGATTACCGGCTGTATGCACAAACGACACAGACATGGCCATTTTTCCTCTCTGTCTTTCAGTGGACCACTTTGAGATATATGTATAAATATACACAGAACCATAAATTATTCACGATGGTCATGCGTGTGTGTGTCAGAGAGAGGCCAATCTTAAAGCAGTTCAATCTATATATGATTTTATATAGACATACACAATATTCTAATTCTTGATTTTGGATTGTACCTAATTATATTGTCCTATAATATTACAGTATAAATAATTGGGAGCCATCAGCATTAAATAAATACTACTGCCAACTGCTAATATTGTGTGTGGTTTGATTGCAGGTATAAAGGGAAAAAAGACGTAAAATCATTGAAAAATTCAGTAAGATTGTGCCTCACAGAATAACAGCTTTACCCCCAAGTGGATCTGAACTGGGAACAGTAACACCTGAGAACTGAGAAGCTCTGCTGCTACATTCTTCGTCTGCTTCGGGGAGAACCACACCAGCGTGATCGCAATTGCCGCTGTCACCATTCGTGACCAACGGGACCGAACGTGACTCGCTGCAGTGACATCACCTCTGTGTGTCAACCACAGAGCGGGTCACACCGAATCAGATCAAAACGCCGGACAGCGGAGCGCACACATGTATTACACCCCTCACTCCCACGCCACGAGCTTACGCTGTGGAAACAACAACAACAAAAAAAACTTTGTTCTGTAACACGAGCGCCGAAGTTGATCCGGCTGGTAAACACTGTTGACAGGTCTCCCACTTTGAGGACGAGGATAAAAACACACATCGCAAGACATGACACGACAAGCCTTTTCAACCGTTACCCAGCCGCTCAGTAAATCTCGTGTCACAGCTTGTCACAGACTGAGAACTCAAACAACTGGAAGACGCTTAAGTGCACACAATTCTCAGCGAGGCAAAACAACAACAACAACAACAACTGTGGCGATGTTAGCTAAGAATGCTAATTAGCTCCTAACTTAGCTAGGTCTGCTACATGGCCTTGTCTTGACAGTCTGCGCACTTCAATGACAGAAGCTGCGAGAGTTGACAGCCAGGGTGCGACGCGTTTCGAGATGCCAAATCAATGGGCTGCTCGTGGAGAGCGCGGACCCTGTCGCTCCAGTCGATATTGTTTACCTTTCGCACGCCTTTGTAGATATAAAAGTACAGTTCCCGGCCCACATTGAAACAGATCCTGTCGCCGTTGCCGGACTGGTCGTTTACATTGACGAAGGAGACCTTGACGGGATTGGAGCCCTGCGAGTTGAAAGGCACCCTGTTCGGGCGGCTGTATTCGGAGTGAGTGAGGAGTTTGTAGACGCCTTCTCGTGTGGTGAATTGAGTTTTAATTTCGTTCATCTCCTTCCCTCCTCCCTCCGCCGCCATCTTGGAAATTGGCGTTCATCCTTGTCCGACCCCCGGATGTTTCCGACAGCGCATGCGTCGCACCGCTGAAGCCCAGCAGTCATGCGTACGGAGTAATAGGAAAGTCATGTGAGACAAAAGTAGAACTATAAACAGAATACGAATATAGAACCCGGCTTCAAGCAACCGAACATAGCAGACGAATAATGTGTAATGGACGTAACGGACAGACAAAACGCACCAACCTTTTCTTACTGAAAAATATGCAGAATGTCTACTAACTTGACGAGTGTAGGAAATGAACGATATAACGCCACAATTGAGTCGGAAACACAAGAAGTTGTTCTAATAATAAGCTGTGCAAATTTCTGAAACTGCGTATTTTTCTAGACTACAGCTAAAAAAGAAAAGAAAGCAGGATACAGGGTTCTCGTTGGCAGCACCCAGGCTTAAACCCAATGGATTTCGCTGTAATCACATTACTCAAGTAAGGACTGTCCCAAACCGAACTATCAACCACTAATTTCCAGAAATATCTATTTCTGTGTCACGCTCAGTTCACACAAGCACAGACTCACAAATATAATCTAGCAAACTATTTAAAGTACGGGGAATCTGGTTCTCTCATCTTTCAGTGATTGCGACAGTTCTCCATGTTTCTCAGTAACATGGACAGTCAGCTTCCAGTAGTGTCTGCTGTCAACTAGAAACATTTGGATTATGCAACAGATGCAGCAAGTGCAATACACTGCCATCTACTGGTCAGATGAAGTCACTAACACCCACAATGGACCACAGAATTCTAGTGTTGTATCTTACACTAAGTGGTCTTTAGTTTAAATCTACAGTCTTCTCTTATGTCTTTTTGGTATATTGCAGGTTATATGGTGAGTGAGGGAAGGTAAATCTACACTACAATTATCAGATATATTAGAGTATATTGTATTTCAGTCTTTAGTAAATTGTCTCTATCTTAATCCAGTATTAGATTCATGATAATGGTCCCAGTAAATATGTTAGAATAATTTTAAAATTATTTTACACTCTAGTATATGTCAAAGCCCCAAGACTAGGGCCTATATTGCTGAACCTTTTCCCCCATTTTATCCCACATCTGTAGTCAATGGACAAGGGCCAGCTAAATAGCAGACAAATTAAAAGTGGCCCATATGCTCCAAAACTTTTAACAATAGCAGATTCTTTTTGTGAACTCCATCCACTGAGGAAGACCATGGGTGTGGATGAAAGCAGTTGAAACTTAAATGGACCTTGTGCAAAAAATATTTTGTCACACAAGCAGAATACATTTTATCATTATTAATGATGTTGAAAGGACATAAACTTTGGCGAAGAGGGAATCTGAGGGGGCAGTTTCCTTTTACGTGTATCTCAGCTTCTCTGAGATATGCTGCATGTGGTCTGTCGCAAAAAATGTGAAACCTCCGAGATTCACCCTAATCTTGGATGCCAAAAAAAGACATGGGCCTGCTTTCCATAGGAAGCCCTATGGTGTGTGTGTGTGTGTGTGTGTCCAATGGGACAACCACAACTGCAGCTGTTAGCCAAAGCCGTGCACAGCTGTGACGCTTACAGGGGGTAAGGGGCCTACCAGCTAGACAAGCTATCAGGAAAGCTCTTGTTGTGAGTGACAGGCACTCCTTGTGACTCTGCAGCCGTATAAGGACACATAAACCTTAGGGCTCTGGTGTCTCACTCACCAACCCCCTTTCCCGGCCTTTCCCTAACACCCCCCGACTGTCGTGAACGTATCTTCCAGAAGCTTCTGAATGGGAGCTTCGAGAAACCACCCCTTAAGTATAAAAAGACACCGGCATCTCGTGGGGTCTGCATAGCTTCAAAAGATACTCACTGCAGCGCACCAAGAGAGACTTTAGCGGCCACAGGAGCAGCAAAGCACTCATTTGGGGTTCTTCAAGAAGAGAAGACAAACTCAGTGATATATCTGGCGACTATCCACAAGAAGTGACACAAGACAAGATTATACTCAAGGTAAGATTGGAATACCTAAAATCAAATACAGCTGTGTTTTTGCACCACAATTTAAATTAAATATGCAAAAATAAAATGAACAGTATACTGGGTTCTTAAATGGTAGGGACACAGAAAGAGAGGCGCAAACATTTCCTACTCAATAGGTCACATAAAAATAAAACAAATGATAAAAGTTCACGTACTTAAAATAAAGTACATTAATCCTGATGTTTGATATCAGTTATCAGTGTAGAAAAATAACCTTTTTACCATCAGTATCTTTCTGAGACTGTCACATGCATGGAGCACATGGCAAGCAGGGTGACCCTGAGCGTGAGAGCAATGGCGAATGAGCAGTAAAACCAGCTGGCATACAGAGCAGATGCAGCACATTTGCATCTTGGTGCAGTAACAAAACTATAAAAAAAAACATCAATTTAAATGGAATCAAATGGATCAAATGTTTGTATGACCTTTAATCAAGGATTAATCGTGAATGTAGTATGTAACTAAGGAACTGAAGAAAAGTTATTATGGGGCAGAAGTGTTTTGTGCTAAATACGCTACATATTCCTCTATCATGAAAATAGAGAAACGATGCCCAATGGCTAAAAACCCAATCTAATTATTCCTCTCGCTTTGAATTACAAGTTACTATCTTTTAATATAGAGGTGTTAAATGACACATGCTGAAGCCATTGGGGGTTGGGAAAAGTATTCAAGCTCCACCCATTTTCCAAATGGCAAGTCCCTGATTGACAGAAGGAACATGTGTTCATCTAGCATCAGCAATAGCTCTCCCGCTCAAGCCAGGAGGCTGTCTATAGAGATTTCTAACAAATAAATTCAAACTTGATTTCAGAGCAAAATAGTATTCTAATTATGAAATTAATCCAGAATAGGATATTATTAAACATAACATAATGCATGCTTTCTTTTAGATGCCTGAAAACGCTGGACACGTCATGGAGGAGGAAGTAGAGACCTTTGCTTTCCAGGCTGAGATTGCTCAGCTTATGTCCCTGATTATCAACACTTTCTACTCAAACAAAGAGATCTTCCTTAGAGAGCTCATCTCCAACTCCTCAGATGTAAGTGAAATCACCAGTGATAGATACTTTATTTACTATGTATGTGAGCAGTCCTTGTAGTTATGCAAATATCACTGTTTTAACACACTCCTACCTTCCGGGCAGGCCTTGGACAAAATCAGATATGAGAGCCTGACAGACCCCAGCAAAATTGAGTCCTGCAAGGATCTGAAGATTGAAATTAGGCCTGACCTGCACGCTCGCACCCTGACCCTGATTGACACAGGTATTGGCATGACCAAGGCCGACCTGATCAACAACTTGGGCACAATCGCCAAATCTGGCACCAAGGCTTTCATGGAGGCTCTGCAGGCCGGAGCCGACATCTCCATGATCGGTCAGTTCGGTGTTGGTTTCTACTCCGCCTACCTGGTGGCCGAGAAGGTGACAGTCATCACCAAGCACAACGATGACGAGCAGTACATTTGGGAGTCTGCAGCTGGTGGCTCATTCACAGTCAGACCTGATACCGGTAAGTTTTATTGCCCTCACTGATATATTACTCCATTTAATGATTTCCTTGATGCATATAATTTGAGGCATCACTTGGCACTGCTTTCAATGTTCATTTTGTTTGTTAATTTCAGGAGAGCCCATTGGCAGAGGCACAAAAGTGATCCTTCACCTCAAGGAAGATCAGACAGAATACTGTGAGGAGAAGCGCATCAAAGAAGTTGTGAAGAAGCACTCACAGTTCATTGGCTACCCTATTACCCTTTATGTAAGTCTTTATAAAGGCTTATTAACAATAAGAATCAAACTAAAGCCTTTATAATAACCTAAAAAATCCTAAAATCAACCACTCTTTTCATATATTCAAGGTGGAGAAGACAAGGGAGAAAGAAGTGGACCTTGATGAGGGAGAGAAGGAAGAAGAAGTTGAGAAAGATGCTGCTGAGAACCAGGACAAGCCAAAGATTGAGGATGTTGGCTCTGATGAGGATGAGGACACAAAGGATGGCAAGAACAAGAGGAAGAATAAGATCAAGGAAAAGTACATTGATGCTCAGGAGCTGAACAAGACCAAGCCCATCTGGACCCGTAACCCCGATGACATCACCAATGAAGAATATGGAGAATTTTACAAGAGTCTCACCAATGACTGGGAGGACCACCTGGCTGTCAAGGTAAACTAAATCCACTTGTGATAAACATAGCAAACAGTGCAACCCAAGTGGCTTGTTGTAATCACCTAATGTCTTAGAAAAATTGAAGCTAATAAATCCATACCAATATCTTGTCTCTGCAGCATTTTTCAGTGGAGGGTCAGCTGGAGTTCCGTGCCTTGCTCTTTGTACCCAGAAGAGCTGCCTTCGACCTTTTTGAAAACAAGAAAAAGAGAAACAACATCAAGCTTTATGTGCGCAGGGTATTCATCATGGACAACTGTGAGGAGCTGATTCCAGAGTACCTCAGTAAGTAACATATTACCAATAATTATAACTACAGTGTGATTTTTGTGGATAATAAATGGTCTATGCCTTAGAGCTCTCATTATCCTTTTATCTTTAGTTAGATTATTGTGTTTTTACCAGTTGACAAATTAATTTTGTCTGGTTTTGGATGGCTAAGCAGTTCTTATCTTCTCCAATTAGATTTCATCAAGGGTGTGGTGGACTCTGAGGATCTGCCCCTGAACATCTCCAGAGAAATGCTGCAGCAGAGCAAGATCCTGAAGGTCATCCGCAAGAACCTGGTCAAGAAGTGCCTGGAACTTTTCGGTGAACTTGCTGAGGACAAGGACAACTACAAGAAATGCTATGAGCAGTTTTCCAAGAACATTAAGGTGGTTTGAGCCATCTGACTTAGTTTCTTTAAAATGAATCAAGTTTAATTAATCAAGTTATCAAATGCCATATTTAGGTTTATTGTAAATAAAAGTAACCCATTATTTCATGTTTCAGCTTGGCATCCATGAGGATTCAGCAAACAGGAAGAAGCTGTCTGAGCTACTGCGATACTACACCTCAGCCTCCGGAGATGAGATGGTTTCCCTGAAGGACTACGTTTCTCGCATGAAGGACAACCAGAAACACATCTACTACATCACAGGTTAATTATTCAACTAGATTTTCATTATTATTATTTTTTTGCTAAATTATCTATTGGTCAGTAATTGACATAGAGATTCAATGAATTTAAATTACCTTTCACAGGCGAGACTAAAGACCAGGTGGCCAACTCTGCCTTTGTGGAGCGCCTTCGCAAAGCCGGCCTGGAGGTCATTTACATGATTGAGCCCATTGATGAGTACTGTGTCCAGCAGATGAAGGAATACGATGGCAAGAATCTTGTTTCAGTGACCAAGGAAGGCCTGGAGCTCCCAGAGGATGAGGAAGAGGTGAAGAAGCAGGAGGAACTCAAAAATAAGTTTGAGAACCTTTGCAAGATCATGAAGGACATCCTCGATAAGAAGATTGAAAAGGTAATTGAAACAGCAGACTAATAATATAATCTATTTTAATGCCAATATCATCGTACTGTGGTATAGCATTTTTATTATGACAATAAAACCACATTTCATTAATGACAGGTCACAGTCTCCAACCGCCTGGTGTCTTCCCCCTGCTGCATCGTCACCAGCACCTACGGCTGGACGGCCAACATGGAGAGAATCATGAAGTCCCAGGCCCTGAGAGATAACTCCACCATGGGCTACATGACAGCTAAGAAGCACCTTGAGATCAACCCCATGCATCCAATCATTGAGACCTTGAGGGAGAAGGCAGAGGCTGACAAGAATGACAAGGCTGTTAAGGACCTGGTCATCCTCCTGTTTGAGACCTCCCTGCTGTCCTCAGGATTCACACTGGAGGACCCACAGACACACTCGAACCGCATCTACAGAATGATCAAGCTCGGTCTTGGTAAGTTCTTCTCTCCATGACTACTAACATTACAGACATTCTAGGAATTTGTGTACTTATTATACATTGATAATGGTTTATGGTTGCTAATGAACGGATTCTCATTCACAGGCATCGACGATGATGATTCCGCAGTTGAAGACCTTATTCAGCCTGCTGATGAAGACATGCCAGTCTTGGAAGGTGATGACGACACATCCAGAATGGAGGAAGTTGACTAAAACACTCTGTAGACTCTTTCCTGCTTTCTTAATTTTTATATTTTTAAGATATATTGATTCTTCAAATACACATTTCATTCTAACACAACTCCCATTTCTTAATCAGTATTAACTAGTCGATACAAGTTAATTAATGGTATTAATGCAGGCCACAGTGTGGCTTTAGTCTACTGCCTACATGAAACTACTGACAAGCATTAAGAGTAATATAAAGTCACTGGGAATTTGACTTATGTCTCTTTTTGTAGCTATTACATTTTTTATGAAATACATTCAAATTTGTAATAAAACTTATTCAGAAACAAGATGTGTAATCTCTCTGACTGAGTCTATTGCATGCTGAATATAAACGGGGTTTTTTTGGTTCCTACAAACTGACAACAGTAGCAAAAGGTATGAGATACTGGTGAGATATTTTTTTATCGATTCATCCTGTAGCTGTCGATGTTCTGGAATTTTCAGCGAACACGTGCGTTTACTCTAGTTCCGACAGCCGCACACCTTCCTTCCTCCGGCTCCCGACTCACCTCCTTAAATCCCGCCTTCTCCAACCAATATTGGACAGAGAGGCGTGCGTACGCGTCGTGATTGACAGCCCACCGGGCCTGTCAGCGACCCCCACCGGGCTGTAGCGAGGAAGATTCCAGATGGTTCTGGAAGCTCAGGTCAGGTTTCCTAAGGGTACAAAAGCTGCACGGCTCTGCTGTCTCCAATAGAAACCGCACCAACCGGGTCGTCCGTCATTTAGAAACGACGTCCACGTCCGCTCACCGAAGTGTTCGATACACTGAGGACCAAGGTAAAGTCATTGAATTTTATTTTATATTTTATAAAATATCGGTGTCAGTATGACGAACATGTGAACTGATGAAATATAATATTACATCCTCTGACATTCATGTTAGCCAATGTTAGCTTACTTGTTATATAGCTGTCGCTTATCCACTGCTCATCAAAGATGAAATTCGACCACAGGATAATAAATATGCAGTATCCTGACATGCCTGGATGCGGATGGTGATGATTTCAGTGAAGGCATCATTAAGTCCAGTGAGCGTACATCGTGTAATAATCAGATTATAACAATATTACAACCATAGGCCGTTTATATTTTTGACATTTTCATATTAGGTATTATAGCAGTCGTGAAAGAGGGGTTTCCATGGCATATCAGCGTTATTTGCACATTTCAAAACTTTTCCCAGCATTATCCTGATAACTATCACACCCACATTACCTTTACCTTGCTCGACAGCAGCCACACGGTGCATTCGTGCTGCACTTGTCAAGCAGGAATTATGTTAAGCAAGCGCTCAGTTTAATGAATCGTAACCAGATTTCCTGATCAGAGAGATTTTGCTCAGATTTTCCTTCCATGCCGTCCTCTGCCGTCGCAGTGATTCAACGGTGGTTCAAGATGGGTAGAAGTACAGGACGATCGGTTCTCGTTTCCACAGAGGGTTATGGGAAGGAGCTTTTAATTCCTATGGAAACTGCTAGACTTCTATTCTCCTCCTGGTACCTTCTAGAAACTTGCATTTCGCCTGGGAAACCGACAGATGGAGTCATTTGGATGCCGCTACTGTGCAATTCCAGCCACGTGCTCCTCTCCGATCAACCAATGAACAAAAATTCCATTACAGTAGGCGGATAACAACACATACAATTATGGGATCATGATTTATCTAAATTTATGAGATGATATACATGAATTCACCATCAAGGTTTCAAGTGTTAGACTGTCATTCTGTGAGACGATTAACATTTTTAAAATCTGCTATGCTATCTACTTAAAATTGCATTTGTTGCTGTCCAGAGATAAAAATCACGTTATGTAACTCGCTTAAAGGCAGAAGCCAGACGAGTTAGCCCCGTTCGCCAAAGATGGATTACAGAGAGGTGGGGCAGAGCAGAGCTGGACAGTCTGTCACACCACCTGCTTGCATTAGCGATACAGGCTCACACATAACCTGTCACTGCTGATGCATACCTATTTAACGGATGTTAACTGTCAACTCATTATTTGACAGCATAAACCTGAAGCCTGTGTCAATTGCGCTTGAGGGAGACTTGCTACCAGCTAATAAGGTCATACCGTTTATTTCTGTGTGTGCATATTCATCTCCCCCCTCTGCTCAGATGCCTGAATCGCACGACCAAAACATGGAGGAGGAGGCGGAGACCTTTGCATTCCAGGCTGAGATTGCTCAGCTGATGTCTCTGATCATCAACACTTTCTATTCCAATAAAGAGATCTTCCTTAGGGAGCTTATCTCCAACTCCTCAGATGTAAGTTTTTCACAGCATTAGTCTGCTTCTGTAATCTGACATTGTGTCACATCTTTATTAAGTTTTTTCAAAGGGAAATTTTGTTAAATGATGGCACTATAACACATGTGGTGATAATCAAGGATTTCAAAGTAAAAGGCAATCATTTAATTTTTTCTTCAAAACCTTCATAATTTTTTTCCCCCTGCAGGCCCTGGACAAAATCCGCTATGAGAGTCTCACTGACCCCTCCAAACTGGACACTGGCAAGGAACTCAAAATCGAAATCATTCCCAACAAAGAGGAACGCACCCTGACCCTGATCGACACGGGTATCGGCATGACCAAGGCCGACCTGATCAACAACCTGGGCACAATCGCCAAATCCGGCACCAAGGCTTTCATGGAGGCTCTGCAGGCCGGAGCCGACATCTCCATGATCGGTCAGTTCGGCGTCGGTTTCTACTCCGCCTACCTGGTGGCCGAGAAGGTGACGGTCGTCACCAAACACAACGATGACGAGCAGTACGCCTGGGAATCCTCCGCCGGCGGCTCGTTCACGGTTAAAGTGGACAGCTGTAAGTGATTTCGCTGGCGCTGTGCTGTGGTTACTTAATGGTTCAGTCATACCAGGAGGCGATAAAGCACTTACCGATCTTTCCCCCGTGCAGCTGAGCCAATGGGTCGTGGCACCAAGGTGATCCTGCACCTGAAAGAAGACCAGACAGAATACCTTGAGGAGCGACGAGTCAAAGAGATTGTGAAAAAGCACTCACAGTTTATTGGCTACCCCATCACACTCTTTGTAAGTACGCATTTAAACTGACTTTGCTACCTTACTTCCTGATATCGAGGATTCCGACAGAAAATGTTCCTTTTTAATACACGGTAATGTGTGAGCTATGGCTTTAAATTGCTCAATAGACTTATAATTTTAGTAACATTGGTTATTCATGTGTGATTATACTGTTTCAGCAAATGGCAAAAACTCTGATTGGTTGCTCCAGCCTGTGACTAATGAGTTTAGCTTTCCTGCAGGTGGAGAAAGAGCGTGACAAGGAGGTGAGTGATGACGAGGCGGAGGAGGAGGAGAAGGAGAAGGACAAGGACGAGGAGGAGGAGAAGGACGAGGACAAGCCCGAGATCGAGGACGTCGGGTCCGACGAGGAGCACGACCACGACAAGTCCTCAGACAAAAAGAAGAAGAAGAAGAAGATCAAGGAGAAGTACATCGACCAGGAGGAGCTGAACAAGACCAAACCCCTGTGGACCCGCAACCCGGATGACATCACTAACGAGGAGTATGGCGAGTTCTACAAGAGTCTGACCAATGACTGGGAGGACCACCTGGCTGTCAAGGTTGGTCTCACGAGTTATTCGGATTTGGTTCATTTTAACACAAGTCACGTCATCAAAACTAAACTCGACTCATTTTCCCCGCAGCACTTTTCAGTGGAGGGTCAGCTGGAGTTCCGTGCCCTGCTCTTTGTGCCTCGCCGCGCTCCGTTCGACCTCTTCGAGAACAAGAAGAAGAAGAACAACATCAAGCTGTACGTGCGCAGGGTCTTCATCATGGACAACTGCGATGAGCTCATCCCCGAGTACCTCAGTGAGTAGTAACGCAAGTGTGGCGCGAACCAGCTTGTGCAATTCGTTCATTTCAGTCAGCCGATCCGCTAATTTATGCACGTAACCAATCCACACATCTTCACATGTTTTTATCCACGCTGCCAGATTTCATCAAGGGTGTGGTGGACTCTGAGGATCTGCCCCTGAACATCTCCAGAGAGATGCTGCAGCAGAGCAAGATCCTGAAGGTCATCCGCAAGAACCTGGTCAAGAAGTGCCTGGAGCTTTTCACTGAACTCGCCGAGGACAAGGACAACTACAAGAAATACTACGAGCAGTTCTCCAAGAACATCAAGGTCGGTGCGCTCTCCTCGCCCTGCACGTTTTCCCTAATCTTGTCTCCTTCAAATTTTTGGCAGCCTCTTTGTGTTCATGTCATCGCAGGGCAAGGCAAACATAATCTGAAATTCTGGCAGGATGGAGCTTAGATTTGCTTTAAGGGCAAAGCCGAACAAAAGCCTTAGTTAGAGCGTTAGTTAATGGTCACCTTTGTTCCATTGAGCTTCTACTTGCATGCCATCTGTCTGATCCATTGGCCATATTGTCCCAAATGAAAAGCTGCTTTAAGCTGCTGACGGAGCTTCTTACTGCCATCTTCTGTTCAAATGTAGACACCCTGTCTGTCAGTGGATACACCTAATAAGCCGATATTAGTGTTTTTACATATTTTAACCCGCGACCCGCACCGCTGTTGTTAAATAAGGAGAGAATGTGACTGACAGTTGAGTGTTTTCTTTGCTTTTTTTTTTAGCTTGGCATCCACGAGGATTCTCAGAATAGGAAGAAGCTGTCTGAGCTGCTGCGATACTACACCTCGGCCTCCGGAGACGAGATGGTTTCCCTGAAGGACTACGTCACCCGCATGAAGGACAGCCAGAAACACATCTACTACATCACAGGTGAGGACGCGCGTCATTGGTTAAGAGTTTTAAAATCAAATGAGCTGAGTTACCGTGATACAGCTTGAACGTGTTAACGTTTCCACATTCGTATTTCAGGCGAGACTAAAGACCAGGTGGCCAACTCTGCCTTTGTGGAGCGCCTCCGCAAAGCCGGCCTGGAGGTCATTTACATGATCGAACCCATCGATGAGTACTGCGTCCAGCAGCTGAAGGAGTTTGAGGGCAAGAACCTG
Organism: Psettodes erumei; assembly: GCA_016785225.1. Taxonomy (NCBI): domain Eukaryota; kingdom Metazoa; phylum Chordata; class Actinopteri; order Pleuronectiformes; family Psettodidae; genus Psettodes; species Psettodes erumei. Next base: position 113,041 of record JAFBJZ010000873.1, on the reverse strand, counting down.
GTTTCGGTAACGAAGGAAGGCCTGGAGCTGCCTGAGGACGAGGAGGAGAAGAAGAAGCAGGAGGAGAAGAAGGCTCAGTTCGAGAACCTGTGCAAGATCATGAAGGACATTTTGGAGAAGAAGGTGGAGAAGGTGAGCAGATGAATAACAAGCAACCCACGAGACGTTGCGTAACCCCCGATCGCGAGGTTGAGGCAGAAGATGATGGTGCGAATTCTTGTTCACCTCCACAGGTCACAGTCTCCAACCGCCTGGTCTCTTCCCCCTGCTGCATCGTCACTAGTACTTACGGCTGGACGGCCAACATGGAGAGAATCATGAAGGCCCAGGCCCTCAGAGATAACTCCACCATGGGCTACATGGCCGCTAAGAAGCACCTTGAGATCAACCCGGATCACCCCATTGTGGAGACCCTGAGGCAGAAGGCGGAGGCTGACAAGAACGACAAGTCTGTGAAGGACCTGGTCATCCTGCTATTCGAGACCGCCCTGCTCTCCTCGGGATTTACACTGGATGACCCCCAGACCCACTCCAATCGCATCTACAGAATGATCAAGCTGGGTCTTGGTGCGTATCTGTGTTTTTTTACCAACAAGCTGCGGCCGTCCAGAAATCATACAAATCATAAGATTTCAAATCAGCTTTATCCCCTGGCTGCTCTGACTGGTCATCTCCCCTCCTTCTAGGTATCGATGAAGATGATCTGACGTCAGATGACACCACCTCCGCCCCCACTGAGGACATGCCCCCTCTCGAAGGGGATGACGACGACACGTCCAGGATGGAGGAGGTGGACTAAGCCTGTTTCTATTGCTTGCTAGCGTTCAAAATAAGTGTTACAAAAGAAATTTAAGAGTTAAATGTTGTAAATGAGCCTAGAAGTCCCCCCTCTCACCCCCTGTTTGACCGAGTTCACTTTATTTCCCAGTGCGTTGTCCATTTGCAGCTCGGATTTCGTTCCCTTTAGGAGTTTATTTTTTAAGTTGTCAGTTTTTGTATTTTGAGCTTCATCGATGCGTTTTGGGTTTTTTTTTTTGTATCTGTTGACATTCCAATGTTCTTTGTGTGTTCTTATTTTAACTGTAAATATATGAAAATTGATACTGTAATTTCAAACGGTGGGACCCACAAATAAAGATTTACCACGTTAACAAGCAGCGTTTGTTGTTGATAACCTCAACATCGGCTCCGTTCTGTTCAACCGTCCGTGTAAGCCATGACAGTACGCCAGAATTCACCTCTGAAGCATTTGGCCATGATGAATTTTATTACACACGCCTGCGCTTTTCCCGAGTCTGACGGAAAGGCCCATCATAAGGACAGGGGTGTATCGAGGTATTGTTGATGTACTGTTGAATTTGATTGATACAATTCATGGGGGAAAATAGATATTGTAAGAGGAAGTAAAATTCTGGTAGACTTTAGTAATGCTACAGCGAGCATGTCAGCTATTGTTGAAGGTTAAACTATTCCAGTGAACAGTGTGGCAGATGGATGTTTACCAGCCGGGGGGAATAGAAGTTAGGTAAACACAGGGAACTATGTAAACTATTCCACCACAAAAATTGGTCGATTAGATTATCATGCTGTAGAAGAATGTTGTGTTAAGAAAACATTGAGGAATTTAATACGATGGGCACGATGTGTACAGAAAATAAGGAACTGTGTGAACCCGCCATGTTTCTGTGTTCAGCCAAAAACAAATTGCCATTTCAAAAGCTCCATATTACAATGACCATGACTGCAGCCTTAAATATTTTGTAAATAGGTGCATGGTGTACTGGGTTTTTTTTCATTATTTTTAGCCAGCCAGTTATTTTCTAGATTAATCAGTAGTCGTCTATGTAATGTTGAAAATAGATGAAAAGAAAATGTCCATGAGAATTTTCTGGTGCAAAAGCTGAGATATTGAAACACTGATATCCCTTTCTTCTTCTTCTTCTTGTAATTTATTTATTTTTTCATTTATTTGGGGGGGGGGGTCAGCCTCACAAAGTCTAAATGTCTTCAGTGTGGTTTCATGGGAGGCCAAGAAAACCAGCAAGACTCACATTTAAGACTACAGAAGTGAATTTCTATTATTTTTGTCTCGAAAACAACACTGAGTGTTAATACTCAAAACTTAGAATCCTATGATTTTTTTTTCTTCTTTTTTTTTCTTACGTTTTAAAGGCTCGTTTGTCATTTTGAGTATTTATTTTGAATAGCGTCCGTCACCAGCAGAGGGCTCCCTACTGCCTCGCAATGCTCAGCGTGTCAATCTGGGGCGTCAGAGTCAGCTGACAGACAGCAGCCAATCACAGAGTAAGGACAGGCTGAACCGTCTGCAGTGTGCTGCCCGGACAGTTGTCAAGGTTTTGGTTGTGGAGTAACCGAGTGGGGAGAAAGGGCGGCTACGGTTGTACAATGCCGAATAAAACGAAAAAAGATAAGGTGAGTGTGAACATTGACAAGAGCTTGCGACAGTAGTGAACAAAGCATGCATGGGCTGCGTTCCAGTGTGTTTAGTGATAAACCGGCCTCGCAGCAACACATTTAGCTGTCAAGCGCAGTGTCCCATCACAATAACGTTAGCCAGCCAGCAGTCATTATCCGCTAGCCGCTATCTTGCCAACATGTTAGCCCACGGTACGTTGTGTTATCTCCTTAAAAACGCACCGTTATCCAGAAGCGATATTGTACACATTCAACATACATGCTTTATCTGACAGCGTTTGTGTAATTTCAGCTGCAAACGTAAGAGATGTCTATAATCTTAAAGCTGCAATCTGGGGTCGTGTTGAACGGTATTGACTGTGAAGTAACGTTAGCCAGCTAGCAGAGACTTGCCAGTGTGTTCAAACAGGAGTGTGAGACTGGGTGGGCAGGCGTGCTATATTTAGCTAGGATTTGTGCACGGCGGCGTTCACCGATAGACCCGCTTATTGATGTTGTCAACCTACTTATCCGCTAACGCCAAGTTGACTCGAGCGCTTCAACTTTTTTTTTTTCCTCTTCCAGGAGTCCTCCAAGTCTGCCAAAGTGGGAAAGAGCGGGGGACAGGAGAATTCAGAACATGAGGTAGGCTGAACCGGGGGACACCACATGAGAGACACTTCCTGGAGAACAGCAGGGCAGCTCAAATCGGCACTGCACTGCCATTATCAGTGAGATAAGGAATCAACACGCCCAGTCCCTGGCAGTTTCCTCTGCAGGCCTGTGCTGTGATTCTGCTGACGGTCTCGACGTGATGATTCTCACATGGGATAAAATCATGCCCTCCGTGTCATAATGCATTCTCCCCGTGATGCAAAAAAAAAAATCTTGGCGTCGTAGCAGAAATGTTGTACAGTATCAGTTGTTATAGATTCGGTGTTATTTATCTCATATAAATTACAGATAATAGATAGCGCTGTGGGTGCAGTAACTGGAGTACCCGTATAAAATTGTGCAATCTACCACGACGGCCCCGCTTACTATAGAGCCTTTCATTGAAACAGATGGTTGTTAGTTCAACTTTGGCCACTTAAAAAAAAAAAAGGTATTTTGTACCCTTGTAGCCGTGTCTAGCCACGATGCAGTGCAGTTTTCCACCTAAATTGAATTAAATTAAATTAAAATTGAGTCCTGAGTGGACCCGCATTTCCATTGTCAAGCACTGGGCCCCGCCTGCTCCTGTGAAACAGGTGGAAAGACGAGGGCAGCAGCCTGTTGTAGATATCGTCTCATGATGCACATTCAAATGGAATTGGAATTCTCCTGCAAAGCAATTTTGTTTGCGTTGCAGGCCGCGTTGACACTTCAATCGCAGCTTTTCCCATAAGTCACCAAATGTAGCTCTGGTACTAATAATCAGACCGTGCATCCTGAAATCATGTCTTATAAGCCTGTGTAGCGACAGGAATCGCTTACACTTACTCTGCTGCGCAGCCGATGGTATAAAACCGTCATCGTGAGGAATTGTGATCGCAGTCCTCTAAATCAGAGTTCTGCACAGATGCAACGCGCTGTTGATCTTTGGAAGGTTTGTCATCTGGCCTCTGTCTCGCCATGCATCATTCATTGATAGGACTGACCTCTGCTGACTCATAATGCGTTTTGGTGATAACCTGGCGCTAAAGGATTTTTATGATGATGTCAGTTGAGGGCGCCGGGCCAACTGAACTACAACTAAACAGCAGGCTTTCATTCAAAACAGTTGTGTTAGTATACTTTGCAATCACTTTTGATATTTTGTTTTGGAGATTTTTTAATCTTTTTCATTTTTGTTGATATTAAATGAAGGTAGTGCCTTTGTGCGCAGTACCTTCCACACCGCTACTACTTGAAGCAGCGAGGCAATCGGTAGAGAGCCAAAGGAGAACGTTATTATTTTCCTTACATCTGGAGTGGGTAACATCTGGAAAAGCCAACGGGTACTTCCAGCCAACACTGTACACTGGTAAACATTGTGTTAATACTCTAATGGCACAAGCATCTGGTCATTACGTTGGATTATTGCACTGCACGGTCATATATTTGTTCGGTGGGACCAGGTGCAGAGCACGGCCCAAACACTGTTTTTTTTCCTATGGTATTCTTCTTCTCCAAGTGCAAATGCACCCGTTGACAAATGCGGCGAACATCAGAATCGAGTCTTCTCTGACCTCAGCTCTCACCGGATCGAAACGCCGCCGAAATGTTCTGGAAAGGGATTCAGCTTCCTTCCTTCCTCAAAGAACCGGCGACTTTCCTTTTTTTTTTAATGTCGACACAGTCTTGACGTGCTCATTCTCTGGCGCGACAGCTGACATGTGTTTTGAGAAGCAGGTTGAAAAGGTGGTTGACGTTTAATTTTTTTTCTTATCGTGAGGGCGGCTCCCCCGCCTGTCTGTATTGAATCGCCTGCTGTCGTTTGCTGTCCAGCTCACTGTGACACAAAGACACACGCTTGTCAGTTAACTGCTTCCTGTTTTGGAACCCGTAACTACTGGGTTTTTCCCCAAAACATATATGCGATAACCTTTTCCTTAATGCTTATTATAAATGAAACTTGAGGTATCCGTTTCTCCCCCTGTTGACCTGCTGGATTCATTCTCTGGCTGAAGTTGCGGTTCCAAGCTTCCTGCCTGCCTCTTGCTGATATTCCCGCATGTTGTTGTGTGTCAGCAGCCACGTAGCAGATCTACTAATACAGCAGTCTTGTTTCAAATTGAAATCACGCTGGTGCGAAGCTTGTTACCACCCCCTCCCGTCCCTTTTTGTCTCATATGTTTTGAAAGCATTTAAATTGGAAAGTCACGGATGACAAATGTTCCTGCTTTGGCTTAATGGACTTAAAAGTAGAGAGTTAATTCTTATCGCTGCGCTGCGTTAATGTGTAATGGAGTCCATAATGGAGGCCAGCGCTGCCTGGTTTCCCCGCTTTACTCGACAGCTTGCCTAGTGGCCCCCGGGCCTAAGCCCCTGTCTCGCAGGCGCTGCGGGCCACGGCCAACTTGAGCCGGGTCTTAGCTGAATTTGATAAATCCCCCGTGACTCAGACTGACACGGCTCCACAGCTGCATCTGGTGAAATAAGCTCTGCGCCGTCAGGTGTGCGCTGATGAACGGATCCCGGCGGGCAGGTGGGGGCAGCTGTGAGGGGCCCGCCCCGCTCGGCCCGACCCCACATCAGGACTATCGCCAATTTTACCAGCCGCTCGATGAGTGGGACCAGATACTGTCGTGTACGGTGCAAAACAGTATCTGCACATCGGGGTCGAGCGAGGTTTACGACCTTAGTCAGATGATGCAAGGCAAGGCGTACCACGTAGCATTTGCACCGCTGAGCGAAATATTTTCCGTCTCATCTGTCCTCATTAAATTGTCCCACTTTAACATAATGTGAGCATTATACGGCGGCCATCGCTAGCGCTGCCTCCTAAATATTGGCCCTTGTCTGGCTCGTGCTTGCTCTAACCTCACTGTCCCCGATGGGGGCCTTTTCTCTCGTTTCAGCAGAGCTCGAACAGGAAGGCGAGCAACAGTGTCCCCCCCACCACTCAGCTCCTGAAGGGGAAGCAGCCAGGTTCGCAGACACCTGTCAAAAAGGACAAGAGGCAGAGCTCCTCTCGCTTCAGCCTGAGCAACAACCGAGAGCTGCAGAAGCTGCCCGCTTTCAAAGGTATTTACCCGCACGACCACTCAGTCCTGTCCTCTGAACGTCCAACCTCCCAGTGCTCCAGGTCACGGAGTTCTCGCATATGCAGACATACGCACATAACGCCTCTGTTCCCAGGCTGGAATGTTTTGCGCTTGGTTGTGGAGAGAGTTGTCAGAAAGTTGCCTTTTGGCAAATGCAATGCATTTAAATGTTTTTGGATCCTGTGTGCGAGAAGTTGCACACAGCAGAAGTTGCCTTTCGGCAGGTGTGTGTGTGTGTGTGTGTGTGTGTGTGTGTGTGTGTGTGTGTGTTGGGGGGTGGAATGCATTAGTTGCTTGCTTGAGTTTAATTTGTAACAAATCCCTGTAATCTTGACAAAGACGAGTGCAACGCCGAATTACAGGCACACACTCGGTTATTTAACAACTCTTGGGTGTTTGTGTACATCCCCTGCCGCATCAACCCTCACTTTAATACCAAGCTGAGCCTGACATTATGCAATACATGGAAACAAACAAGAGGACGTACATGGCATGGACTTTGCGCTGGATTTAACCCAAGTGTCTATATTTAGTGGTAATCCAGAGATAAAGCTTTAATTCCACGGCCCTTGTGTTTCAGAATGTTGCCAGTGACGAGTTAAGCAATGTCTGGCAGCCCTACTACTATTCCCTCTGTCTTCTTCCCCTTTTGCGGGAACAATCGGTGGATCTCTGCAGATTTGTATCGATGTTTAATTTAATGTCTGAGCTCAGCGCCAGCGCAGCACCAGATGGAAAAGCAAAGGGCTGGACACTGCCTTTTAGGCCTCCGGGCGTACTGCCTACGCCTGTTTCTGGGTATGCACGCATGGATGCACGCAGCAGCGCCGCGCGCGGCCTTTTCCCAGCTAATTATCCGGCTTGGCGGCGCACTAAAAACAAACAGCCATGATTGCATTATGGGATATTAAGTGCATGTGCGAATCCACAGATGCTGCCGGTGATAGCGGCAATAAGACTGACTGCAAGTGGGTCAGCTGCTCTGTGAAACGCTAGCTTTTTCAGAGCAAAGCAGTTCTGCGTCTGCGCATTTCAACGAACGAAAACAGTTCTTGTGGCTAACTGTGGCCTCACCGGCCTAAACTGGGAATTTTTTAAAAATACATTTTTAAGGTGGTTTGTAAACTGGTTGCTCGGTTGGAAACTTGATACAATCGTCGTGGAGCTCCCCAGTGACGTGCGCAGGTGAAAACAGGGCCGCAACCACGGTAAAAACGGCTGATCTGAGATCAGTGTTCCATACCGGTGTTGTGCAGAGCTACCTTGACCTAGCAGCCTCGGATAGCGAGCCGAGGAACCAGGGACAGCTTCTTCAGAAGGCCGAATGCGCGAGGTGTTGAGGCAATGACGAGGAGACGGCTAACGTTCACAGCTCCAATCGAGTCAGCAACCTTAGCGCCGACCCACGCTGGTCGACAGCTGGTGCAGCTGGCGAGTACCCCGTCCTCCGTACTGCCGTTGGAGCGAGAAAACAGCCGCTGGGCCCAACACCTTTTCTTGGGGAAACCCTAAAGGGCACTATTGTGTGTTCATTTCTTTGAAGAGCCTCGGTTTGGGTTTTCTCTGCGACTCTTTACGTCGAAATACCCTACTTCCAGTGAGCATCTTGCGAGCAAAGGCTGCATTTCCTCTCGTGTTATCTTTCGCCATTCGTCAAACCATTCCGTCTTTCCCGCAAGATCCTTGATTGGTGGACGCAAGCGGGAGTTCACTTCTACCGCAAGGTCCATCCATATCTTTTCTTTTTTTAAATCTCAGTTAGCCATTACCCTTGTGCTGTGTCAGGCATTACTTAATTTCTGATAAAGGTTTCTCCCTTCCCACACTCCGACGAGAACTTTGATAACACACTGCAACACGTTATCCTGCAGCGGCCCGGTAGATGCTATCACTCGGTCTTGTCCAAACAGGCTCCTCGCTTGGCCTGTTTTCATTCCAGGCATGTTCGCCGCCTCCTGATGGAAACGCGTGTCCGTTGTTGTCCTGAAAACCCTGGCCCGAAGCAAGGCCTCCCCCATGAATTCGCCCCGAAACCAAGTGCCCTTATTGTGCCTTTGAACGGTCCCGGCTTTTGCATCTTAGCGGCACAGCTGCTCAGTGTCTTTCTTCTTGCGGTGAGCGGCTGCCTCCGCCTATAGGTTTTGTGAAAGCTTTTGAGGAGTACACAAATCAAGATTGTTTGTGTACTGCTGGAGATATTCTAACTGCCTGATTATTCCTTTTGGTCTCGTTTCAGGCATAAACATGCTTGCAGAGAAGCACAGGGATAACAGTCGTAGCCTCTGTCTGCGCTCGCTCGCAAAGCATGACCTGCCCCGCATGAAGCAGTGGCTGTCGCCATCTGCTGGTTAGGGTGTGAAAATGGGACGATGGTTACAACACATATTTCCCCAAAATACGCAGCTGTCTTCAGCCGCCAGCTTGTGTCAGAAATGTTCTCCCACCGAGAAAGAGAAAGGTAAAAAAAAAAAAAAGTAGCTGCGGTCGTCGTTTGAAGGAATATTAAAGCCGTCGGGAAACAATCTCCACGCTGCATCACTAACTGCAGAGGTTACATCACTTACTGTAGAAACAGACTGCTTGCTTAAGTCAGTGAGTGTATGATAGTGTTTGCTTAACATGTGTAACACATTATGCATTTAGGCAACTCATGGGGAGTCAGATGATGTGATCCCATCTTTGTAAAAATCTTTTTTTTAATGTTTTTAACAGCCAGGATTAAACTTTTCAGTGTCTAAAACAGTGGAAGAGTTTGACGTGACACTAAAAGGTTTTTTTTTTTAATTAGTATTTTTTTTTCCAGTGTGGTATGCAGAGACATAAAGCAGGATGCAGAGGCCAAGGCAGGTTTCAGGGAAGGATTTCCTCTACCACTCCCGCAGGTGGTGGAGGAAAAGACATGTCACGACTTCCCTGGTCTCATAAAAACAGATTTAAAAAAACATTGAAAAAAAAATAACCGTGATCAGCCTGTTGAGCACTACATATGGAGGTGTTTGAGAGCCCAACAGTCTTGAGTGATTAAAAAAAAAGGAATTAAAAAAAGGAAAGAAACACAGAAATAATATTCTCTGAATGGTGTTTCAAATGCAAACGCATTATCTGGTTGACCTGCAGAGGAAAGTTTGTGCCTACCCTGGGACATCATTAGCACAACTGTCACTTTCAAATCAATAGCATTAGTCTGTTATACACCACAGGCTCCAGTATATAGAAATTGAAATACACACACACACACACACACACAAAATGGGATGCATAATAAGATAAAACGATGTTTAACTCCGGCACGAGGCGACGACTGCACGTGCACGTACGATCTTGTACTGGGGCTGTCGATGACGCGAGCGAGGCTCGTGGTGCCGGAAATAGCGCGGGCAGACGAACGCGCGTTCGGAGAGGATCTGTAACAAGTGCGCGTATTTAGCGTTTGTCTCGTCTCGGCCCGAACAACGGAGCTTTAGATGGGAGGTCGCCCCGTGACGTGGGAGCAGAGTGGCAAGAAAGAGCCCTTTATCTGATTAGATCGGGGACCAAGATTAGATCCTGCCGCTGAACCCCCATCATTTTTTATGCATAATGTCCAGCCGCAACTGCATTTGGTGAATTGGTCGTTACTGTGGGGATGTGCTCGCAGATGTAGCCTCGTCTGATGCGTTCACGGCTCCCCTAAATCGCTGACAACACCGGCTCTTGCCAGTGAAACCTACCGCTTTGACTGCGAAACTGTAAACATCCTCCAATTACAGTATGTTACATAAAAGCGTAAAAGAATTTTTTTGTTGCTTTTTTTTGCCTTGACGGAAGCCTTAAAGCTACACCTGCCGAACAAAAGTAGCGTAGGTTTTAAACGGCGACTCAACCCCGCCGCCGAGCAGGATGCAGATTTTAGACAGAGATAATTTTTCTTTTAATTATTATTAATCTGTTTTTTTTCCTGCATCGAAAGAGCTCGTTTAACTTTTTTGACATTTCTAGTGATAGCCCCCTTTTCTTTTCGCACGGCCCGACAGGACGGTCTTCCCCGGCGCAGCTGAGGGCAGACGAGAGCGCTGCTCGCCGCACACGCACATCCTGTGTTGCTCGCACCGAGACTTCCTGCCTTCCTGTTTCTGTCTCTCGCGTACACCTGGGCTCGGGCTGTGCTCCTGGAGAGCCATCTGTCACGCGAAAAAAAACAAAACAAAAAAACCCCAGACACATACGTGCAGAGACGGCACACAGCCGATCACAGAAAAAAAAAAAATTGTATAAACCTCAGCGTGTAGCTGGTTTCTAGTCCCCCCCACCTCCTCCTCGTCGGAACTGTTTTATAATATGCACAAAACACGTCTAAACTTTTCCTTCGGCTTCCCTGCTTAATATTTGCGGTTGTCCGAGTGATATTTTTAATATACGGAGCTTTTCGCGTAGGAAGTGTTGTAATTTGTCATATTAGTTGTGGCATAGGGGTTTGTTTGTGGGGTGGTGAGGAATGAGAAGCGTCGCTCTACCCTTGTGTCGGGCCACACTCAATTTAGGATTCGTACTTGGTGCTTTTAAAACCCTTCGACGGACGCGGCTCCTCTTGCACCAATCACAGCCACGGTTCCCGCCCCCACCAGCCAATCCCTTCCCTCATGTTTATTTACTCTGACAGCCGGCCCACGTGATCGCGGGCCGGCCAACCGCGCGGCTGCAGCGCGGGATGACATCACTCGCTCGCTGGTTCCCTCCAGCAGCAGGGGAGCTTCATTTTCTGCTCCGAGTGTTCGTGCTAAAATGGAGGCTGGCTCCTCGCCGTAGCCCGGGCTGCCCCTCTTCTCCCCGGTCTCCTGACCCGGCACACCGATGTTGGCGTGCAATAGGGCCGCCAGCGGGATGGTCCTGGATGCACCGAGCTCCAACGGGCCTTTCCAGCCCGTGGCCCTCATGCATTTTCGAGGTGAGACTGGGCATTTACCTCCTCCGCGGCTCCGTGTTTGTGGGTTTCGCACGGGGCGATGGGCAGGACTGTTGCTGTCATTCAGCTGCTGCAAAGTAGGATTTTTGAAGAAGAAAAATATCCGCGCCGGCGTGACGTATTTCTGTTGTTTGTTTTGTTTTTTTGTGAAAAAGTTACTGCAAAGTGCTGGGAGCATTTCTCCTCTGAGTGCTGGCTGGCACGAGTATTTCTGGAAGAGGAAGCAGGGGATTGTGTTTGTGTGTCAGCGGGGAAGGGTGAGGAAGGGTTTCGCCAAGACATTGCACAGCTTCAGTCAGGGAGGGAGGGAGGGAGGGAGGGAGGAGAGTTTTGTCTCTCCCATCCCCCCATCAAGACTGTTGATGTCATAGGATGAGAGGTCAAAGCGCGTCGCGTCGTGTTGTGTTGTACGTGGGCACGTGTAGCCGCGAAGTGTGAAGTTGCCTCCCGGGCAGACAGCTGACTCCGGACAAGTGCCTCCCCGAGTATGTGCCAGCGCTCATCAAACGCGCAGCCCGCCACAGTTGCATGCCCCCCCCCCCCCCACGCCAAGATGGATCGTCATCTCGATCTCACGTCGCGCCTGGCGAGGGTGATAAAACCGCCCTCTTGATGTTTCAACAGCAAAGGGGGTGCCAGCCACGTGTTGCCACACTCTCCGAGTTTATGCAAAGTTTATGAATCGGCCCGCTGCAGCGGTGGGAGGTTCGTTAACAACCCCCCACCCCGGGGGTTCGATCATCTCCTGCGCACCAGCTGGGGCCTTCAGATGAGTAAAGGTTTCCCGTCCACGGCGTGCGAAGCCGGCGCCTCCCTTTTTAATATTTCAGGCCCCCGCTCAGAAACCCTAGTGCTGTTGTGTAACAGGAGGCGCCGGACCTCCTGGCACTCACGGGGCTCCCGGCTGTGCGGAACGGGGTGCAAAACCTCGCAGCGACAGGTGCGGCCGAAACCTATATACGTTTCTGGGCGTCGCTGCAGAACGGGCTTCTTCTTCTTCTCAACAGAGCGCAGAAGGGCTTCACGCGGGCCGCCGGGAGCCGTTTTGACGGCTCGGCGATAACAGCCTCACGCTTTATAACTGCGGGAGCGGCAGAGGGAACTCGAGCATGTGCAGGAGCAGAAAACGGATCCCCCGTCGACTGTTCCGCGCGGAGGCGTCAGTCGAAAGCTCGCGGGTGAGCTAAACCGCCAGCTGCTCGACCTTTTGCATGCAGTCGATTAGATCCTGTTTGTGCCCGTCGTTCGGAGGGAGGGAGCCTGAAGTTACCGCAGAGCTTCTTGCAGAGATGTCACTATTCCACGCGGCGTCTGAATATAGACCAGAAATTGCTCCGGTCGTCGCCCTGGGCTTGACCGCCTGCTACGGTGCCGCGGAGGCCAGGCCGAGGAGGCCCATGTGATCTCACGGAACAAGCGGGGTGGCGCCTCGTCCACCGCCTCCAAAACTTTGAAACGCCTCTTGAGTTTCCGTTGCAGGGGAATTAAAAAGCGTGAGGTAACTTTTACGGGTAGCCAACTACCAGATCTGTGACTCACAAACGCAGAGGTGAAGGGAAAGTCTCTCTGAGGATGCCGGCAGTCCAGGTTCGGCTTCCGGTCCGCGTGGGCGTCTGCGCAACCTACAGGTCTGGATCTCCTGCAGGCAACGCTCGAAGGAGAGACCTCGGTGTTTCGTGCAGCGCGGGCAGATCGTCCAAAAAACGAGGGGTGCAGAGCGTCGAGCCCGAGCCGGAGATGCCCGGAAGGCCGAGGCGGTTCTTCCACGCAGAGCGTGTGCACACGCCAGCCGTACAGGTGGTGTCTGTTTCCTGTTATGAGCGAGCACCTACAGAAAACTGGAAGCCGCGTCGGTTTTAGGCCTGAGCGAGTTTTGTCGTGCAGAAAAGCAAAAAAAAATCCCCCGCAGGCGGCACTTCTCTGGAGTTTTGGGGTGGCCTCGTTCGACTGCTCGCTGTTTCCTTTCAGTCTGACGCAAAGTTGTCACTCAGTGATTTAGAAGAATTGAATTTGAATCGACGCCATCTGAGTAACAAGTCCAGTTGCCGAGTTTCTTTTTTTTATGTGTATTTTTGTGGTTTGACGTTGAGATATGTTTTGCAGGAATTTGGACTGGAATTTTTGGAAATATAGTTGCACAATACGGCCTCTTAACACCGGAGCTGCGGTGAAGGATCTGTCGGCGACCGTTTTGCTCGTTTAATAATTGTTTAAAAAAAATTTTGACGCTCCCCCAGGTCCAGCTCCTCTTAGTTTGAGGGTTTTGACTTGTGAAGACATCAACTTGGTTTATTTGAAATTGGAACTGCCGCTTTTCCTTTCAGAAGCCTGTAGCTCGATCGATAATGTTAATGAGGTGCAGCCCCATCACCTCTGCATTCTCTGCGTTTTATCTCTCAAGTTGTCACCGTTGGCAAAATGTGCGTGAGCGCCTTCTCTTCACCCCCCCGGCTGCTTTTTTGCACAAGATCCGTTTGGGTGTCAAGTCAGCCTGCAAGCGGTCGCCCCCCCCGCAACGGGTCCAAAGTCCTACCTCCGCCCGCGGTCGCCATGGCGACGTACAGTACACACGCGGGTTGCTGATGAGGGGACGAGACTGGCTCATAAATCACAGGCTGCGGCAAAACGAGCGAGTCCTGCCTCTCAGGTGGGTCTTCTGAGGCGACAGTTTGTTTTCAGCCACCAGCCCTGGCGCTCCCGACGTGTGCAAATACACAGGTTGTCACGTGACATTACATCGTCCGACCCCTAAGTAGTTCTGGCCCCCCGCAGCTTCCTCTGCGTGCCTGAATCGTTTGTACGAGTGAGCTGGGAAAGCCCTCCGGGTCCCGCGGGAGCGGACTCGTAACAGATTCAAAAGTGCAGGGAAAAAAAAGAAAGAAGAAGAAAATTCCCTGGCGATTCTGTATTTAGCTTCTGTGCTGTTGGCTCGGCCTTGCTTGTGAGGGTTGATCTGAAATTCTGTTAACATGAGCACAGTGTACTGTTTTAGTTTTTTTTCTCATTTTATGGCCAAGTGTTGATTCGATCGACTGCACGCCGCGTTGGGCGAGAGCTGCCGCTGTCATTTCTGCCCAATCGATGCTACAAAACCGCGTAATGGTTTGTAAATTGCGAGCTAATGACCGAGCGTACGCAGGTGTGGCCCCCACGCGTCACACAGCTCCGGCGAACCTGAACGGCCGCGTTTTTTTGCCCAGGATTACCGCCAACTTCAAAGCGCGCGAGCGATTGGCCCCCAGAGATCAGCGAGGCTGCTGTTGTGTCATCAGTAGCGGACGGTGTCAGGTGATGCGGCGTCATGCGCGCGATTTCCCGCATGTTGAACTCTAAAACGTTCATTGAACGCTTGTCTGTGCCTCTTCCCGCCTCATTAGTTGTGGATTACTTGAGCGAAGCCTGTACAGTGTGCCGATCAGACACACAGTGACACCATCCCTCCGTCTCTGTCCCGCAGACGCCCCCCCCGCGGAGCAGGAGAAGCTGTTCATCCAGAAGCTGCGGCAGTGCTGCGTCCTCTTCGACTTTGTCTCGGACCCGCTGAGCGACCTGAAATGGAAGGAGGTGAAGCGGGCGGCGCTGAGCGAGATGGTGGAGTACATCACCCACAACAGGAACGTGATCACCGAACCCATCTACCCAGAGGTGGTGCACATGGTCAGTATCGAAACGGGCCTTGGGTCCGAGAATGTTGTTTTTATTTGTGAGCTATATCAACTCCATCAAAGACTTATGGCCCCTATATATTATAAGTTAGCGCAGGTCTTCATGCTACAGGCCCAATAAAGAATGTAGCATTTTTTAATTTCATTCCCAGTGTGAGCTCAGGACCGCATGTCTGTCCTCCGCGACCGTCGCAGTGTGTTCGGGCTGCCGTCGCAGGGTCGGGCGAGTTTAGCGAGCACAAGCCGCTTGTGCCTTTTGCGTCCGCCGCCGTTTGAAATGACGTTTCGGTTTCAGTTGCCTCGAAATGCAATCTGATTTAAAAACGAGAGCTGCCTGCTGGAGCTCGTGGTTCATTTGGACCGCGCTGCCGAGTCGTTTTATTGCTTTCTCTTTTGTTTAGAGTCCTCGGCAGGATCCTTAGATGAGAGAGGCAGTGCGTCTAGAACAGTGAATAATCACCAGTGGACTCTTATATGGGCAAAGCAACAGGTCCTGATCACATTACAGCTTTGGAAAGGGGGGGGGGCAACTCGTCGGTTTACGAGTCATCACGATGCAGAAAGTTCCGCGTCACAAATCGTGGTCTTTTCCCCTCGTCCACAGTATCTGTCTGAGCCTACGCAGAACGGTATTAAACAGTACTGTAATCTGCAATAAACATAGAATAATAAAACTGAACTTCCTATTATTTTTAGGATCATAGGTGAGGCCTCCTCTGATTCAGATTGGCATCCGTAAACACCTATCATATACAGTATGTAGCATAAAAAGCTTACCCTACCTCGCCATGTCAGTTTGAGGCTAAGCATCTTTTATATATTAAATCCGCAGCTTAAAGCTCCATAAA
Source organism: Psettodes erumei (assembly GCA_016785225.1). Taxonomy (NCBI): domain Eukaryota; kingdom Metazoa; phylum Chordata; class Actinopteri; order Pleuronectiformes; family Psettodidae; genus Psettodes; species Psettodes erumei. Next base: position 97,443 of record JAFBJZ010000873.1, on the reverse strand, counting down.
ACGCCCCTTTTCCCGCCTCAGGTAAGTACAGCACACGTTCAAAAATGTTCCCGGGCATTAATCGCTCATTTACACGTCTGCGTGAGGTGAGAAGGATTTTCCTCCTCCATAAAGCACGCCTGCGAGTAAATCTCTGCCGCGTTTTCAGCTGGATGCCGGCGACCTTGCCTTCACGTCCCACGCCACCTCTTTGCGGCGGCCCGCGGTTTGTCAAGGCGCTGCGTCCTTCTTTGTCACGACGCCGTTCTTTCCCGGAACGGGGAAGGGGAAGGCCGCGGCCTCCTCCTGCCGGCGTCGAACCCTTTCAGGCGAGCATCGTCGACCTCCGCTCGAACGCACCCGGCCGCTGTCCTATTAAATCCTCGGTAACCCGTTAATTTTGCTCTCCAGAAGCGCTCACTTAGCGGTATTCGCTCACAGACCCATCTCCCGTTCGAGGTCGGTAAATCTAAATTGTCGGTAGCTGCTACTACGTCCACAGAGCAGAACCCATTCATTTATTCATTCATTCATTCATTCAGTGAGGCGGCCGCTGCTCTCCTACTGTATATTTATTAGGAAAGCATCCCTCTGAGGTCGTGGCCTGGATGCCACGCCAGGTTGGCTCTCCCAAGCCAAATTAAAAAAAAAAAAAAAAAGCCCTTTGAAGTTAATCAATCGATGCCGCGTGGCGAACCGCCGACGATCGAGGTGCAAATGTCCCTCCGCCCTCCTCGCCGCGCCATCATTTGATCAGCGAGGCAGAAAATGCAGCAGAGGTGCCAAATCAGCATGAAAATATACTCTTAGTCCCGGCGGCTTCCTCGCCCCCGCCCCCCTTAAAGACGAGCGCCCTTTGAAGGCCGCCTGACGGCTTTCATCATCAAAGAGCGGAGGCCGGCGCGACAAACTCCTCCATTGCCGTAAAGAGCGTATTCTCATGTTAAGGCGGCGCGCGTTCCCGCCTCTCGGAGCGCGATCGATGCCTCAGCGTCGGAGCTTTCAAACTGTATTTTGGCAGACCTCTGGATGACACAACAGTGGTTGCTCCATTAGTCCCTTTCTCTGGAGAAACGGGGGGGGACTAAAAGTGGTTTCTGCTAAGAATATAAACACGGTGGAGAGCCTGTTTCTGACCTCTGCTCGACCGCACTCTCAAGTGTGCCGACTGGGAAGTGACGGCGGTGGGGAAAAACAGAGAGACGCTTCGGGGAAAGGTTTTGTCGGGCTCTCGATCGCGGGCCCGCACGATAAGGGGAACGTTCGACCGTTAATTCAGAATCTGCATCCGTTCCGTTTTCCCACAGAGAAAATGCAGCGTTTTCTCCTTTTTAAGCCCCCTGTTGATGAGAGATCTCACTTATTCACTTGGCGGTTTGCACGCGAGTTCCCAAAACGCGAAATGAAACGGGTTGATGAATGGGTTCGGCTTGCGTTGGTCTGTGTCGAAATCGTGGAAATGTTGCTCGGTGGAGCCGGGACGACCGTTTTCTTTTTTCTTTTTTTCCCAGCGGTCAGTCCCCGCCGCCGCCTGTTGATCAATCGTCTTATTTGCTCGTCAAACAGCGCGTTTGATGGATTTTCAGAATAGCCCCGTCCGCATTCATTATTTCAGCCGTCGGACGTGTTTTGGGAGCAAACATGACGCCGGCGGTGAGACGGAGAGGCAGGCGGAATAGACAAACTTAACAACAAGAGGTGATGTTTGCCTGGGTTTCGGCAATAGCGCTATTTTTTTTTTTTTTTTTTTTCACCCTTGGCCAAAGCTGAATGCGGCGTAAGAAGTAATTGTTGGTCAAAGCGCGGCGTGGGTAGCGACAGGGTGTGTTTAACCAAACCCGCGCCGACGACGCTCAGCTGTGTAAATGGTGAAGAAAAGGCCACTGTTTTCTGTGCCCCCTCCGGATGAAACCGCCAGCTCTCACGGAAGGCAGACTTCAAGTCTGCGTTTTTTTTTATTGACTTATAATTTTACCAAGCATCAATGGGAACGTGTTCAAATAATGCGCTCGGCCTCGTTCTCGATCGGCTTTGACTCCCTTGTCAAGTCACCCTTCTCCCGTCTGCTCCCCAGTTCGCCGTGAACATGTTTCGAACGCTGCCGCCGTCGTCCAACCCCACGGGCGCAGAGTTCGACCCGGAGGAGGACGAGCCCACGCTGGAGGCCGCGTGGCCGCATCTGCAGGTGCGACGCCCCCCGCGCGCAAACGCGGCGCAGAAATGAATCCCCTCGCCCGTTTACCGTCGGACATTTCACCCCCTTGCCTCTCCTCCGCAGCTCGTCTATGAATTCTTCCTGCGGTTCCTGGAGTCACCCGACTTTCAACCAAACGTAGCCAAAAAGTATATTGACCAGAGGTTTGTAATGCAGGTGAGCGCATGATACGAGCGTGCAGGCGTGTGTGCTGTCGTCTGTTTTTGCGTTTGCCGTCAACGTGCGGGCGACCTCTTCTTGTGCACAGCTCTTAGAACTGTTTGACAGCGAAGACCCCAGGGAACGAGACTTCTTAAAGACCACTCTGCATCGCATCTACGGCAAGTTCCTGGGCCTGCGAGCGTACATTAGGAAACAGATTAATAACATATTTTATAGGTGAGTGAGTCGTTATGAGGAGCAGGGTTTTTTTTTTTTTTTTTGTTAAACCACCACGATGAACCCACGTGTTTCTGGTCGCTGTTTTCCAGGTTCATATAGAGACCGAACATCATAACGGAATCGCAGAATTACTGGAAATATTAGGCAGGTAAGAAACAGTTTTACTTTTACTATGATGCATATCGGTCGTAATTTGCTGGAGCGCAGGCAGTTGCTACACTGATGCCCCCCCACCCCCACCCCACCCCCCTTTTCCTGTCTCCTCACAGCATAATCAATGGATTCGCATTACCGCTGAAAGAAGAGCACAAGATATTCCTGCTGAAAGTTCTGCTGCCCTTACACAAAGTCAAGTCACTTAGCGTATATCACCCACAGGTAACCGCCGGCGCCGCATTTTTACGCTTTGCCCGGCCGTAAATCATAACGCCGGTGTCCGTAAAACTGTCCAAGTGGCAAACTCTTGTCGTCCTCTCCCCTCTCAGCTGGCGTACTGCGTGGTACAGTTCTTAGAGAAGGATAGCACCCTCACAGAACCGGTAAGATTCGATTCGCTCAAGTCGTTAGGTCTTTATTATCGTCGATTGAGTTATCCCACAGTATACTTTCTGTTCAAGATCGAGCTCCAATAGCAACCCGGGCACTCCCAAAGTCACATTTTTCTCATTAATTTCATTTGTGCGCAGAGTGGTGATGTTATACAAACACTTTGAATTGTCTAAAATCAGATCAAGGAACCAATCCTGGACTACTATGATACTCATTGTCCTTCCCAACTGATTTATTAGTCGAACAAACATTTTTTGATTAATCCCGCTGTCCTTTTCGTGTGTGTAGACGGTGATGGCTTTGTTAAAGTACTGGCCAAAGACCCACAGTCCAAAAGAGGTGATGTTCCTCAACGAACTGGAGGAGATCCTGGACGTCATCGAACCTTCGGAGTTCGTCAAAGTCATGGAGCCGCTCTTCAGGCAGCTGGCCAAGTGTGTGTCCAGCCCACACTTTCAGGTCTGACGTTCGCTCCCCCACGCAGACGTGCGTTCCAGTGCGGTTTTTTTCTGCACACGTTCGCCGAGGCGATCCGGGTATCCTTTTTTTTTTTCCTTTCTGTTAAGCGTTTATGAACTTGTGTCGGCAGGTGGCGGAGCGAGCCCTCTACTACTGGAACAACGAGTACATCATGAGCCTGATCAGCGACAACGCGGCCAAGATCCTGCCCATCATGTTCCCGGCCCTGTACCGCAACTCCAAGACCCACTGGAACAAGTGAGTCGCCGCGTCCGTCTTCCCGTCCGCCGGACGACGGGCCGCGGTGATTGCAAGTGCGCAAAATCAAGCGACCCCGCGCTAATCCCCGCGTGTCCGCAGGACCATCCACGGGTTGATCTACAATGCCCTGAAACTCTTCATGGAGATGAACCAGAAGCTGTTCGATGACTGCACCCAACAGTTCAGGGCGGAGAAAAGCAAGTAAGTCGCATGTGAGACATCATTAGCAGCGGGGTAAAAATGACTAAGCAGATGCATAAGCTGAACCACCAGCTCCAGAAAGGCTTTGAAACGAACAGAGTTGCGATGTCGGTGCATGACGAGTGCATTTTTTCCTCTTTGAGGTCATGTCATAATGACTTTGTCTGTTTGGCGCCGTGATTCAGAGAGAAGGCCAAATGGAAAGAGAGAGAAGAAGCGTGGCTGAAGATCGAGAACCTAGCGAAGTCAAACCCACAGGTGAGCAGAGGGAATTTAAATCGTCGGCTCGGTTAACACCGCAGACGCCTCGCCGACTTATCTGATTCGAGATCGCCTCGGTAACTGTAGAATTTCGTGGCAGTTTTACGCCTCTGTGACGACGACGCACACCCCGGTGTGTTGCGACAAGTCTGCACTCTACGTCGATATAACCACATCGTGCTAAGTGGGAGGAGGGGATGGAGGCCGTTTATGTGCGTGCTGGCACGAGAAGACAGAACTTTGATGGAGTCCAAAATGAGTCTGAGTGTGGAAAAAAAAAAAAAACCCAAATCCTCAGAGTCGACCCTTCAACATTTCCTTGTCTTGTCTTTTCTCCCTGCGCAGTTTCTGGTGTATGTTGACTCAGTAGGCTCGGGCAGTCCAATGGACATGGAGACAGACGGGCCGATGCTGGACGACGTCAACATGCTGAAGAAAGCGGTGGAGGAGGAAGCGACGCAGGTGAGCGGGTGCGGTTCGGCGTCGCGTGCGCGGGGTCCGCGTTGCTTCCCGCGCGACGACTCGACGCATATCTGGTGACCTATTTAATCATTTGTTGTTATTTTTCTGAACTGCCTGAGAGAACGGCACCGTCCACGACCGATTAACTCAATCTCCCCTCGCTCTGCCCCCCCCCCCCCCCGTATCTGTTCGTTCTGCTATTGCGAAAAAAGGTCTGCTGACAATCGCACATGCTCCGTCTGCAGAGAAACACAGAGTTCTGTGGTATTATGGCTAAAGACACTGGGTATTTCACAAGCGCAGACCGGGTAAAGCAACACCCCTCCCTTTTCTAAAAAATCTGCTCACTGTTTCAAATCTTCGAAGAAAGGCAGTCGCGCTTTTTACCTTTTTTTTTAATGTATTTCTGCTTTTACGGAAACACAACGGCCGTCTGTTCGCACCCACTTCTTCTTCTTATTTGATCTTCACGTCACGACGACTGTACCTCGGTTTTACCTTTCAAACGCAACGGTTCGATCGTAATGAAGACCGGGGAGCCGTCCCGCTGCTTTTGAGCCCGCGCGGTGTCCGGCGAGCCCACACGTATCCAGCTATTTAGGATGTTTTGTTGACACCCGACAAAACTCTGTTCACGGCCAACCCCAGCTCGCACATTTGCGGGTAACGTTACGGGAAGAAAAAAAAAACGGTCCCCTGCGCCCCATCCCATGAATAATTTCTTTTGTCGAGCTTGAAACCGAACAGATGCGGGTCACCTGACTCACAAAGTATCATCCCAGCTGTCTTCCAACTTGCGAGTGGAACGGGGGGGGACACAAACCAGGAGAGCTTGAGCACTTTGTTTGCCTTTGCCTGTAATCATGCTCTCTGTTTTTTTTTTTTTAAACTTTAATGTTGCAGAACGATTTGCTCTTTTTCGCCCTGGATTTGCAGCCTTCGTTCGACACGGGGCTCAGACATTTATTTGTTTACGTCTTTTTTCTTTTTGTTGAAAGTGTGAGAGCAGGGTGCGTGAGAATGCAGATGTCTTTTGTTTGTCTCGGATTTCAGGGGTAGAAAAGTGAGAGGGACGAATGCCAGACTTTTCTGCTTCCCGTGGCGGGCCGAGGTTAAGCGTCTGCGAGGCAGGGCTGGAGCGCGTAGCTTTTTGTCGAACGTTGCTAAACCCCCGCCGTCCCGTTGTCTCCGTGTGTCCAGATCCAAAAAGAGCAGCGGAGGGAGCGCCCACTGATGCGGAGGAAATCCGAGCTCCCCAAGGACATCTCCACTGTCACAGCCTTGGAGTTGCACCGGAGGGCCGAGGAAATGTTGACGACGCACGACGGCCACTAAATCCACCCAAACAACCAACCAGCAGCGGGCGGAAGCATCCACAGAGCGAACCACATGGCCCACAGGGGGGGGCCCGCACAATAACTGAAGTCTGGTATTCTCAGTCCAGCCACAGCACAATGCAGAACTGAACGCTCCCAGCTCCACCTGTCACGGAAAATGTGTCGAGGCCGCACATCTAAGCCCGGTTCAGCTTTCAGACAAGCGGTGCTCGGTCCTTACCGGTCCCCCTCCTCAACCCCCCCCCCGCCCGGTTGTTGTCCATCACAGACGTCTGCGGTGCTGGACGGTCCCCGCACGACCATGACGCGCACGCCGTGAACTTCATCCAAGATACTGTAGTGTTCTAACCCCCTCCCATTCCCCAGGTTTTCTCTTTTCCCGTCCTCTCAGCCTGTTGTGTTTTTCGGGGTGCTGTGCTGCCCCCCTCTGGTCATTTCTCTCAGGTGTTCTGTTCTCCGTGTGTGTGTGTGTGTGTGTGTGTGTGTGCGCGAGCTGTCTCTTCTCTTCTTGCCTCTTCTTTATAGATGTCAGGTGCTTGTACAAATAATATGAGCCCCTCCACAGAGGACTTTTAATGATTTAATTTAAAAAAAAAAGAAGAAGGAAGAAGAAGAAACCATCAGCTGATGATCAAATGTCACTTGTTTCTATGTATTTAATATTAGCTATTTTTCCTCATAACATTTAAACCAGAAAGCTGTTATATATATATATATATATATATATATATATATATATATATATTTCCCCTTGCACAGTACATTTAGGAGCTCTCTTCAAAGTAAAACGCACTTCCTGTATGGAAAAAAAAAGTTCTGTTTGGAGCTTGCTGTTTATTCTCAGTTCATTTTCCATTCGCTGTGAAGATCCATCGATGGTTCTGTTAATCAGGACAGGGTCACCGGGGACTCGCCGGTGCGGCGTGCCCAAAGCCGATGCGACACAGTTCGGTTCACGCACCAGCGCCCCCCACCCCCCACACCCCCCCCGAAACTCCCTCGGTTTTTTTTTTTTTTGTTTTTGTCACCTGTTAGGACCTTTTGTGTACAAGTCCAGTTCGGTGCCAACTGATGTCACCGATTTTTTTTTCTTATTAATCACAAATTTTAATCGTGCAAGGCAATCACACGGTCCTTGGGATGATGATGCGTTTTTCACTTGGTCATTAACATTCACTAAAGGTGTCATTCAGAGAGAGAGAGGTCCAACAGGGGGCAGATACTGTGCAGACAGCGATCGCGTTTTCTACTCTTCTCAAGCACGACCCTTTTTAAAAAAATATTTATTTAGAAGACACTCGTTAGAGATCCCCCCCGCGCATTGTCGATGAGGTGTGTTTGGCTCGATAGGACAAACGTAAGCCTTTCTTTTTCACAGTGCCTTTTATAGTCTGTGGGGATTCGTGCTCAACTGAGAATCGAGTCGTGGCGTTTGCGAAAAACAGCAGGTTGTCGAGCGATTGTGACGTTGATGGTGTTTCAAAAAAAAAAAAAAAAAAAAAAAAGATGCGTTCAAGTCTGTACTCAGCACACCTCGGGCCCCTTGGACTCCAGCACATGCCTTGTTGAAGCTACGAAGTCCCGTTTTGTAGTTAAAAGCTCGCGAGGCTATGCGGAGTGGTCGCCCCGAACCACTTTAGCGATGAAGCACTTCCTGATAAAACTTGAAAGAAAATTAAAAAAAAAAAAAAAAACGCAAGCTACGTAATAAGTAAGTAGAAGAAGAAGAAGCTCGTAACGAATTGAAATCTGTGATGCTGTCTGTCTCGGTGTGTGGGGGCGCTTGTCAACAAGAGCCGGCCTCCACGGGAGAGGAAATCACCTCCCACCCCCCCGGCCCCGTCCCACTTTGAAGCCCACGACCCCCCTCGCACCTGATTTGACCCTGGACGCTTGCAAGTTGTTTCTGTTGCGGTTTTACCCCCCCCCCTTTCGCCTGCAGAGCCCCTCGTCAGTGTTTCAGCTGAATGTGCGAACTGTAAATAACGCTGCGGTCACGTTGTTCTCGCCCAGGTTCGTTTTGAAGAACAACATTCACCTAAAAATAAAAAAAAGTGATTTAATCCTTCCTGTAATCTGCATTGTCTGGGTTGCCGTGCAGCGCAGCAGCAGCACAGTGTTCATGCCCCCCACCCCCGGGGGATTGGCGACTGTTGTTCTTCTTGAAATGGCTTTAATATTGGCTTCTTTGGAGCTCTCCATTTTACATGAGCTTTGTTTTTGTTTTTGTTTTTTCTCGGAAAAAAGAATGGTTTTTGCAAGTGTCCTTTAGTATACGTCTCATACTAAATGGCTTCATCTAATATTGTACATATAATGTACTTTTATTTTATGTTATAACTATTATTAAATGGTAGATTTCATATTTTGTACAAAATATCCTGTGTACAGAATACAGAGGTTATTAGCAACTGAAGACAGTTGGTATGTGGCACAGACGTCAACACATGTGACTCTTTACATTTAGAAACCGTATAGATTTTGGATAGTTTTTTATCGCCTTGTAACCCGGCATCTTATTTTCCGTTTTTGTTTTCCACCTCCAGACATGTGTTGAGATCCTACATACATGAGCTTTTTGTGTGTGTGTGTGTGTGTGTGTGTGTGTGTGTGTGTGTGTGTGTGTGCTTTTATCCAAATCTCCAGTGGTGTACATCTTATCTATATACAGCAAATAAAGAGAACATGTGAGTTTTATATTTTCATCCTAAAAAAAAAAAAAGCGACACCAAACTGTTTTTGAGTCGTTATTATTTTCGTTGACGATGCCTGTTTGGCTGATTGGAGTCCATGTCAAGTCTCTGAAATGATTCCGTTCATGAAATAATAATAATGATTAAATGCACATATTTTTCACTGAACAAACAAGTTGTGCATCAAATTTAAATATGACAACTCCCCCATGAGTATATAGAAAGGGCAGCTGGCTTACACTGGGTCATATAGAGTAAGATGTGTGTATATATATATATCTAATTGCTCTAATTCCACTTGTTCACTGCAATATGACATAATTATAATCTGTTGAATTTGACCAGTGTATATGCAGCCCTTTGCTGCCACCCTGTGGACAGAAGTGGTAAAACCAACACGACACACTCATGATGGACCAGATGATCCATCTCAAGGGGTTTATCCTTATCACAAATGTATCTGTCACTCGCATAATGTGGAGTTACAGCATATCACTTTTACGCTTACCACATGAGTTTTTGACTGACAGTGGAAGGGAAAAAAACAACTTGTATGTCTTTCTATAATAAACGTAAAATAGGTTGTTTACCACAGTTGGAATCTCTTCATCGTGGATTGTTTGGTAGCCGGTTTGCGTTTTAAAAAAAAATTGTAATCGTAGATTTAAATCTGACGCATCAGGTTCTTAAATGCTGTTCCCGAGCATTACGTAACATTACATACACTAACGGGACAGGTAATTATTTTGACATGTTTGACATGTTGCTTCATGTGTCTGCCGTCATGTGTGCCGGCTCTTCTTACGAAACCAGTTACTCTATCTCGCCGCAAGACTCCTGCGCTGACGCACAAACGGTTTGGCTAAACTGGCACTGACACTGCGGCTCATTTGCAAGCAGTTATATTTTTGCTCGGCTTAATCCAAAGGACACTGATTGCTATTCTTCGGGAGATGTTGCTAGGTGCCTCCATCAGCCATTCACAGTTGCCCGACACTCTCTAAATTGGCTTGTCTGAGGTCACTTAAGTTCCTCTATTCATTTGAAGACAACAGTGAGGTTTGGCAATCGCCCTCCCTCTTGTGTCTAGCACCCCTGCTGGGATCTGTGCTGAACCCAAATGAACCTGTCAGGACTTAGGAAATAAATAGACATGCACATTTTCACCTCGATCACACAAAAACTGCTTTGACCTGATGACACAGTGAAAAAGTAAAAACCGCATCAATTACTGATAATGCAAATACTTGATTACTGCATATTGTACTGGACTGCATTCCCCCAAATCGATTTTTCAGGGTCACACATAGATTTCTTTATTTACTGTCAACCGGCAAAATATTGTAGCATAATAGCCCTTGTCTCTAAATGACTGCCCTAATGAGGATGCAAATTGTCTCCAACAAAAAAAACTCAAACCAATTTGCTTCATTATCAACACATTGTACCCCAATTATCTAAGAGGAAATATTCCTCTGGGCTGGGTGCGTCACTGAATATCAAAATACGTCAGTGGATTTTGTGGGTGGTTAACAGACTCTGAGATGAGGTCACTTGGGTTCACTGTTTTTTTGCCTGCAGTCAGTCAGAGTGCTGTACCATCCTTCTTGATCTGCACTATGTTGCGTTGCTTTTTATTTTTATTTTTTGATCACGATGATCTGACAGCCTTCTTGTACTGTCAAAATCTTGCTGTGCAAACCTATCCACCGCCTGCCTGCACACCCCCCCCCCCCCCCCCAACCCCCCGGTCCTTGCAACCAAAACAACTCTCGTCACGACAGGAGATGTCAGAATCTATTGCCATGGAAACAGTGCTCAAAAGTTTGGAGCGATGACCCCCATTGTGACTACATCCAATCAGATTTTAGGAAAGGCTTTCAGCGGCGCATTACTTTACTGTGTAGTGTGGTGTGGGTAAATCTGTGTGTGTATGTGTGTGTGTGTGTGTGAGAGAGAGAGAGAGAGAGAGAGAGAGAGAGAGGGAGGGGAGCCATGTGGGAGGAAAGTGACTCATCACACCACCCTGGGGGTCCGAGGTCTGACCTGGCACCGTGGTCTTGGATCCACCTCCTCATCTTTCCTCTTCGCACTGAAGCTCTGCGGCACCTGAGGTCCTCTCGAGCAAAGCGACGAGTCACACCTCACATGTCCACCCCAAACCCCCGCCACGAGGACGGAGGGATCGGGTGCAACCCAGTCCCAGTTTCTTTGATGCTTGCCTTCAAAGTCCTTCTCATCAAAGCCGCGGACTTGGGACCAGGCCCAGCAGCGGCTCGGCATCCTGCCTTAAACGCAGACAAGAGAGCGAGGCAGGACAGAGCCGTCTCTTTGCGCTCTGGCAAGACAGTAAAAAGGAGGCGAGGTAGATTAAGTATCACAAATGCAGTGTTATGTGTATGTAATCACAGCAGTAGGAATTCACTCGTCCAAACTCCTGATCTGTGTCAGAATTGTGTGTACCAATATGTGTGCACATATAGGGAGATTAAACTGTGGTAACCTCTCCAGCAGTAATCCTGCTGCCTGTCAGTCCAGGCATAATGGAACCATACGCTCCTCCGCTGTGACTGTCTCGAAAAAACACACACACACACACACAACCTTTATTATCTTCCAATATCTGGGCTACCTGGGGACAACCCCATTGTCTGCTGAAGCCATGCAGACACATAAGTGCTCTGTCTGTACAAGGGACACAGATAACTGTCTGACCATACGTAGGGCAGATGAACTAGGACGGTGCAGACGCGGGAGCCTCACCTGACCGTCTGGAGCCTCGTCGCTGTCAGCGCACGAGGTCATAACACACTTGAGGGACGCGAGGGGCAGGGAACACTGCAATCAGAGCGCTGGCTTGTATTTGGAAATAAGCGCAGTAAGACAGAGGGAACTGGGGAGAGAGAGAGAGAAACTGCCAAGCAGAAAAGAACACACAGAGAGATCTTTCACACTCTTTTTGCTCTTTTTCCACTTGGCCGAACGATATAGCGGGATGTGCAGAAGGGGATCGAAGCAACCTTTTCGCAGGAGGGGATGTTCAGATGAGAGGCTTTAACTAAACCGCACGGGCGAGCGACTTTTGTCAGCTTGTGCATGAATGCATTTGTTTTCTGTGGTTGTTATGCACTTACTTCATAGATAACAAGGGCGGGTACATTCTTTCTTGTCACAAAATGTAAAGCATGTGGATAACAGTGATTTGCACAGAGTGGGGATTCTGCCTCAAGATCCACTCAGACTGGCTGCAAACAGGCCCAATGTCAAGCTCATTTCCACGGCCTGTTGCTGGCATAACTCCCAGGCATTATATATATGGAAGTAAACATATACTTTTTTTAATTTAGGAAAAGTAGGCTTTCAGTTCATTACAGATTCCTGTGAATATTAACACATTGTAAGATAGGAACAAGTCTGACGCATGCAGACTGCAGGAGAAATGGCAGACATGATTACACTGAGTACAATCTGCAACTGTGTCCGTGAAAGTTACGCAGCCGCACGTGATCCTTTACTGGATGCAGATGCACTCCAGTGATAGTGTACCACAAAGCACAGAGGAGCCACTTCTGCTTGATCTGACTGAAATGTCAGTGTGATCTTTGGTAGCCCAGTGTCTTTCTGTGGGGGGATAGAGTGTGTCATGCAAACGTAGTCAAATCTGACTCATTATTGATTTTGTTGTAGGTGGTGGAGGACAGATATTCTGCTGGATGTAGACCCTTCGTTTTTCAGGGCGGAGGGTTTGTGATTGTGTCTTGGTTGCTGTCTGGGCTTTCGGTCCACCCTCTGAAGATAAGACATAGGATGTGCATAACTAGCACTCTAGCACATTGCGCACAGTGAAATTTTTCCATATTTGCTCATTTGTTTAGGAATTCATTAATCAGGGTAAGATTATCTCACAAGTATATATCTGCTGGAAACAGCACTTCACTGGGTGAGTAGTGGAATAAATGGACCACAAGCACGGGGTGTATTTTAACATGTGCGTATGTTCCCTTGCATAATACATTGCCAACAGTTATTTCACTAACAACTTTATTAAACAGTCCTTATGAACAGAGAAAAGTGACTGAAAATCAAATCCGGTGAGGGAAGTGCTGCTGCACCGTTTTGGTGATTAAATCTGTTTGTGTGTTGTGATCTAAATATAGATTCTTTCCTTTGAAAGATTTGGTTGATGTTGTTTTTCAATTCAGAAATTTAGCGAAATGCCGGGCTATCAGTTTAGGAGAAAAAAATGAATGGTATTTGGTCAGCAGCTTCTTTGATAGTGGGTGTGTTGACATGCACAGCACCACAACAGTACATCCATTGATCAGATGAAATATTCCCCTCTGATGCCGTCAGTTCCGCTTTAGTCTTTCCAAACACTGGCTCTCCCAAATACGAGACGAGGTGAATCGGTTCAATATCCAACCAACAAACAAACAATCAGCTTCCATAGTGCGCAGCTGAAAGATGATGAGGATTTAAATGAATGGCGGATGAGGTCTTTGGTCACCTTACACCGCGGGTCCTACTGTGTGGTGATGATTGTTAAAGAGTGTGTTAAAAATAGGAATCGTTCAAATGTATCGTAAATGCATTTTTTAACAGATTCTAAGATTGCGGTTGTTCTACCCGACCAGTGTGACATTTGTAATTTCTGAACCAGAAGCCTTTAACCCACCCAGTAAAACAAAATATGCCGGAAAAGCCAGAATCACGTTCCTGCAATGGGTTAAAGCCAAGCCCCAAGGGAATTAAGCGGGCAGCCTATACCGGTTTTATTTGTTATACATAACAGCCAGAAGAGTAATTTCCATTTCCCTTTTGTCTCATAGTCGTCAGCTGAGCAAAAAGCAGTGCAAAATCATCAAGTGCCCGTCGTGAAGTTTAAAGGGCCTGCTCTGTCTTTTAAAAGACAGGATTGGATGCAAAATTTGCTCTGAGTGGCACGAAGTGAGGCGAATCGACAGTCATGGAACTTAAGAGTGTGTCAGCCGCATCGAAACATTCCTGCCCACTTTATGAGTCCACTACATGAATGTGCAGAGACAAGATGAAAGCGAACAGAAATGGGAAGGAATCAACTGAAAGAACAAGAGTTGTTGGCCTACTTGCAGGCTGGTGTGTACAGTGGCACTGCTCGTGTTCAGTCTGAATGCACCTTTACAACACCAAACCATACAGGTAAAAAAAATTATGATTTTTTTTTAAAGAAACTGAAATATGCCACAGTTACATCTTGTTGCCCAGAGGGAATTTTACTTATTTCTGCCATATCTTGTGGCAACTCTTTGAGCATGCTGCATTCCCAGAACTTCAGCATCTCTCTCTCTGCATAAAATTATACCTACAGGCATAATTATCAGCTATGTGACGCAGGCAAAGTGTGGCTAAATGGAGCTCGGCTTCCTTTCACAGGCAACAGGTGGGCAAGCGGGTCATCAACACTAATGAGACACACCTGGAGCTGGTGTGCACGAGACTTTAAAAACCGGAGGTACTGCTGCACTTACGTTCACTTCCGAGAGGTGAACGAACCTCAACCTTAGCCGTGACTCCATCTGACCTTACTCTTGTTGTAACTTTTCAACCCTTAAAACCCCTCAAAGTATAATTAGTCAGCAGAGAGCTGTGTGTGCTAAGTCCTTGTACATAGTTAAGAGCCGAGTCCCCGCGTGTGATGATTCGAACAGATTTTAGCCCTCATTTCATGACGGATACACGAGACGGAAGGGCAATAAACAGATTTTCATTAGCCACTCAAGAGTATTAACTGCTGGAAAGCAAGTAGGTGGTATTCCCACTTCTGAACAGCTCCACACGTCAGAGGTGCTGAGACATGCGTCATGCAGGGGCCAGCGCTGCACCGCGCGGCACTGAGGCTCTGAAGTGCAGGAGGATGGGGGAGCCGACGTAGACTGGAGGAAAGGGCTGTGTGTCGGGCTCCGCCGTGATCCTGGCTATCACCTTGTGGTATTCATCCAGTGGACCGAATACTGTGCATTTGGTTTGATTTTTTTTTTTTTTTTTTTTTTACAGACAGAATGATCAGAGGTAAGGGGATGTCACTGGATTCAGATAGATACCCAAGCTCATTTTCTATTTATTAAAACCTTTTCTGTAAGTTGAGAAATTTGAGTGTTATGAGAATAAGAAACGAGGGTGAGCCTAAGCTGTCCGTAATGTGACCAAAGCTTTGTTATTGAGCGGAGCACCCGGTGACATCTGCAACCGCCAGATCTCCAGATAAATTGATCTCATAGCAACCACATTGCCATGGCAACCAGGATACAGATGCCATGCTGAGGTGATATGCAGAGTGACTGGTTGCCAGACTGACATTTTTCCAAAAGAAGAAGAAAAAAAACCCCATAACTGAATGATTCATCTTGTTTCCATCTGTAAATTATTGTCTGCATCATTGGCCTCCCACCATTTCCTGCCTATTCTTCTTACTCTAATTACTTTTTTCATCATTTCTCCAAGCATCCTCCTCTCATCATGATTTATGTACCTCTTCAGCACAGATCAGCAATGTTTGTAAAAGTTAGCAATTGTTGCTACAGGTAGCATTTATTATTAAGTTGAGTTACAGTATTAATAGTAGTAATTTGTTAGAAAATAATTTCAGCTTTAGTGCACATGTATGTGCACTAAAAACTGAAAGCAGATGTTGTCAGTCATTCTCAGTTCATTAATACAATTTTACACTCAGTGAAAAAGAGATTAAAAATGACACAAATGGAAAAAGTATAATCTCACCCACTCAACCAAAATGTCAAAAGACAGTTATTCATTGTAAGGTGTCCATAGTCACCTCTACAGAAGCAGTAACACAAATTCAATATTGAAATGAATTTTACATTTCATTTTTATTCATAAATTTCTATTCATTTTAACTCATCTGTATCAGTCCATATTTGTTTTATTCTTATGGTAACCATTCCATAATAATGGTTGTTATAAATATGCAAGCCACATTGACCTTTATTGAATGTGTCTGTGCTCACCTCCTCTGTGCATAAATCACGAGCATAAATTGAAATACCAAATAAGAGACAGGTGCACAAATCTGTCTGAAAACAACATGTGAAAATAACAGACAACTAAGCATTCCTCCTCTCCACGCTGGTCGCAGAGAGATCTCTTCAAAGTGGCTGCAATATAAGAGATGCTAGTTGTAACACAATCCACTGCCCTTGGATGTATTCTTTAGTTCAACTGTCCATTTCAGTTACTATACTTGTGCAGCAGCTCACCAAGAAAAACACCAAGCGTCTTTTCAACCACCTGTTTTTTTTAAAGCGCATGTTTAATTTGTGTGTTGCAAAAAAATAGTGTGGAAACATTGGAAAATCAAAAAATCATCGTCTGCACATGAAGCATGTGGCTTAATGTCCAATCAAACGTCATGCTCCACTTAAGAGATGGAGTGATGTGGAGACAGTAACATTCCTCAAATTAATACATGAAACAGCCACAAATACCATGATTCTATCACATTTTCCATGTGGTTTTCTGCTTGTTTGAGCTTTGACTGATGCTTCTTAAAATATTTTATGCCATTGTGTCTTCCATAGCACCAACTCCTAACAGTAGTAGATGGGAATACAAATTAAATCAGATTTCCTTTTGCCCGTATTCAGATTTGATATCTGCATGGAAACTTGACTGCTGCCTGGGAAATGGGTAACTGCTCCCTAAAAAAAGGTTTTTGGACAATATTCTCTTTATTTGTCTCACCTCATATTAGCTTCAGCTGAATTTTAAAATCATTTTTTGCACCTAATGAAGACTGTGGATTTTGTCCCTGATCTATTAAAGGTGCTATATGTAACATTCAGAAAACTCTTGTCATTACTGACACTAGTGGCCGTTAAGTGAACCGCAATCCGCATTCTGTTCGTCTGTTCTCACGTGTGCACTTGGCAGAAACAGTGACATGCCACACAGAGGCACCTGAACATTACTCTTGGCCACGAGGCTACAGAAATTTTGGAGCTGTGAATTTGCAAAAATAATGTAATTTTACATAATACGTGGAAGGGTTTTATCCATTCACCCGCTGCATTCTGATCTAATACTACTGCAATACTCAAGACCGGGTGCTGCGGTGCTCTCCAAGGTCCTGGATAGAACCCGAAGTGTTCCCAGCAGCAGGAAAAAAACAGTTCATACAGGGGGGCAGGTCCTGACTGGCATTGTCCAACCATAAACAATGCACACATTGATCATGACCATCCTCCACTGGAACCCTTATCCCACAGGCCACATTCGTGGCCTGCTGGGCTTTCCATTTTCTCTGCATGACGTATGTACACTATATGTAAATATCTGTGTGTGTGTGTGTGTGTATATATATGGATCTATATATGTGGTATTAGACACTATTAGCATAATCATCACATCCTTTGGATTTTCCTGGAAAAGTCATCTTGAGTCCTTTAGATTAAAAACAGTCCACAGGCTGTTATAGCCTGTGCAACTGAGAAAGTCAGTAAATGGTCTCATTTGTCAAGTTATGCTACAAACTGTTAGCACAATGGCAATAAAAAGCATTAACACCTAATAATTGCTTCATATTCTTACATATGCTGCCAAATTAAATTTATATGATTATAATTCTTTCATTCTTATTATCATTGCTTATGTGGTGTGGATAGTTTCTGATGCTCTCTCTAATCCCCCATTGTTATGGTTCTGTCTGTTCTATTTATTGTTAGTATGCCTTGTTTTCACATGTAATATTGTCTCTGTGTTGCTCTACGTTATATAAGACTTGCCTTTCAGGAACTAATATCCCTGCTCCACAATACTCATACATGATTTGATTAAAATCCTGTCTTGTTCGGTGCAGGTGTGTTGAAGCCACTGTACGCCATCTGTTTTCTTAACAACTTCCTGCCCCTGAATGTCATTTATTATACTTTCCGAATACTGGGAATCTATCTCTGATAAACAGCCAAATCCCCTTCTTCAGTCTTACACCAAATAAAAAGACTGGATGATAAAACTGTAAAGTTGCCCAAAGGTTCACGAAAGCCGGGGCATCTAAAATTGCAAAGTGTGTTGTGAAGTGTGTCAGAGTGTCTCTCCACATGGATACACTGTCCCATGGCTACAAACCTTGTTTTCAACATCATATGACTTCAAGGGCTTGCAGCTAAATGGAAAGTCATGGGATTGGTGTGATGAAGAGATATCAGTTCAACAAGGGATTTTATGTCCTGCCAAGCAGTACCTTGTCTAAATATGGCATAATATCATTATATTTTGCAATCTGTTCACACCAGCAGGGCTTGGGAATGTTTTAAAGTATTTCAAAATGCTGACTCAGAGCACTGAGGGGCGCTGTTTTAATGTGACAAAGATTGGTCTCCTGTGGCCTGTGAATAATCTGGCATGGGATTTAGAGTCATGGATGGGGCTGAGTGACTGTAACAAGCACAGCAATGTTGTCTATTGTTGAATGTAGGGAAAACGCAGACGGAAAACATTCTTCATGTGACAGATGAGCTTATTGTTAGTGATTATTTAAATCTTTAAGAAAAGTTAGTATTTGTTTGTGAGTGTTATTTGTTTCCGCTTGTCAAATATTCCTTCCCCCAAATTCCCTCTCAATACCCTCAGCTTTAATCAGCATACTATGGACATTTACAAGCACTGTCAAAAGAGACACAGAGCCATCTATAGACAAAAGCACCTGTTTGTCCACGCCCATCTTCTTCTTCTTCTGTGTCATTGCATTACTCAGCCAGTTGCCAGTTCTTCTGTGCGGTGCCATCTTCAAACACATGACGATAACTTATTTAGCCAGACAAAGTTACAGCACCATTTGGAGTGCAGTAGGGTCAATGGAAGTCTTTGTCTATATTGTGTTGTGTATCTTGTCTATCAAACCTGCCTACCTACCTGTCAGGCTTTAAGTTGATGGTATAAAAAGTTTTGTCAGTTTTTCTGAAGACAAAAAACCTGCCTGCTGTGGCTGGTATCAAAACCTCTAGGACAGAAAAGCAAAACAAGGAGCTGAAAGTTGCTAAAATGCCCCAAATAGCTAACGGGGTTTAATTCTTTTTGAATTCACGAATGCAGGTGGGCATTTCCACATTATTTTCATTTAATCCATTGATGATCTAAAGGAAAGTTCATGAGTGTGGGTTTAAGTAGATATAAAGTGTAATTTTGTAAAAAATGCATTCATCAAAAAAGAAAAAAATGGATGACATTTTGTTATAAGATAATTTATATTTTTGAGTCCCAGATTCCCTCCTTGGAATTTCCCAGCATACTACGAGAAGGATTATGAGCTGAGGCAGTTTTTGAGTGTTTTTCACTCGTAAATAACTCAAAATCAAATTACTCATTTCATGATACAGTAAATGTTTCAAAAAGGGTCTCAAAAACAATCTTCTTGAAACTTCTGCTTGGCGCCTGTATGCCTGGCAGATAAATATGAAACTAATATGCCAAAATGGCCACGCCTAACAATTGATTTCACCTATTTCAATTTCAAAACACAGGTTACAGGGGTTTTTCAATTTAAATGTTATCCTCCTCATGCTTGTACACCTGATCTGTCTGGTGCCAATTGCTGTAAAAATTCCTGCAACAAGTGTAATGACTCAAAACTCAAAATCAAGTTGGTAAATCAAAGGTCCGAAAAGGTCAAAATCTTTGTGATTTTTTCTTTCATGTACCGAGAAAAATAGATGGTGAAGGTTGAATCCGAGACAATGTAGGTGTTTTCTATAGACAAACAGAGGTATGTCATGCTTGATACTGATGACCCCGACACAAACCCCCCACCCCACCCACATGCTGACTTCACGTTTTTAGTCAGTCTCGAGTCAACGCTGATTTTAAAAAGATCTTTGGTCAGACATTACTGATTGACTTACCCTTTTTTTATCACTTCAGCACTGTTTGCGCCTGAAGGGCTGTAATTGATTTAGAAAGGGAGGTTTATATGGGGACAGACTTTTTTTCCTTTCCTTGAAACTGTGAAGGGGTTGTCAGAACGGAGGCAGCCGCTCACATCAGTTCCCCTGCTCGTACTCTCGGTTCAACTCCTGCAGCACACGGCATGATACCGTGCAGAAAGACATGCACAGCCGTACAGTACATGCAGGTGGAGACATAATCAGAGTCAAGTGAGGCATGAAGGGACCTGAATATATTACAATCACACAGCGGAGTCTTGGGCCACGTGGGATCTACAGTAATCACATTGCTCTATAATCCTAATTATATGTGGCAGTGTGTGAATTCCTTGTGTATGTGTGTATATACAGTATATGTAAGGGTGAGGAGGGGGGTGGGTGTGCGATAATGAGATAGTGAGAAAGAGATAAAGATAGCTGGATTACAGACGCTGCATCACACCACCTAATCAGCTCAACCCTCTTTTGTTTCAAACTGACCCATGTGGAGAAAATGCAATGAATCGCTTGTGAGTCAGAAGTGGCGATGACTCTGGTCCTCCAATTAGCTGCCAAACGAAAAAAGAGCACATAAATTCAATAAAGAGAATAACTGACATTAATTTAGCACCTCCCACCCCCTCAAAATTTAAAGCACTGTTTGCTCAACTGTGAAATTCTGACCTTTTCTGGCCTTTCACTTGATCATCACACCGGTTTCATGTTCGTATCTGATGAACTCAGTTACACAACGTGAAGTGGCCCTCTTCTTATGACTCCGCTTGTGTTTCCTCTCCTCATCGCACATTAGAAGGTGATTTCTCGATTCCCGTTTTAGCATGTGGAAGTGAATACTTTTACTAATTAGTCACAAGGAACATTTACACTCAGTTGAAGATTACTGTGCTCATTACTATTCTAATTGTGGGTTACTTTGACCTGAAAAGGACTGATTAGAGGAACAGCATTCAGAGAGGCTCAGCCTGAACCCCCTAGCACACACACACACACACACACACACAAAACAGGAAGATAAACAATAAATATATAATATATTATAAATATCAATAAACAATAAATTCTACCCATGAGCATCGTGAAACATCCTGAAAAACTGCACAAGAAGATTTGGGGGGTTTAACATATATGATTGACAATTTTCAAAGGTGTTCTAAGTGGCCTCAAACCTGAGTCTTGACATAGACTCGTGCTCTTCTCTTGTGTTACAACCCAACAATAAAACCACAAAATGGCCAAAGGAAGAACTTTTAACACGTTTGCTCCACAGTGAACAGGAAATCATCAGTGTGTGATCTGACATTTATTAAAAACTTTGTTCAATGACACTGTTTCAACGTTACATCGTTTGGCAAATCAGTCACGGAGGAAGGCTGCTAATATGGACCCGCTCCCGGTGTCAGACACATCAGTGTCGGTTCTCTGGCTGTGCCTTTTAAAAACCGAACTTCATAGAAACACCCGAGCGAGATATTAGCGCGCGCACACGCACGCACACGCACACGCACACACACACACACACACACACACACACACACACACACACACACACACACACACACACACACACACACACACGCCAGTATTGTAGAAAAATAGTGATTACTAATTGAATCCGGTTTCCACTGATTCAAGACTTTTCCATACCAAAAAATAAAGAAAATCGCTATAAGGTCAAGACAAGTACAATATACCACCCTATAGCCTGGATATAGGCTTCAACATGACTTTAGCCTATTAAAGAGTTTTGAAAATCTTTATGCAAGAAAAAACAACATAATGTGCCATGTGTG
Organism: Psettodes erumei; assembly: GCA_016785225.1. Classification (NCBI taxonomy): domain Eukaryota; kingdom Metazoa; phylum Chordata; class Actinopteri; order Pleuronectiformes; family Psettodidae; genus Psettodes; species Psettodes erumei. The sequence goes on along the minus strand of JAFBJZ010000873.1, from coordinate 75,921 downwards.
AACATTTGATAGCAGCATCTGAATATTTTGCACTGTGGGTTGGACACTTAAGCAGAATGGGCAGAGCGGCAGGCAGTTCAGCATCTTTAACTACACATGGAGCACCGCTGTTTGGGAATTCACCAGATCGTTCCTGTATTGCTCCAGCCAGTTTCGAAGCTCGGAAATCCGGTATCCCTCTGGACCTCTGCCGCCCTGATACACCACTCTCTCATCCCTGACGATGTAAAGTCTCTCAAAGTAGGCTCCGTACGCGGCGTTGGACGAGTTGTCCATATTATCCACCACCACGTTGCTACCGGGCACCTCGGTGAGCATCAGCTGAGCGGCTCTCAGTCTGTCCTCCAAGCAGCGGTGCTTCGGGATCTGATACGGCGCGTCCGAGCTCACCCAGCCGTCCGACGGATGCGCCTCCTCGATATATACAACTAAAAAGTCCGCAATGTCTGCGTACTGGCTCACGACGCGCTGAAACGCCGCCAGGCGCGTCATGAACGGCGGTCAGGAGCAGCTGCCAAAGTTAAGAATGAGCGGTCTCTTCCCTTTCATGCAGTCCAGGATCCGGACCTGCCTCCGCTCCTGGACCAGCACCACCTCGGTGTTGGGCGCAGTCCGCCCGAGGTGCGCAGATTTGAGAAAGTCCAATTTCTGGCCGTACCACACCGCCCTGAGGGACTCCAAGGTGAACATCTTATTTGAGTCGGAGACGCACACCGGCGGGTCGTCCGGGCTGTCCTGCCTCTCTCCCATTTTCAGCAGCACTTTTTTCCTAATGCACAAGAAATCCAGGAGCCACAGCATGACGGCGGCCAGGAGGAACCGGGGCAGGAGCATCAGGCACAGGGCTGCATGCTTCAGCGCCCTCGCCATTTGGACACCACCACAGTCGTGCATCATCTCTTCCCCCGCCGATAGGATGCGACTGGGCCGGCAAAAGAGACAACTATTTAGTCACCTTTACCCATTGGAGAAAACTATCTGACGCACGCAGGCGCTCTTTTTATAGGTACAGCAGCATTTGAATAATGGAAAAAAAAAGGGAAAAAAAAAAAAAAAGAAAAACACGCCTCCGGTACCCGCACCGCCCACTCACATGGTGGGGATTACCTCCCGTCAACTCTGGGCTTCAAAGATCCAGAGAGAGAGAGGGGGAGAGAGAGGTAGTCGAAACAGCCCGAATGACTGTCTTTGGTCCACATGTACAGATAAAGCATGACAGTGGAAGGATGTTTTTCGTGGTCCTGTCAGACACTGGGATTACTTTCAGTTGGCTGTAGCTGGTCCTGAAAGTCGGAAAAAGAAAAAACATTTTGACTTCACGACATTTTGCCTCTGAACTGGAATGAGCGTAGGATCCCCTGGGGCCACTAGGCGGCGCTGGACCCACACAGACCGTAAAGGCTGGATGAGTCATTCGGTGATCTGCTGTAGGGCCCCCCGAACACCTCGTGAGGAATAGAAGGCAAAATGAGCCTGCCACCATCGCTTTCAAAACTAAAAGATATTCATGAGTTGCATGAGTTGATATCAAGCGTTCTTTTGGCCATTTGAAATAAGGTAGTGGATGAAAACATTTGTGATTTTTCTCTATATTTATTGCACGTTTTGCACTTGCAAACACCAACCTGAAGAAAGGTTTTAGTGGGACTTAGGTGGCAGATTACTGAAATATTGTCAAAGTATATCATAGAGTGATGAAAGTGTGCTATTATGATTGACCACAGTGGGATCATCAGTAACATTACCTCACCTCAACATGTTCCGGCTGGTCACAGGTGTTGGCGAGATGGTCTCCATGTGAGTATGTGTGTGTGTGTGTGTGTGTGTGTGTGTGTGTGTTTTTAAACCCTGTCCCCCGTCTCCCCTTCTACCGCTGCCTTCTCTGTCTACCCCCACCCCTTGTTGCTTGTTCCCCCACATCTTGTGTGTCATCCACCTCCTCCGACACACAGACTGAAAAACCAAGCTCATTATCGACAGCAGAAACAGCCTTGATATTTTAGCTATGTTTGTTTTTAACAGGTAATATTTTCCACCGTTGACTAACACTTTCATCAAAGAGATGGGGGGTGATGCTGACCCTAAAAGCAGACAGTAATATTTAGAGTAAAAATGCTGGAGCTGCGGGGAGAGGTGAAGCACAGGATGACAAAGGAGAGAGGATTTATATAAGTGAGGAAGTGGCATCTGGAGGAAGCACAAGTGGGGGAGAAGGGAGGAGGCAGACGTGTGAAGAGCTGCTTCATCAGTTTCCAGAGAAGCATAAAGATGCACAAAGAGGTGCTTTTGTGCTCGTACACAGAAAATGTCTGGGCCATACATAAATACTCATTTGGAAATCAGACATGAGAACCCACATATGACACATGTGGTGATGTAAGCTGAATCAGGAAGCCAAGTGAGGATGGCAAAAGTGCCTTTTTGTTCGTGAGTTATTCCTCCACCCTTAACCTCGATGAACGTAATGCTGTCAACATAAATCAACAAGGAAATACATGGCAGAGAGTTGAAAAATAAACAACCTACCTTTTTTTTCCTCCACTGTGGGTCTTATGTCGTTTTGGCTACAGTTTCTCGGATATAAAAACACTGCTGAGGTCTCGGAGTGCAGCCTTATCTGTACACTGACGTCCAGCGTGGCAAGAAAGCAGTCAACAGCTTATGCTGTCTTTACGTCACATGAGGTAGCAAATGTAATGATCAGAGAGGTCCCCATGTTAATGGCTTGCAAGCATTCATGTCAATGATGAGTAGAGTTGGCAGCTGTCAGTTTAGCGCAACAGCTTCTCACTCATTTCTGGAGATCCCAACTGTCTTAATTAATAAACAAAATGGAAAGACACAAATGTCTTCAGAGAACGTCATACCGCATAGCTGTTTGTTATAAAAACACTATTAATGGATTCGATACAGGAGTCTGATTTGAACAAATTTATGTTGAGGGTGTTTTACTGAAGAGCTGGATGTGTGAGGCCTAAAAATACTGAAGTTCTTAAATACAGCACTATATCTATTAAATTTCAGCTTTTTAATTATGTTGTTCCCTTCACACAGAGCCAGGCTACTGCTGTTGTTTCCCTTCTGTTTCCAGGCTTTGTGCTAAACTAAGCCAACTACCTGCAGACATTTTTTTCATGTAACTCTCAGCAAGAAAGCAGCAGTGTGTTTATTCCTTTAAAATGCGAAATTTAAACATCTTGAAATCAGCTTCCGTTTCCTGCGAGATCTAACGTATTGCTTATTTTTACATATACACGCAAATAAGATTCCTTCTTAATGAAGTCACCAGTCAACCCGCTGAGGAGAGCTGAAAATAAACAACAGGGCTTTAGAAGATAATTCCAATCTAATTTAATTGTCTTATGTTTGTAGCTTTGGCTATCATTGGTCATGATGACACTGAAGTATGAGTAATGGTTGAGATCTCAGAATACTGTGGCATTACAACAGCAAAAACAAAAGTCAGACAGGGTGAGGAGACACAAGCAGTGGTATGGTCAGACATGTTGTAAAACATCCGAAGGTTTAGTGATGTTTTCTTCTACTGTATTTGAAAACGAAAGTGAGTCACTGCGCAGAAAGCCACATTTGTAACTGTCACAGTGAAAACAGGAAATTCGGAAAACAGTGCATCAGGGTTTTAAGTTCTTTAGACCATGACCATGATGCACTGCTTCCTGTTTTCTCCTGTTTCTTCCTGTTTTTTTTCTTGAATGAATGTGGTTAACCATGGGAGTTTGTTTCAAACCTGTCTGATCATTGAACTGCTTGCGTTTCCTACCCTGTGTGACTTCTCTCTTGTGATCTCACCCAGATCACGGAAATTAATTGTGGATATAGAACCTGAGAAGATAAGATTCAAGATGTAATAACCTGAAATAACCCCTTAATGGAAACACATTTCTTCGAGAACTACACCTGCAGTCAGAGCACAGACGTCCAGGCTGACTGGAGGCACCTGGAACTGTTTAGCCACGGTGGCACTGGAGGCCTCTGATGGTGTTTTGCAGAACTCTGAGGAGAACAGCAGACAACCTGGAGAGAAATGGCCATAACAAACCAGATGTGCAGCGGCTACACGCCTCAATTTCCTTCACACAAACATCTGCAAGTGTAAAGTTTGAAAGGGATGCCAAGCCCCATCCGCTGTGAAAAGCTGTCACAGTATGATTATGTTAAAAATACTGGACAATATATAAGATTGAACAGAATATAGCTTTTAGGAGGTTAAAATTCAAGTATAGCTTACTTTAAATCTAAATAAACAACACGCTGGCCCTCTAAATTTACCTCAAAATGTTAAAAACACCCTCTGAAAGCAGCATATTATTCAATGTATTGAAGACATTCAGGCAGCAAAAACCTTTTTCCCTCACGTCTGACATGCATTACATGTTGTGCAATTCAGAAAGACTATACATGGTTGTGATCAAAGTTCAGAAAAAAAAGGGCAAACAGAACATTTTCCGTTGAAACAGGAGTGACTCAAATGCTGATGTGCAAAACTGATGACATACTGCTCTGCCTCATTCTTCCTCTGACATCCAATCTCCAATCATTTCATCCCACCACCAGGATTTACAAAATGACGCACATTTGAGTGTGCAAAAAGCTTTGCCGCGTGACAGCAGTAAGAAAGAGACTTGACCAGTTTAAACACTTGTAGAGGGAAGGCAATGAACTAATTTCTCATTACCTGAATGTCAGTCAGGTAAAATAAGCTACAGATTTCTGAGAAGAAGTTCTTCCCAGATGCAGAGTAATGTCATGCTACTAATGTAAATTGAACTGAAGGTCATTGAAATGCTGCCAAACGAGGTGTTTAGCCCCAAAGTAAGAAACAACACCCATGAAGTACAAAGACTGTCTGCTCTCAGTCTGTAATACAGAAACAATTTAAACACTTAGTGCTCTATAATCAGGAGTTCCTGTGAACGTGGTTTCTCCATGCCACTCTGTTAAACTTCTGCTGTGATCTGGATTAGACCGCTGGTGTCTTTTGGTTGTTTACACCCAGGCTGAAGGCAGAAAGTGCATGTGTGCTGGCTTGTGGTCAAGTCCCGGCCAGTGTTGGCTGGATCCGATCTTCTCAGAATCGTTAGGACTTCTAAGATCAGCGCGGGTTCAGCCCCGTGTGACCCAGCGCTCCGAGAGGTTATCACAAGGAGACTAAGTCGCTTAAGCTCATTAACTCCAGCGAAGAATGTCAACATACAAACACCCAGACATGGATCCCTCAAATCACAGGCCTTGTCTGCACACGACATGCGCACGCACGCACACACACAGACACACACACTGTGACCACTGAATACCTTCCAAGCACATGACTACAAATGCAAAAGGGGGGACGAGGATACTGACTTACCTTCCCTTTGACTTCTTAGATTATCCCGGCACCTTTAGGTGCTCCTCCCTCCACCCTCGCACCAGTCACGTTTACGGTACAGGAGCCTTCATTCACTTAGTCAGTTATATCAGTTTATTCGGGAAGTTTTACCAGTTTTTATTAGCAAGTTTGTTTGTTTTTTTTTACTTCCAAATTATGAGATGCTCGAGAAAAATAAAGATAAAACGTGTTTTGTAGCTCATTAGGGTTTTTCTGATTATTGCTGCCACAATATTTCCTAGAAAAAGCAAAGAATCAAAAGGCTTTTTTGTTCAGACACATAAAACCCCCATTTTCATTGTGTAAATACCTCTTTCTCTTTAAACCTCCTAGTCTGCCACCACAATCCCACAGCTACTGCTACTTTTCACATTCTCCATCGCCAGCTTGACAAGTATGGCTTAATGAAACACTGGCGGCTTGAGTCTTGATTCTGTTTTTTCAGAGATTTTTTTTTTTCTGAAATAAACTGCTGGAACACAACTTTCATTAGACACAGCCTGGATCTTGGCATTGGAGCGGAGGTCATACAAGGACATCCCAGAATAGGAAAAACAGCCCGGACAGAGCCTGCAGCGCGGCACTAAGGGTGGCAGGGATCCAGCTGAAACCACGAATAGTTCACTGGCCACTGGAGAGTCACTGAATACGCACGTCGCAGGTAGGACACACACACACATGCACACCTGTTATTGCAACACTAGTTTTAGTGGCAGGTGACTGTAATGTCATATGTATCACGTATGTAGGTAAGGTTACAATAAAAAGGCACTTTGGACTATTTATGGTTAAAACACAGCCCCGTCCATTTTGTTCGTCAGGCATTTGAGTCGGTTAGTAGTTACTAAGCAACCATCATGTAGTCCCCTCTCAGGCTAATCCGTCTAGGCCGCTGTGGCTGCATGGAGCCTTCGATGCACACTGATACATCACCTTGGATCACCAGCGTCCTTTTGTCCATGAGAGCAGCGCTGATACACCAAATGGCACGTCTTTAAAGAGTGTGGCTTCACACAGCCTGGCCATTTAGCCCTGAAAAATAACTAATCTGTCGTGTTGATAAAGAGTCAGCGCTGAGGAGATAGGTACTTTTGCTCTGTGTTCCTCACTACGGTTTTATCAGTGTGCTCAGAAATGAGATTGCGCTGCCTCCTTTGACTTTTCAGCCAGAGACACCACCAAAACTAAGTAGATAAAGCTGGGACAAAGTGCGTCAGCTGAGGTTTGATCTGATGCTGTTGAGAAAATGAAAGATGATTCTCAAATGTCAAAGCACAGAGTTATTATTCAGGAGAGATTTCCAGTAAAGCTACTAATGTGATTTTGATTTGGATAGGCATTTCACTCATGTTGTGTTCATTTCCCACCCATTCCCAAAGACAGTCTTTAGTTTTTTTTTTTGTTTTTTTAAAAGATTTCTTGCCATTACTTCATGACAGCAGAGCTTTTCTTCAGATTAAGTCTTCCCGGAACTGAGTGCTCATTTGACCTACTTCATAACTATTAATAAGAACAGAAACCCCCAAACAGAATGCCTTTCATGTTGGACGGTCGACAGGTTTGAACAAAAGCAAATTCCACGCGCCTTGAAGGTTCACAGTTTTGGTGTGGCTCTGGAACTGGTTAGCATAGCTTAGCATTAAGATTGGAAATGGCTTGGTTGCCACTGCCCAGAGGTAACGAAATCCACCAGCCAGCACCTCTAAAGCTCACTAATTGACATATCATATATTTCTGGTTTTATCCACACAAGAGTGGAATATCAGACTATTCCTTTAAAAATGAAACATATAACATATGATAAATGTTTTTTTCATCAATAATAATTTTACTGGGTAGAAAACAACTGCTTCTGTATAGCTGCACATCTCCCTGGTGTATATATAGTCTTGATCACTCGTGGTCAGTTTGTCTGTTGTTGCTGTTTTGCTCCTGTTTTTGCCTGGTCCTTGTTGCCTGCTTTTTTTCTGTGCTGCCATTTTGTTCCTGTTCTGGTGGCTTTTCGCTCCCCATCCTCTCAGTGTTCCCGGCATTTCCCTGTGTTTCCCCTTGCTCTCTACAATGTGTCATTGATTTTAGAGCAGTGGCTTATGTATGTCAAAAAACCCCTCTTATGTGTGTCCATTTATCCCATCTAGTATCAGCTTAACCAACAGCACTCTTATCTGCCTGTTAACTCACAATAACTAGAACCATGTGGAAACCCTAACCTGTCAATTAGCAACAAGCAACATACGGTTAAAAGTGCCCCCAGAAACCTTTGCACTCAAAAGCTGATATGAATTTCCTTAAAGAATGTTGCTCAGCAAAAGTTTGCATAATTTAGAGACCACTTTTCTGTTCCCTCATGAGCTGTTTTTACCTCACATGACCCGAACAACGGTTTACAAGGCTGAGGGATCACAAACTCACACAGAGTTAAAGCGGAGCTGCTAAACCTACCTACCCGCTAGTATGAAGGAATTTTTCTGTGCTTGCAGGTTCCCATCAGTAGAAGCAATTTCAAAATGTGTCTGTTTTCTGTTACTTTTTAGCGTGTCATGGTGTTCTAAGTCATGGCTGTCCAAAACTGTTAAATGTTAACAGTAAAATAGGGGGGGAATACAGGTACTGGTGCAATTCTATGCATTTCTCTTTCTTACACTCAGTTTTTAAAATGTATTTATACAGCACCAAATTTTAACATAAGTTATCCCAGGCCACTTTTCATAAAGAACAGGTGTAGACCATATTCTTTAATATTATTTACAGAGACCAAAATTCCCCCATAAGCGAGTACTTGGCGCCATACTAGTTCATAAACACACAGCCAATACCTCATGTTGGGTGGCAATTGGCCAACACCCTTTCATAATTAAAACTCTAAAGTGACAAATCAAACTTTATAAACACTTTCAGTCCAGCAAACCACATCCTACCAGTGCAGGGCCCTTCGGTGCAAAGAGCTGAACAAAGAGTCTTCTTTGCCAGCTCATCCCGAAGCTCTGCCCACACACACACCAGCGCTTCAGTACAGACACCAAACAATCTGGCCTGACCAAGCCATCTCAAAACAAAGAGAAAATTATATCAAATATTGGAAGGAAACCACCAAATCACAGAGTAAATCAGAATTCTATTTAACCGTAAACAGAGAGAAAACATAATGGCAGAGTATCTGACCACTGTGAAAACTACGGAAAAGTTTACGACAATGTAGGGACAAAGTGGACACAGTCTGGCCATAGAAAAAAGCTATCGCCGGCAGAAGGAGCTACCCAGGGAGACCAGGCTTTGTTCACTTTGTTTAGTATTTCATATTATGGTTGATATTTGCATATTCATGTTTATTTATTGTTAATCGGGTGGCAAGGCTGATGAATTTGTCTGTTGGTTTGGCAACACGGGTTTCTGATATATCATGGCAATAAAGCTCATTTGAAGTGAATTCAAATTGGGAGAGAGAGAACTGCACCACCAAAGGGGTCCATTTCAACAGCTGGTCAGCAGAGACTTACTGATTTCCCGGACACAAGCTGAAAGTTGTTCCACAGGAGGGGAGCCTGTGAGCAGAAGGCCAAGGAACCACATGTAAGCCTGCATTCTGTGAGCGCAATGTTCTCATCGGGTAATAAGGTACTATGAGGGCTTTAAGATATGATGGTGCCGGACCATTAAGGGCTTTGTAGGTGAGGAGGATTTTAAATTTGAGTCTTACAGGGAGCTGGGTGCAGCAGAGTGCAGGGTCAGTACGCGTGCAGATGCATTTTAGATCGGCTGGAGAGTCTTTGGAAACATGTGGGGACGGCCCAATAATAAAGAATAAAGGGAATAAAGGGAATTGAATCAAACCTAGAAGTAGTGACTGAAAATCCACCAAAAAATTATAGTTATGTAGAAATTCATGCAACTAATGCAGGGGGTGACTACATCCTCAAGAATCTTCTATTGTCGGCTCAATCTCCTGGATCAAAAATAAACATTTTAAGAAAAGGTTCATTTACAGGTGCTTTAAGACAACACAATACACATCACTTGGTACCTCTTCTTGTATAAAGGTATTATTAAATGCAAAAAAGAGCTTTAATGTGCCTTTGTCAAAAATAGCAAATGTCTGTGAATGTGGCCCTTATTGTCCTTTTTGCTGAAGCAACAAGCTGTTGTCTGCTCTGAAAGTTAGCAAGCTTAGAGAACCCCAAATTCAGAAGATCTTTGAAGGAATGTACAGTTTTGAAAACAGAAGGAAGGTATTAGAGACTCACTCGTCTGCTGTGAAAGGCTGGCTCAATGTAACAAAAGGTCCTGCCCCAAATTCAGATAGAACTGAGATGCTGGTCATTGGCCTGGCCCAACATAGACACCAGTTTGAACAAGTAACAGTAACTCTCTCTAACTTTGTGATTTCTCAAATTATGACAGCCAAGAGCCTAGGTGTTACATTTAATCCTACCTTTTGTTTGATCAGCACATCAAAGACATCACCAAGACCACTGTTTTTCACCTGCATAACAGAGCTAAACTTCAGTCTTTTCTGTTAATGGCAGATGCTGAGACCCAAATTCATCCTTTGTGTCATCCCATGTTTACAAATTGTATCAGGAAATGACATCCCACACTTGCAAATCATTTACAGAATGTCTCTGGGGGACAAGGACACCCTGAAGTTGTGGCTATCTGTGCTGCAAATGGATGATAATACTCCTGTCCATACACCGCACCTTGCAGACCATTGGGTTTGCAGTGACCGTTTTGTGAATTCTATGGATCACTACCATTCAAATGGGAGAAGAAAAATGCTGTTTCAAGGACAGATAGAGAGAGACCTGCTGAAGACAAAGCAGAGGTAGTAACTCCCTTACCTGGCATTGGTGCATCCAAAAGCATGGCAGGAGAACAAAATAATAAAATAAATACATCATTACTGTCATACTGTATGTAGAGCCATTTCACTTCCTCTGTTGACAGGTATAATTATGAAATAAGCGATATCATCAAATGAGCGTGAGGTGAAATGGGGCAGACTGAAACTTTCTCTGTGATAAGGTGGGGTAGGTCTGGGCTTTGATATGTTGATGAGACTGATGGCCTGAGGACAAAAGCTGTCCCTCTGTCAAGAAATCCTGCATTTCACACCTTTGTACCTCCTGCCAGAGTGCATCATTGTAAAGGCCTATTTTGGGGGAGGTTGATGAATTTCATGCTCCTGCAGGCTATTCTATGAACTCTCTAGTGATAAGTGTCCAGCGAAGATGGTACGGGCACCCTGATGATTAGCGCTCTCTACAGACATTTGGCAGTGCTGCTCCCATACCACATAGTTAGGCAGCTTGTCATTATGCTCTCTGTGAAGCAACTTGAAAGTTTAATTGAGTGATTCTTTCCAGCATTGTCAAGTATTAGCCTTATGACTGTCAAATGTTCAGTCCACACATCCCTAATGAGTTGCTTGCTCGACTTGGAAGACGGGGAAACAGTTGTGCATTTCCCTGTTTTACCATCTTTGGACCTGTAAGAAAACAAATCACACTTGCAGTCATTAAAGAGGAATGTAGTTCATATTTGGCTGTTGGATGAACCTATATCCTTACTTTTTTAGGGAAATATTGGTGGTCATCTTTCTCTAAAATCAGAATTTGGTGCAGCCCCACATTTCACTTCTACCAACACCTTTTTACACAAAAGATCTGTGCATATTTGCAGGATTTTAAAACATGGGCGAACCTGCTAAAAAAGGCAATTGAATTCTTTCCCATTGCCAGTAAATAAAATTGCCTTTCTGTTTATATGTGTGTGTGTGTGTGTGTGTGTGTGTGTGTGCATGTGTTTGTATGTCATATTCAACATCACGAACAAATAAGATATCAGAGATAGCAAATATGAGAAATCAGCATGGAGGCCAGTGACTATGTTACGACAGATACTTTTAAAATGTCTTTCACTCCAGTCTCTTCAAACTGACTGAACGTTGTTAAGGCACTGGTTGAACGGAGATGGATGGAGTTTGCGGTAGAGATGACGCTGAGCTGCAGAATTTACCAACAGAAGCAAAAAGACTCCATTGCCTCCATGACGTGTGTCATAGCACTGTGCCAGAACAAGGGCGAAAATTAGCAAGCCCACTCGGGTGTCATGTTTCTGTCACTGCTGATCAGAGCTGGAGCTGATAAAATACCTTGGACCACTGCAGAGTCATTTGACCTTTCCCACTGAAGAAACAGTCAGATGTTAGTAGGTCTTGTGAATGCAGTCGTCTGACTGTGACTGTTTTATTTTCCATTTACATTGTATCCATTGATTGTAGCACTGGGGTTACATACTGTATGCACATTCTGCAAAATCTGAAAGCCCACATTAGCCACTTAATTTTACTTTCACTGTCTAGAATTAACTACATGAGAAAGTATCAGACAATTAATATGAGGACGCTTTTCCCCCTGTAAAGCAATGCTGTCATACAACACTGTACAACAATTAAAAAGTTTTGCTTGTCACATGTTCATGCCTTCACTCATGCTAGTTTGCTGCAGTTTATTAGATCAAAAGTAATAATTAGAAAATATAAAATCTCAACTAGATTACAGAATTATCAGATGAACACACTATTCCTGAACAACATTTATTAATTATGTATTGTTACCACTCAAAATGCATTGTGTGATATTGTATTTGATGAATAGTTATGATTTACGTAATAATTTGTTTTCGTTTGACCTTTTCTTTTCCATTACTCTGACCTCTCTTCTTTTCTTGTATTCATTTTCTGGTCTGCTAGAAATTGGATTTTACTGCCTTCTTCTATTTTTAAGGGCATGTTTTGCACACTTCCTGGGGTTCCTTTCTTTTTGAAGTTGGAATTGATTTCTGCAGTGAAAACAAATATATATTTAATTTCTTCAGACAGTCCTCTTTTCTTTATTTATTCAACGGTTTGTTTAATTGCGCTTCAGGGAATATATTGTACATTTCCACATATTTTGCTAACAAAAAGTACATTGCTCAAGGCATTTAATTATGTAAAACAGTATCATCCTCTGTTTGATTTCAGTTCTTTTCATCAGAAAATCTTAACTGAACTTTTGCCTGCATTTCTTACGATCATCCTGTGTTTCTGATCCTCATGGGGCATCCCTGACAGGCTGCTGTGTCTTTAGATGTTCAGTGCCTTTATGAAATGAGAGGAGGAGGACTGAATGCTGAACAGCTTCACTTAGCACAACACTGTGCCGGAGGGTGTTTATTCTGCTGTTACTATGGAGATATGCTCTCCACTCTCTGTTATGTAATAAAGTTTTAAAATTCATCTTTCGGAGGATGAAAGAGCAGGGAGCCTCAACCTCTTGAAGAGAGAGAGAGATTCAGGGAATATTGACAAAAGTGCTCTTGTAACCATCAAGGTTGTTTTTGATTAAAATCCTTGAGGATTCTGGCAACTTGCTTTCAAGTTCATTATCACCACATATTCACATCCGCTGATTGATGTTCATTGACCATAATCTATGAACTAATTTGTTCATTGATGTTTCAGAGGTTCGTGAAAACGCTTGCAACCATGTTTTATGCCTACAGCATACCACAGCGAAAAAATAACATGTGTGATCAGAGCCAGTGTGTTTGACAAGGATGAAGGAAACGTTCATCAGCTGCAAACAAATTTGGACCAACAACACATGGCTGTCATTTCCTCTTCCATGCACGTTGGAGGAATGCTCCAGGGAATATATGCAGCCCCGAATGTCTATGAGTGAGCAAGTTACACACTGGGTCAGTCAAATGCTGCATGACCTACCACTGTGGGTGCTACTGGATCTCACCTGATTGCTGGCTAGGCTCCACACCTGGACCCAATCAACTCATCTACCTGTGTATAAAAACTCAGACCTGCAGTCGTTCGCAGCCAGAATGTTCAGCCTGCTTTGCAGTAGAAAACTTGAGCCATTATTCTCTCATGTGCTTTTGTGCTTCCTGCTATCTCTGGACTAACCTGCTGCTTTAAAGCCTGCAGGGGTTGAATGAGGGGTATGACAACCTTAGGAGGATTACCTTAAAAGCCACTGCCTGTGGCCAACAACCAGATTTTGATATTATTTTTGGCCAGTTGTGGTATGAGCATGACAAAGCCAAAGACAAAGGCCCTGGGCAAGACGCTAGTTGTGTGCGTTGAGTGTTCAGTTATCCATCTTAGACCACTAAGCCACCATGATTCCCCCTTCCTATAAGTTGTTTTCACTGTGATGGTATCGCTCTCTCTTTCTTTGCCAGAGCAAATTCATAAATAGGTCTACTGTTCCACAGCAGAGTGGCCTTAATCTCTCTGTTACTACGGTTTAGTTGGCAAGTGAGTTATTATACAAATTACTTCCTTGGGTTCATTGTTTGCTCTTTGGTTTACCTTTCAGGTGTTTTCTTGTAATCATGCATGGCTACATGGTTATTTTTACATTCTGTGTTCACTCATAACCACTCAGTGTAGTCTTTGTTATAAAACATATGGAAAGCAACTTTTCAGTTCAAAATATTTCAATTTTGAGTCCTGAAATACTGAGCGTTCACGCACGTCATGCAAATATTAGGTGTTGGTATAATTGATGTAAGTCTCCTGGCATGTGCCATTGAATCCCTGCTGAAGATCTGAAGATGTAATTAAAATGGCAACAATCAAACCCAGAATGGTGGAAAACACGTGATGAAAATATGACTTTAATTTGAAGAACATTACAATCTCCTCATCACTGACGCAGACCCACACAGAAGATCGAAATCTTCGAATAAGGTTTTACTCATGATTCATGTATGCCACGATTTATTCGTTTTCCACTGCACATGCTTCCCCACCTCAGCAAAGTGTAAATGTTTTGTTTTTGTTTTTTTACATTTATATATATATTTTTTGGTAATTTTCAACATTTCCATCATTTTAGGCAGAAAGTTAAATATGCGTAAAAATGGATGGAAATGCAAAACCACCATGGCGGTTACATCTAAATGAAATAAAGTATTTACTCTGATTGATTCAGGAAATTTAAAACTTTTCATGCTCTTTGCATTTTGCCCACATCGTGTTGATGCAGAATAAGGTTGCTACAAAACATGGAGCCACTCATCAAAATGTATCGCCATAGCAGTAGTGGAGACGCTATCCATAAAAACGATTTTCTCAACATGTGAATTACAATTTTTTAATTTGATATTTGGACAAAGGTTCTCGACATGTTTTCATTAAAATGTGTCGGCTACCAAGCCAAACTAATGCCTCCTCACTGCATCGGTCTGACAGTCAGGTTTGCTGCGAAACAGATGGCTGTGTGTTTTCACACATGATATAACACACATTATCACATTTCAAAGAGTGGCTGCTGAGGGGAAGGCATCATTTAAAAGCTACTGAGCAGCTGTTCCACAAGGCGAAGGGTTAAAGGATTACTCATCAGTGCTTTGCGGACTAAGTGACTGATGCGCGTTCTCTTCGGTAACAAGAACAACGAGAAGGGAGGTGAAATGAGGACGAGCCTAAAAACTAAAAATCGTTCCCACTCCCTTATTCACCATCTTTGTTTCCTTTACACTATCACTCTGGGTTTAAGCCTCGCTACACAGCAGTGGGAAATGTGTTAAACAGAGAAGGAGTCACTGGGAGAGATCCCTTTTTATCTAACAGCAGGAACTCGCTCTCATACTCAGGAGAAGCAGCGGGAGGGAAGAGACATGAAGGCAGAAACTGCGCAGAAGGAGCCGGGTCACATGAGGCCAGGGTGTCTCTGAGGAACACTGGCAGGGTACAAGGCACGACTCAGGGGTGTGAATGGGATGGGTAACATGCAAAAAAATGATGGGGATGTGGGCAGAATGAGGAGGAGGGTAGTAGGCGAGACAACATGAGTCACAGAATCGGTTATTAGCCCACCATGGGGCTAATAACCCCAGATCTTATCGGAAGGAAAGTTCCAACCATGCTGCCAGCTACTGTGACGTATTTCATATGCCTCTAGAGTGTGTTGAGCCCGGCAGCATGAGGGCTGCACACACACACATGCTCACACACATACACACACAAACTGAAACAGATCTGGGATGGGCAGAGACTCTGGCGCAGAGAAACACTCAGGAGGCAGAGTAAAAATTCTAAAACAGCAAGGTCTTTACTTGAACAGTCCAGGGTCATACAAAGAATGGCAGTCTGACACAGGCAACAGCACAGGCAAAAATCCATGAATACAAACTACAAACCAAAGTAACATACCAGGGGTAGCACATACTGCAAGATACAAGGACAATCTGGCAAAGGAAAGTGGAGATAGTTAAATTTTAGAAAGTTGAGACAGGCTAGGGACCATGAATTTCTCATCGGCACCAAAGTCCACAAACCCAGGGAAACCCAAGAGGATTCCAGGTCAGCGTGAGTCAGTGGTCCAGAGAAAATGAGAGAAGATGTGTGTAACCAATTACCATCTAAATTCTGAAGAGATCTGTGCTTTACCGGGTAGATTTTACTCCTACAAAGTGCTTGCCATTCCACAGTCGATACACCTTGAGGTGATGCACGCACTAGGAGATACAAATCTGGGAACTGAGAATGGATGTGGTGCATATCTGGGTTGAACTGGTGGGAAACAGCAGTGCAGGTAAATGGCTGAGGTGAGATTACCAGGAAACACACACCACGCGAATGACGAAACCTCACGCACATTCTCTAATCACATAGCAGGATGGAGCAGCACATGAAAGATGATTGGGCTTTTGTTGCTGTTTATGTTGTTTTGATAGAAGTAGACCCATAGGACACTTGTCAGAGCACTGATAAACTTATCTGACCTCTTGCATGGTATTATATGATTACACTGGGATTACTTGGAAATAGGGCAATGATGAAAAGGTAAGAGATACTACAGAAATAAATGGAGCACATGTCCAGGGCAGTCCTTGAGCAGGACATTGTCAGCAACAACACCGGACTTGCACTGGTAAATACAGACGGAACAGCATCACGCACCAGGAGATACTCTGCTGAGACCAAGCCTGTATCTGACAAGGGATGTTTAATGTTGAATAACAGGACAGCGTTGTTCTTTTATTATGAGATTGCAATGCTTTACACACTGTTTACATATTTTAGTGAGCCATAAAATCTGTCAGATAGCCCGTAAAAAATGGGTCAGAAGCAACTCAGGGGTTTTACGAAATATTTTTCTGGGTTCCCAGTGTTAGGCCTCAACCCGCAGAATGTTGACAGACAGGAACTGTGAACACTTCTCACCAAAAGGAAGAATAAGATCTTAAGGGAAACTTGCAAGCGAAAACATACCACCCCACTTATGATGTGCATAGGTTTGTAGAATTTATTTAGTTTTAGATATACAACTTTACTTTAGTGATTTTATTGATGCTGCTTCTGCCTGTAGTCACCAAGGCCCCAGCTATCTGTACACCAATGACCACAACAGATACTATCATCCTTGACATATTTTTAGTGGAGTGGGAATTAATGTCCATCTTCTTAAATCAACTAAACTAAAAAAAACTTAACCAATGTAATGAAATGATTAGAGGTCACTGTTTATATTTCGAGATCATTCATTTGGCTGAATATTGTTAGTCTGTAATCTTGACACTGTGTGAACCCTGTGATGAACACATTAGGAATAACAGAGCTGTCCCTCCCATGTGAATGGTCACACTGTTAATATGTAACTGTAACCCAGAAAAGACCACACAACTAGGGCACATGTGGACTATCTGTCCAAGAAAAAAAAATATGGGCAGGCATACAAAGCTTTACAGTTATATCAAAGGCAATGCCAGGAATAAAATTGTACCTCTATTGGTTTTGTTGCTTGATACTAGAGTAGCTAAATACATACTGTACAATATGAAACTAGGCCAATATAAATAGGTATCGGGGAGTAGGACTCAGAGCATGGTGCAAACTGTTCCACGTAGTCAAGTAAAAATTTATATAACACAGAATAGTGATGGGAACCAACTGAATTCTTATTTTGTAAAATCTGTCCTCAGATGACTTGACCTCAGATAAATAGGTTGGATTAAGGTAAGCAAAGTAAACACATCACCAAGTTTGATATAAAAAAAGTCAGCAACTATAAGCCTGATCAAGGCAGCAGAAATAGCCCAGACAATCCTGCCACGCTGCATGCTCCTACTATAAATATGTAGCCTAATGCTGTCAGGATTATGGGTTGACCACTTTAGGTGTAAGGAAACAGATCAAAAGGTCACATCTCAAACCAGGGTTCTCTGAATGAAGGCCAACATTATAAAAGCACTCGTGCTTCTTCTAGTTCTGAGGCACCGTGTCGACAAAATAGACTGCTGAACGGCCCTGAAGTCTCTACACAAAAGGCTATGGTGACAAACAAACAAAATGTCTACATGTGTGTGAATGTTTAGTGAATGAGGTCGAAACTGAAAACGCCAGTTTCATAGGAGTTGAGTCTTTCTATGGAGGAAATGATAAAGGCAGCGCTGCGAACCGGAGAGGCCTTAAAGTGTGTCACGATACACAATGCGATTTGGAACGCACTCCTTTGTGCGTGTGCACGTGTATGTGCGTGCACTAACGCACTCGCTAACCTTTGCTGCCATTGTGTGGATTCACCCCTGTTTGGACATGGTCATATTATTATTTCGCTTTCGAGATCGGCGTATGTGCCTGTGCCGTGTTTGTGTCTGTGCTGTGTTTGTCCATTCTAAACATTCCTTGGTTGTATCAACAACCTCAGCGAGTACATTTTGTGTTTGTTGATGTGCATTACCCAACCTTTATCAGTCAGTAAAGTCATCCAAAAGTAGCTGTCTTCACTATGTGCGTAACGTGTCATCTGAGTCGGCCGTGTCATCTCCGCGTCACACAGCTTGCCTGGAAGCACTGTTGGACGGTAAGAATGAAACTTCCCAGTGCTCAGGTGAGTCATAGGAGCAACAGAAACAGAAAATAAAACATCTGAGGCACCTGATGTGGAATGTTTCAGGCTGAAACATATTAGTTTCTTGCTAAATTTTAAGGATTTTTCAAATTAATCTTTAATTTGTGGCTTTTGAGTGTCCTGGTCTCACATAGCACCCGAGATGGCATTCTCCCCGCACTCATTAAACCCAGTATCAGGCTCTGTTTTGGTTCTACAAAACATTGTGTGTTGTAGAATGAAGCCTCAAACTAGATACTTGTTGACAACCATCCACAGTAGAGTAGATGGCTCTTACAAAGTTCTTTAACTTGCAAATCACCTAAAAAATGGCCTAAACGCATCATAAAGACAACCTATTTCTTTTTGTTTTAAACATTTACTAAGGAGGCTTGCTAATTTGCAAATGAGTATCAACCTTCTCAGCAGAAACTGAAAGAGGAAGACAAAGCCAGACAAACTGAGTGTTTCTATTGTGGGTGTGTCCTGTCTGTTTGTAGCATCTAGTATTTGAACAAAGGAGGGAGTAACAGTCACCTTAACACCTTTACCCTTGGTGAAAATCTCATATGGGCAATTGCATGGCATTAGCAGACATATGCCATGCAATCTCGCCTCTTCACATTTTGACTGGAATTGGAAAAAAAACGTTGATGCTCATTACCTGGGCCTATCTCCACACTATCCCTTTAAACCTCTTCTCTCAGCTCTTAACACGCATGCCTCTGGATAATGATGTGTCTTATCAGCGTGCAGCACATATAGCAAACAGTCGTAACATGCAGAGCAGGCAAAATACATGTCAAGATTCTGAGAAGTTCCAAATCATAAAGGGGGAAAAACATATTACAAGGGCACACTCTAAGGTCAGAGGTAAACACAAAGTTGAGATGAAAGCAAAGGGGAATGGGCGTAACATATGAAACAAACAACTTGGACCCAATAAGTTGTAACCTTTGACACACCCTTATCTGTTCTGGGTTTGACATTGCAGTTTGTGCTTATAGAAACCCTTGTTTCTGTACATAAACATACAAATATATATATACATTTCCACTAAAGTTTGCCATATCAGCAGCCATGTTTGCCATGATATTTTATGAAAATCACATGTTCAGTTGAGAAATTCCTGGTCCCTGCAAACTTCATGCCATTTTTTGTCATCTATGTAGCAGGACACATGTAGAGATTGGTTGGGCTAGGGCTGTAAAGCAATGAGCTCATTAAAGGAATAGTTTGACAGTTTTTAAAATACACTCATTCACTGTCTTGCTCGATAAATACATTAATGTTACACTCACATGTGCCCAGTTAATGTGAAGCCGGACCCAGCAGGTGGTTATCCTTTTTAGAATAAACTCAAGTTTAGTTGTTCTTGTTTGTTTAATCTGTGTTGATAATGCAGTGTTAAATTACAATTTGCGGCCTTACAGGGGGTTGGGCTAGTGAGATTTTAATTAGTTAGCCTTTCGCTCCCAATGGATTGTATTTATTTATTGAATCCAGAGCAATATCATACATCATAAAATTAATCTCCAAGGTAGAGGTCGGTAGAGCTGCTTTCCTTACTTTCTTTTTTCTCATCATCTTCTTATGAATTTCGACTTTTGTGTTAAAATGGTAGTTGACCAAATGTTAGCGTGTTAACATGTAGGCCAACAGGTAGGCATTTCACTCTGTGCTAGAAAGCGAATAAGCGCATTTAAAAACACAACAAGAAAAACACAAAACACAAAGTATATTTCCTGTTGATCCATCTCCAGGTCTTTCTTTCTGCTTAAACTGCAGAAATGACTGGAATGTATGTTGTGTTCAAGCATGTCTAGCTGGCTTGCTGTTTATGCAAATACTATGTATATGCATGCTCCTGTAGGGAAATACGAGTACACGCTGCGCCCATATACACCTGAAACATTATGGTATACTTTATGGGAATGACACAACAAAACACAACAAAATTTGTGCCCAGTTCAAGCGATGCTGTATACTGTGTGGTGTCTGGCTGGTCTGTGATCTCGGGCACAGCTGGCCTCCTTGACTTTTTGTGCATCTGGCTAAGAATAATGCATCAGATAGAACCTCGTAGAACCTCTATAAATATATAAATATAAATAAATAACCTCTGTAAATAACATTTAGAGAACACACATTTTACATTTTCAGTAGCCTGAATTTATTTAGCATATGTCTGAGATGATCAGATTAATGTCAGAATTATAACCTGTCAGTCTTGACATGACATATTCATGCTCCCTTTGAGGGGGGAAAAAAGGATCTTGTGTGCCCGCTGAACTGAATGTTATGTAATAACCATTTGAATTAGCCTGAAAGTTCTGAAAGTGTAACTTCTTTACAGCAGCAAACACAGTCAGACATCAGACTTTTTCCAGCAGTGCGCAAAAAAGTCATTTTGAAAATAAGGCTGCAGATGAGTCATGCATGCATCAGACACATATTACAACACCCTCTGCTCCTGTTTTGTTGTGATGTTTATGAGAGCAGACCGTCCTGGTTTTTGGGACGTGAGAGGTGTGCTTATTCAGTATCACCACTTGACCTCAATTCACTCCATCTGCTGAAAGTAAATCTGTCACCTTGTTTGAACTTTATGGATCCCCTGAGCTAGGGGCCCACACTGAACATCCAATCCTCCTCCACCCGGCTACAACTGCTGAAGCCCATTGTGCAATAAATTTCCATGCTGCTGGAATGTGAACTGATATCTCAATTCATAACAGCACAATTTAGGTGCTAGTGTCATTCTCTCATATTATGTAATGGCCCGGAGGGGGTGGGGTGGAGGGATAGGGGAATGTTGTGCCAGGTGGTCTGCAAATGCACCGGAAAATTACTCAACAACCGTGAATCCACGAAGACCCAGTGATCATTTAGTGGGTGAACGTGCCTTTCCTTGTCCTGTCCTCCTTTCCTGTCCTCTGTCCCCTTCTCACCCCTCTCCTCTTGCTTTCATGTCTGTCCAGTCACATCCTCTTTTACTTTCTTTTTCTGTCTTGTCCTCTTTTACCCTTTCCATTCTTATCCTGTCCTCGCCTCACCTTCTCTCCTTCCTCTTGGCTTCAGCCTCTCAGATGGTGAAACCACTCGCTCCGCGTCATGGGGGAATCCTTTATATAAAAACACATAAAATTTGGTCCATAAACAATGGATTTCATATACAATTTTTATAGTAATCCAGTAGTATATGTACTATATGTCTGTGCAGCAATAAAATTTTATATCGAGGTGTTTTCTTGGACGTACATTTAACTGCAAATGCTTCTGCCAGAACAATTCCCATGTAAACAACAGAGTCATTAAAATATGTGATGGTCTGTTAGAGATGAAATGAGGACATGTTCTCAAAAACATGTTTGCTCTTGTAGTGGTATCCCATCATCTGCTGTCTCCCATGCTCCCCCTCTGCTGGTCTTTCCCCACCCTCCCGAATCACAATCGCAGGCCAGAGTTTTTGGACCCAAAAGGGACTCTCTGAGCCAACAGTGGGGACATGACCCCAGTGCTAATTCCTTTGTTGATGGTGATGTCCTTTATTGATGTGGCTTTCAAGCAGTGTCACCACAGCGGGCAATCAATTCACCTGAACTGAACCTGAAAAGTACACAAACAACAGCCATGGGAAAACACTCAGATCTCTGACGTAATAAAGTTGGTGGCGTCAATAAAAAGACGTCAATAAAAATGATCCATTCGGACAATGCATTTGTAAATGATTTGAAGTGAAACATTCTAATACTCACCTGAAAAATGTAGCAAATTCAACCTTAGGCCTAAGTCATGCTCTGAATCACTAACCAACAATGTTTGGAAGATTTCATTGATTTTTAGGCCATCGTAATGTGGGATTAAGTGGCAGGGGTGAGATTAATGGCAGGGGCCTTTGAGCTGTGTCTGCCCTCTGCTGGAATTTATGAAGAGTGCGATTTATTGTGGTGATGCCCACTTCAGACAAAGCTACAAAACATGTAGGCTGTGTCACTCCCTCATTCAGCTTGATTAGCATCCGGGCAAAGGGGGCAGCTGCATGTGTGCTTTTACTCTAATTGAAAAGTTGTTTGGGAATGGGGACCATTAAATCACATAAGCAGCTGACATGAAGGTTATACTTTAGCGTTGGAGGAGGAGGGAGTAGGTTCGCTGGTGGTGGTTGGGTTTAGGGGTAGGGGGTGGGGGTTGGGGGGTGGGGGGGCAGTTGGGCTCCGGTGAACAAATTTTCTCCTGGGAACCCTTGCAAGTTAATCCATCTACCTTGTGCCATCAGTCAGTGCTTACTCCTAATATAACAGTTGTTTATTGTATCGTGAGCAGTAAATTCAGGGATTGGCTCAGAGACAAATATGACAGCATGCAAAGGAGTGAAGCACCTCCCAACCTCTGTGTTTGCCATCTTAGCCATTTCACAGCAGGGGAGGGACCACCAACCCATTTGCAAACTTTTTTTTGTTGGGCGAAACAGGGCACATGCAACAGCTGACATTTTCGCGGGCGAAGGTCGAGGTCAAATGATGTGGTCACTTGTAGCACAATGTCCTTGTTTGATCTGAGATAACACTATCCTGTCAAAATTCACACTCCACGGCAGAAAGACATTGGCTACAGCAAGCTGTTATTAGCAGCATTTCATCTCAGTCGAAGGTTGTGACTTTTAAAGACAACTCATCACACACTGCACACAGATGAATGCTTTCTTTAATGTTCAATTAAGACACAACTTCATCAGTCTATCCCAGACCAATGTTTTTCTGATGGCCTGTTTATTTTTCTATTGAAGCAATTTTTTGTCTCCTAGAAATTATGCCCATGAAATGCTGTTTTCCCAAATTATGCTGTTGTCACCAATGTAATCACTGGCTTGATAATGCTCAGATGCATATTTTTTTCTTTGAACGACCAGAAGGTGATGGTGGGCGTACAGAGCACAGGACTGAGTGTTCACATCTGGACACCCATCTGTGGTTTCCTGTCATCTCTCTACATTTGGCTCATAAAAAAACAAACAAAAAGTAATGGTGGTCACCCCCATGCAATTGTAAGAATGTCATCAGTCCCAAAATTGTGAAACTACAAAAAACTTATGAAATATAATGTGTCTGAAGATTGTAATGAGATACTCAAAAAGTAATCATCCAGTGATCAACCTTTCGCCTTTGCCACTTTGAAAGTTTTACATTTGTTTAAGTGCCTGTAAAAATGCCTAATGATAGGAGTATATTATATAAAAACCTCATGTTGTATTTTACATAGGGGGAACTCTAATGGGAGTTCATCATGGGTTGTGAGTGCTGGAAAGAATTTATATGTGGCTGGGATACAAATTCTTTCACATATGTTTCTATAAAATCTCACACTTTATATGCGGAAAGCCACACATAAATCCCTTAAAAAAGGTTTAAGAGGAGCGTACTGCATGTTCAGCTGGCAACCGAGACCCATCAGTTCAGCTTTGCTCACCGCTAAATGTTTCACAAAATAATCGTTCACACGCTTTCAGTGCTTGCAGGTGACACTTCAGCTCTCGGGATGCTTCGATGATCACTTTCATTCATCACAATGCAAAATTTTGCTTTTGGATACTTTTGCTTTTGAAGAGGAAAAGGTCAACATTTTTAGCAAACAGTTGCAGTAAAAACAAGAAGAGTCCTTGTTCATTCACTGGCCTATCTACTCTGGCTACTGATAAATGAAGAACAAGTTTTTGTTGACAAAAATGATCACAAACAAGAACATTAGTAATTGGAGTTAGTCAAAGGCATGACGGACAGATAGTGACACTTAGATTCATCACATACATGGAAAATTGTAAAGCTCAGAGTGGAATTAACAAACTTTGATTTTGCTGCTGCATATTTCCTAACCGTAACAAATGTATGGTTCTATTATTAGGAAAGGATCGGGTTGTGCTGTGCACCCAGTGCATTCAGATATAAATAAACCACAGCATAAACTGTCAGTCATCTAATTTTCCAAATCAGTGCATTGCTGGAAACTACAGGTCGACACAGGAAAGAATGTCAAGACTGAGTAAATACCGACCAATGACTCATCCCTATGTGCTCGTAGCAGGATTTTAGGTCAGCACAAGAACTGTAAGAAACTGCTGGCACATTCAGGTGAGTCAGTGCGCGTAATCACATTCTCTCTGTGTTGACACTATATAACATTACATCCCAAGGCACTGCAGGTAAACTGATTTTGTATCACCAAAGCTGGTACAAACTGGAGCTACTTATTTTCATGAAATCACAGTCATGAGCACTGACCTGATTTCTGGTAATTATTTTTGTTCAAACAGAGTGAACATTATAACGTAACCTATTAACATTAGTAATCCAGATTTAAAAGTCACATAATAAGGGAATTTGAATAGTTTACTTGCTTATATTCAACAAATATTTGTGTTACAGGGTTTTAGCCAAGATTTGAAAGGAATGATTGGATTGACGTTATATATACAGTACTTGTACTGTACATAGGAACTCATAAATGTCATTTTACATACCTTTTGGTAACTAATGTGACCTTCCCTTTTAATTAGCTTGTGTTAATCTATCCATGCAGATTAGCAGCATTTCATTTCAGTCTGAGGTTAGGATTTTTACAGACAATCCATCACAAACTGTACACAGATGAATGCCTTCTTTCATGTTTTAAGGTACAGTTATTTATTTTTGATTTGGTATTGTCACATGTCAATGATAGTGAAATATTGAGAAGAGCGCAGCCATTTGGATACGACCCTTGAATATTTTATTGTTATGCAGCTGAATATCAGGATTTCTCAGGAGCAGTCCCACCTGTATTAAAGACACACATAGCCTGCTCAAAAAGGCAGAAGAAAGACATCTGATTTTTTTCTCCAGTGCTCATGTCAAAATAATGCATCCAAAAAGACCAGCTTGTCCCCCTCACACACAATTTTCAATTAATTGCAATTAGCAGTGGCTGGCTGGCGAAAAGAACAGCTTTGCCGTTGCTGTCCTTCGTGACCTCTCATGACTCTCTCTCTGCCCAATCACATACAATCATAACACTACACACAAACACACGTTGTGTTCACAGATGAGTGGCACAAGTGTGAAAAACTGTGCACGCGAAATGAAATTCAAATCATTTACAGACAGTCATTATAAAAAAGAAAAAGTCAATAAATTTGAAAAAGCTGCAACCACCCATTCACAGGGGTGGCCTCTGGTCTGGAGTGATTGGTATCAACTGGGAATTAATCAGCTTTGTCTGACCCGATTATTGTAATATTGAAAGAATTTAAACTGACACAGCTTTTCATGTGCCCCACATGAAAAGAGTAGCTCGAGGATTACGGCTAGAACACAAAAAGTGTGGCTGGTTATCGGAAACACATTTCCCCCAGAATCTTCCAAAAGAAAAAGGTTGATGGGAAATCCTGTCTATTTTCCCGTCCACCCTCCTGAGCTCCAAGTTGTTATTTTCTCCTTTCTGCTTCAATGTCAAAATGTTTACATTCCTCCATGTAATCGCTGTGCTGAAATACAGTTTTCTCACTTTCAGTTCACAAAGCCAGTGCATTTCTTAGGTTTTGTGGTTACTTGGCAAACCTTTCTATTTCGGGTCTACTCAGATGCATGGTTTATATTTTCATGAACCTAAGGTACCACATAAAACACACAAAGTTTTAATTTACAATGCAGAACAAATAATTTTGTCATCATCCCATGAAAATGTCAGTGTTCCATTTGAATGAACAAAACATATTTTTAAAATCTCTGCCTGGATGATATTTTTATGCTTTTGTTATGCTTTTCACAGCAGATTATTAAGACATGCACACATTTAATAGTATGTGCAGCCCCCCCCAAAAAAAAAAAAAAGGAACATAAATAAATTGAGAAAGACATTCAGTCTTGCTTTGTCACATGTGACCCGCAGGCCTGGAGTTTGACACACAGCTTGAAATATTATGTCAGCTGGTGCTTTATTTCAGTATATGTATTATGCATTGTTAATTTAACTCAAGCTATTTAAACTTTCTGACTGAACAATATGTTCATTTGATGAAATTTGGATAATCTTAATTTCATTCACAAATTTATGATGCAAGATTCAGATGTTAGATTAGAGGTAAACATAATAATCCATGTGGGTGAGATGAGAAAAACAATAATTCAAAGGCCCAGATATTGAAGGTAGAGTTAAACTCATATCTTACCCCTTTGTTGTCATACTGATACCATCCCCTTTCATCTAAAGTTGTCCACAAAAATGTCAGGATGCTCTTACCCCGTGTGCTGCTTTTGCCATAAATTCGTACAGCACTTCAAAAGCCTTTCAGTCTGTGTTTCTCTCTCTGATGTTTAAACTTGTGCAAGCCCTTTGGTTTTCCGATTTCCTACCTTTACATTTTACCATTTCTTTGATGTAAAATACTCAGTTTGATGAAGCAGCTTTGAGAGAGGTTTTGTTCTGCAAACTGGAGTCTAGCCCTAGTCCACACCTGTCCTGGTTTAACCTCAGTATCACAGACTACTTTATAATATGAAAGAGGTCTGACCATGAACATAACAAAAAGACAACGAAACACATTTTTCTGATTATGAATGTATGAAAATATTGAAATATTCTCGGCTATAAAATTACTTAACTGCAGAAGATCTCAGAATGCATGAGTCATTTTTGTTATTCTAGTTGATCCATTATTCAGTCTTTTGTAGAGCATAGTGCTGTCCACCGTTACGCTCGCTGACTCACTAGGTTAGTGCACCATTACCTTGAAGGCTCTGTCAAGTAGAATAATTGTAATGATGATAACCACTTTTGTTTGTTTATTTGTTGTTGTTGTTTTTTTACAGGTAAGTCCCATAGAATTGAGCAGGCTATGTTTCATCCATATTGGCCAGAATGAATTGAGGTGCATGGACAGAAATGTACGATTTTACATATAAATTGGGGGGCTGAAGCTATTGTGGAACTAAATTTCAAAAAAGCCAAAAATTTAAATGAAAACAACAAGAGAATGATGACTGGTAAAGCTTGTTAATGATGCTCCTCTCCCACAAAGGCGACTGTGGATCCTGCTTTGTGTTGTTTCTACATGGTTGTACATGGTAATTTTGTGGACCTCCAGTTCTCTGCAATTTATGGGTCCTGTGCATTTCTTCCCTAATGAGGCTTAGGGTTGGTGGTCTCCTAATGAAAAAGTTTAGAGGGCCTGTCTCTGGCAGAATGCTATTTACAAAATAAAGCCCTGTATGCTCAGATATAGCAGTTACACAAACAGGCAAATTGAACAAATTGTGAGCTTTAATCAGGTCAGATGAAGGTTCATTGAGCGAGCTTAATGCAAGTGGGACTAACCCCCCAAAACAAATTAATTCACTCAAAGTCAGTCAGCAATGCTGTTTCTGTCTGGCTGTGCCAAAGAAGAATGGTGATGAAAATTAGGAATAATAAGGCCCCTCTATTTGTTCTCACGTCCCTGTAAAGAATAAGAAAGATACTGCTCACTGAAATTGTCAGACAGCAACAGGATGGCCTGGTTACACAGAGGTAAGAGTAGAAAGTGTTAAGTGGAGCAGAGAAAGTTTTGGAGCATTTACTGCCTTGCTGACATGCAAAGAACGCTGGCACTGGTTTTATGATGTAAGCCTGCCGTGTCGAAGCATTGTATTAGTGGAATGTCTGGTTGTGTGACCTCTTTTACTCCTAGGTATGTTAACCCCATGGGCCTCCCTGAAGGTTAGCCTGGTCCCAGACATCTGTGACCTGACTTCAACTTTGAGTATGTTATTCATGGTAGTCATTGGCCATTTAAATGTAAACTTTTCACTGTGTATGTAGAGTGTAAATGCAGTAAAAATGGAAAGTTCCCAACAGTCACAACATTTGGCTGAAATTAACTTACCTACTGTGTGAAAAATGAACTGCACTTGCGTAAAGGCAGCATAAACAGCATTCAGTAACATTCTGTCTCGGTTACCAGCTCATCGGGGGAATTGATTTATAGACTATATTCATCTATCTATAATCCTGCATTGAAACATTTTCAGTCGTCTAATGATGAAAATTTGACTAAAACTAAAACTTGACACTTGATCTGCTCTTCTTTCCTCAGTTTGGGAGCGCTGGAACACCAGGACGAGAGGTGCCCCCTTTTTCTCCTTATCCCTCTCTTTCTATTTCTAACTTTGATCTCATTTTCTCAGCTATCCTTCCGGAGCGTAATGTTTTCTTTGCCTCTCACTTGGGTTCAGTTCCAGCTGTCAGTGGCTGAGCACAGACAAGGTGCTCCACATGTTCTCCTGTTGGAGCCTTTGTCTCCCTCCCGGCTGAGCTGGTCACACGGTCCTTCTCCTTGAGTTGCACTTTGAGCTGGCTCACCGTCCTCCGACATGTCTCTCATTTCTTTCAGCTCAGGGCTCCTCCAGCTGTCACAGTGCCTTGACCTCTTTCAAATCATTCTCAAAGCTGTAAGATCACTGCTGTAATCCCGTCTTTGTCCCTCTGCCAGGCACCTGCCATCCTTTCACGCTCACTTTGGTCTTACATCACTCGACGAGTTGACTTTCCTCTGTAACGTACTGATGACCATTTGTTTAAGTTGTATTGTTTTTAAAGCATTTAAAACACTCATATAGATAGGTTATTGTTTTTGTACCGTTTCTTTTGACTTGTCAGTTTGCACATTATCCTCCAACTTTTGACCCCTCTACAAAATGTTTGTTTAAGATGTAAGCTATAATGCATTGCTTTAATTTTAATCGTTTAAGTACTGCTACTAAGAATCCCTGATGTGTAGTCTTACTTTTTTGTGTTTTTAACGCATGTAAGTGACAGAACTCTTTCAAGTCATGGAAAAGGAGGACATTGGGTTGCTGAAGCAACAGACAAAATGAGAACTGAACATTAATATATACTGCATAACATCCCACCACGAACAAAAAAATGAAAAATGATTAAATACACCCAGGCAAACACACACAGGTACGCATAATTATTGAGACGCATGACCAAAAGCCTATTTCCTTTCTCATGATGCAAATGAACCAACTTATGCCTAACGGTGCCTGTTGTTGTCTTCTCTGTTTCACATCTGATCCACTGGTGTGGCCCGATATAACATTGTTGGTGAGGATGGAGAAAATCAATTTCCCTCCCACACTATTAGCTGTTGAAAACCTATCAATAATAGTTCGGTCAAATAGAGTATGATCATCTCTGTGCACCACAATTAAACTCTTTATATCAGAGGTAATGGTACGGGCACTGAGACAAATGGGAAATATCAACACCTGGTACATAGCACATACCAGACACAACAGTCCGAAAGCCTGGCACAGTGACCAAACTTTAACTTGCGGACTCAGAAACAGCATAAAATCCAACTGCACACCCATACAGTCTCAAACACGATAGGCAGTACCGACTTCAGTCTGAAAATGCGAAGAGCTTACCCCTGATGATCACAGCGAGAGCTGGTCCAGGCTTGGTGTTGAAATAATTTCATTATATATTAAATGATTTAATTATTGTCAGTCAGTTCTCATTTAAAAAGTATCAGGGACATGGGGACAAAGAGTTGAGTCTGCGTGTTACCAGTGACATCCTGATGCCAGTGGCTGAAAGAAGAAGAGACTCCTTCTTCTTCTTCTTTTGACGTTGCTGCAGCCGAACCGGACAGTGCACAATTACTCTGGCGCATTTCTCCTCTTCTGAATTTTCTGCCTTAGCTCAGTGATAAACTCAGTTAAACTTCAAATTTTTCATTTTCATTTCATCCTCGTGTATCTAAGTCTCTGTCTTTGCCCTGGTCCTTTTGTCACTCACTCTCTCGCATGCTTTTACATCTGGGAACCAAACACTTGATTCGAAAATGAATGAAGTTACTGCTGTATGAGAGCAAGATATTTATATGTGGCAATATAAAACCTCTTGGCCAGGTCACTGACCTTGTTTCCTTTTCTACGGTATCTCAAAGGTATTGCATTTGTAACTCTCAAGTGGGACTTACAGCACCTGTACAAACACTGTCGAAATCTAGTGAAAATCACCCATTAATCTGTCACGGCGAGAAATAATTTGGGGTTTGCTAATCCATTAAATGATACTTCATGGAGATGTTTTAGCATCAGTTTTAAATTACTTTAAACCCACAGAAGACTGCAAAAAGAGCTATTTATGTTGTTTTGACATACAGTATCTCCTGTGCTCTGAAGCATTGTTTCATTGTTTGATGTGATAACACAGTCACCGTTGAGCTTGCCTCTTTGTCATTCTCTTGCTTTGTGAGTTGGTCAACTAGACCACAACAAAGACACAAAAGAGAGCAAAGATCTGATTTATAATCAGGGCACCGTCTCCAGAGGAATGTCACCCATTAACCTTTCCAGTTTACATCTTCTATGTCCGATACAGTGCTTGATGAGCCATGAGAACTCCATTGTATGTTTTTTGTTGCAATCAAAATTTGTCTTTTTCCCCCTCCTATTCATTTATAAATCCATTCCATTAAAAATTACTTGAGGGCTTTAAGGATGAACATAGGGGATGTTGTGACATTTACTGCCTGTCCTCTCATAAAAATAAAAGCATTCATTTTTATTTGGGGATTCAGCATTAATGAAATAAAAAAAACAAACAACAGAAATACAAAGTAAAAATATATAAAATGGGGTACTTAGTAATAAGAAAGCTTCAATACTATTCCTTCAGCCCTTACAGGGACTATTTGTCAGGTAATGTGTTTTCTTCATTGGTTGTGAATTAATGTGTATGGCTCTTCTTGTTTATTCTATAAGTATTGACAATTAAGTAACTGTAACTGACAGATCATGAATCTAAATTGTTTATGTTTCACAGCAGACAAAATAAGATTTTTCTTCTCTTAGCTCCTTGTCAGTCATGAAATATGTATGTCGTATTTTTTAATGTGTATTACTACAAGCGAATGAATGAATGAATGAATACTCTTGACCGTTGGGAGGTGGTGGCTCAGTAACAAAAAAGGCATGGGAATGTACAACCACATAATGACCAAACAAAAGCATCACGACAAAATGGAAGCATTTGCAGGAGAATTGATATATTCTGTAATTAATTGGGTCCAGACTTGTATTTTGATGTTGAGTGGAGGTCTGCTTCAAACGGGAGTTTGAAGCTGCGCCGAGGGAAACAAAAGGTTGTGGCCTCATGCAGTCATCCAAAAGGATACAAGGCTCCTTTGTCAATAAGCCCAATGTCCTCCTGAGCTCTGCTGGAACTACGGGGTTCATGTGAGTACAGCAAACCGCCCCTATCCCCTCACACCTCCAGGGCTCCCACCAGATTTGGTCCTTTTTTTCACTGGGAGGGTAACACTGCACAACGTGTACCGAAGAAGTTTCCGCTGTTACCCCAGATGAACTGTAGAATAACGATTGTAAAGTAAATGCTAATGCACAGCATGCTGTGGCACAATAAATGAATATCAAGTGGGTTTAGTTTTAATCGGCTAAAAAGACTTAGTTTAATAGCATTGCAACACGACATCAAGAACTCCTTTTGTAATTTGCTGTTCTGTTCATGACTATGCACAAATGAATGATTATCAATCATTTATCATCACAACACGGTTCAGATATTCTACATTACTTCTAGATACATGTATCAGTGATTGGGCAAGTTGTACAGAAAAGTACAATTATCTATAAGTGCTTATATCCAGTACAGAGTCATAAGGAGCCTGGAGATTTTCCTAACATACATTCAGCAAGAGGCAGCATATCCTTCACGTCCATGTGTAGACCGTATGCGTATGACTCACACAGACATTGGGAAAACATGGAAATACAGCCATACAGGAACTCCCCAGCCATTTTAACTCCAGGTGACAGGACTAACCACTTGATTGTAGTTTAGCAAAACAAAATCTTGGTTAAAGTTAGGTGTAAGGAAATCCCTGGTTGCAGGGAAATAAAACCTGACTGTTGGTAGGAACCGGGTA
This sequence comes from Psettodes erumei, assembly GCA_016785225.1. Lineage (NCBI taxonomy): Eukaryota > Metazoa > Chordata > Actinopteri > Pleuronectiformes > Psettodidae > Psettodes > Psettodes erumei. The sequence goes on along the minus strand of JAFBJZ010000873.1, from coordinate 43,664 downwards.
ACAAATAGTGGTCTTGTACACATCGAAGTTAAACATCATCATGACCCATCCATCCACCCACACCTGTATATAAATAGTATAAAAAAGTAATCCATCAGTCGCTTAGTAATCCATTCAATAGAAAAAAATAAATATGTCTGTGACTATCTTGCAGATACATTCAGTATCAGCATGTTCATTAAAATCATCCAGCATTTTGTGGATTACAAAAAACAGAAATGCTGTGCCATCATATCTCTCTTAATTTGTCTTTTCTTTTACAAATAGGTAGAATGTAAATGCAATTTTGAAATGAGAGGATTGTAGTATTTATTGAGAATAGCAAATACATATGCTCCATTCCTCAAAAGAATAATGAGCAACACTGATGAAGTCCTCTATAACACTCCATCTGTCTCCCTTGTTTCACGTTTAAGCTGCACACGTATGGTTAGGCACAATACAGGTTGCAGCTTAATGACCTTTGTGTTGTATTAATTAGCAGGAAATACAAAAAAAGACAACATAACCTCTTGATTATAATTTTTAATTTTGCCAATGATACATCATTTTTCAAGCTTCTGTTATTCTGTAACTTCATCAAACACGATTCATGATGCAAATCTACAGACTGAAACCACTGCATTTTCGCTGCAGAGAAGGTGTAACAATTTCATCATCTTTTAAAGTGTGAGCACGTTTTAAACTGTTATGTTGTTTAGAATATCCCAGCTAAATAAACTGAGTATGGAATTTATGGACCATCAATATCTGGCTCGACACATGGTTTAAATATTTTGGGTTTCCTTCCTCTTGGTTTCTCTTGCCAAAGTGTCGTCAGAGTCAAGAATCTCCTGCGTGTTTGTGTGCGACTGACCTGGTGTGAACCCTTCAACATAGCGGCAGGCTGTCAGAGTGAGTAGGCGATCAGAGATGCCAACATCAAGGCTGCTGTAAGGCTCGCTCCCAGTGCTGCGTGACGGCTCCTTTCATTCACCTCACTTGCACTCTTACATCTCTTCTTTCTGTTTTTCTTTTCCCCCCTCTCCCAGCCGTGCTTGTCCTTGCCTGCTGCTGTGTTTCTCGTTGTGTGTTTTCTCTGTTCTCTGTGTGCCTGCTCATTATCTTTTCCTGCAAACGGTTCTTCTTTCTCACTCGGTTTCTCCCTGTTTCTTCATGCACTCTGCAGACCGCTGCTTGGTTCAGTTTAGGTGACTTCCTCAAGCACATCTTGTGCCCTGCTGCCGCTCTTAAACACAGACAGGTTGGTAGATGATGCAGCAGAGCAGCTGCTTCTCCAGCCACTATTAATACTTATACTTATATAATCAGTATTACTGATATATATTATAGGTTATCTGGGGTATGAATCCCTTCACCCTCTGCATACTGTTGTGGGTATTCTGGCTTTCTGGTTCATAAGACAATGCAATAGCCAGAGCTGGAGAAAATGCTCTCCATTGGATTATTTTGGGCCTTAAAGCAAATAAAGGAGCTTTAATTTGAAGCCTCCACTGCCCCAATCAACCCTTATTAACATACTGTATTGTTTTAGAACTAACAGTAGTGATATTTCATATCTAGTATGTTCTTTTTGCCTCATACCATTGATCAGTTTAGTCCCTTTTAAGTAACTTTGCTCCTACAAGTTTCTGTTTTGCACATTTTTATGTGCAGTCCTAATCAATAGGCAACTTATTTTATGTTGCCCCTGCTTACTAAAGCCTTATTTACCTGGGCTCTGCTTGGGGAGCATTCTCATACTGAATAGCTGCTTTTTAAATTGTCGCCTACCTTCGTCCTGAGCTGTTCGGTCTTCCCACAGTGTCCTGTCAAACTTTGATGCCGCAGGACACTGTCCAGCCTGTGCATCTGTAACCTGTGTAGCAAATGACGTTAGGCTACAGTAATCACAAAAACTAAAAATGAATTATGTGATTATACCTAAGAGTCTTTCATTGTCATGTTTTGCTACATCATGTGGTGTGTACTGTGGCAGTGGCGTATGCTTTTAACAAACTGGTTTGTCGAGTATGCTGTGTGACCATGGCTAAAGAAGAATGGCCAAAAAATCAAAGTGGGGGAAAGAGCCTGCAATTGTAGAGGACGGTAAGACTCAATGCACATGAAAACTACTTTAAAAATGAAAAAAAAAAACCCAGAAAATATCTGCCTTGAGTGGGTTTGAATGTTGGATTGTTGGTTAGAAAGCTTATCAAACTCAGACCCTGCTATTCAGACATCAGGAAAGCCATGGGAGGAGAAGGGAGTCATACGCTGTTCAATGACGCAAGAAGCACTTTGTGGTTTTGGCTAAACATGATAATGTGAACACGTCCTGTCATATGTTTTAAGGCAATACTGGAGATCAAGACCATGATCCCTCTCCAGCCTTAACCGTGTGGTCTGAGTATCTAAACATAACCATTATCATTAAAAAAAACAAACATGAATCACAACTGGCCAATGCCGAGAAATAAATATGTTTTTTGGACACATTCAGTAAGAACATTTTGTGAGTTTGTGTTGACAAAAAAATGTCTTTGAAATGGCTTTACATTTCTCTCAAAATGTAATCACTGTTGCACATTAGTAACATACAGTACAGCATCAACATCATCATCGACATTAATTCCCTTGAGGCTGGGCTGCAATCTCATACCTGCACAGTTTAAATTCTCACTTGACTTCAAGATGTGTCACGGTCTTGAGCTTTTATAGGAAGCTTGTGTTCAATGGGTTGTATTAAGTGAGACTGGCTCAGTGCCAGTGTTCCAAATGCCAAAGATGGTTTATTGTGTGTTGATGTGAGAGAGAAGAGAAGAGAGGTGGTGAATTGATCTATGCGAACTTCCCTTTAAATACTCAACTCTTCTTCAGTGTGAGAAATTTAGATGGTTACAGGGGGACATTTGTGGTGGAGGGAATGCTCAAATTTTACTGCCTGACCACTGCAATTAGTGAAGCTTTGGAGAAGATTAGGAATTTATGGTCAACTTATGGATCCTCTGAGGTGCTTATGTGGGTGACCTTAAACTCAGATGGTTATCCAGCCACTCAGACAAGCCAAAAAACTTCTATTTTAAATTAAATCTGTCTTAACTGATATCCAAACCAAGCCGAGCAATGAAATTAACAATCTTGCTAAATCAGTTTTAATAGATCTTATTCTAAGAAACAAACCACCCTCTGCTTCTGGTGTTATTGCGCTGGATTTCACCACCCAGAGGTCTGTGCCTTAGATACTGGAAAAAAGTGATTTTCCCACCAACATTTGACTGTGTATATGGATCAACTATTAACAGTAATGTGGTTGAACTTGTTCTTTACCATTTCATGTGAGCTGTATTATCAAGTACCTGTGAAAAATGACAAACATCAACTGTGTAGTTAGCACTTTGATATCACTTAATACTCACTAAGACCTCTCACATAAGAAGGTCTGTTGGAGAAATCAGTAAATCGTAGTGGGCCCGTGCATGTGCAGAGCTGCTTGTAAAATCGGCGTAACCAGTTCAATCCTTTCTCCAGAGTGAGGGTCAAAATCTATACCTGCTACAGTATGCACTTCAATATTTTCTGATGAGCTCATTTTACTGTGCAACTGTGTTTTGTCTTGTAGATTTTAAGAAAGGTCTCGCCAGTGGATTCAAATCACCTCTTTGAAATGGTGATGCTTCGCTAGCATCCTTATGGAGTCTCCTGCCAATGAGTCTATGGATAAATCTGCCAGCTTGCTGCACTCTGTAGTGTTGCTGCCATTAATGGTGTGTCAGTGTCCAATTAAATCCAGTTTCCATTGACAGTGAAAGCATGGACGGTTAGAATTGTCATGGTTTGCAATTACGCACTCTTACAGCACTGGTCTGAAATTGCTTTGGGAGAAAATACAGTATATCATTAACATCACCACTTCATGTCTTCCCCCACGGGATGAATGATGCTTTGTTGTTAGCCTACGTTAGGTTTCTCAGTTATTTTGTTTTACTGTTTAATTAGACAGATTTCATTTCACATCTTCATACCATGACAGCACACTAACTGGTTTTCAGCACCTTACTACTGGAACAATTGATCTTGAATCAAAGAAGCTCATTCTTTTGATGAAAGTTCTTTTCTCTCACCAATACCATATCTCACATCTCAATCTTAATTAGTATGTGTGTGTTGACTGATCTTGATCTCGTTTAGACTGGCCAAATAAATAAAGCTGTGTGATTTACCATGGGAACAGTATGATGGCCAGTAATGATTTATGTTCCTTTTCTCACAAGTGAATACTGAAAACATTTCCTGGTAAAAGCACTTTTGCCTCTCATTAAGCACAGTCCTTCATGAACACATTACCAAGCAGAGCATTTAAGGCAGAATTTGCACTGAGCATCAAAAAGATCTATCCAGTACGTCATTCTCTCCTTCCCCTCGCCATGGTTAGCTCTTAGTTGGGTATGAAGTACAATAGCGCCCCCACTCCTCCACCTCTGTCATCACCCATCACTCCTCTTTACACTTGTTAGTCATCAACAAGAAGAGGGTTTTTTTTCCCCTCATGAATACATCTTCCATCCAGCAGATTTCCTTCTCTTTATCCCATTCAAAGGGCATCACATTCTCTTCAAAATATTTTTTCCTGACTGTTTCTATTATATTCTAGTTTCTTCTTTTGCAATTTTCAGCAGAACCACTGAACCATTTAAACCCTTACTCATGTCCTTGTGTCATCTTGTGATAGTTGTATTTTTAATGTTTTCTACCCACTCCCTCCCTCTCTGTTCCTCTCCTTCAAGCATCTTTGCCGGTACCCTTCCTTCTCATCCCTCCCACCCCTCCATTTTCTACCGATGGATGCCATCTGAGGTTTCAGGCCCTGGCCGCCAGTGCTGCAAATTTACCCAGCAGCACACGTCACTAACAGGGGAGCGCAGAGCTCCCAAAATAGCCCAAACAGCAATTGGTGAAAGGGGGCCCAAGTGGTAGTTGCCGAGGACCGATTCTAACAACAAGATGAAGCTTTCCAGACATAATGTGAAAACCGTCATTTAATGAGTCACCCATGCAAACCCTGATGTTCTGAAACAATTATTGTGAATGATTTTTCTTTCTTTTGCACAGTTGTCTACAGCATGTTCCTTCTTAGTAATCAGGAACTTTTAATGACCCATGCTTCTTTTTGATCCCTGAATAAACAATTTAGAAACGTACACTGTGATCTGCTTTGTGTAACAAAAATGATCCTATCTTTTTGCCAAACCTGTTCAAACCGGCTTGTGTCCAGGTGAGAAACAGACCTTTTTGATCTTGTGGAGCTTTTTTTTTATTCCAAGGACCATGCTATGTGAGCAAAAATAAATAAATCAAATATAAATCAAAAATAACCGTGAAAAGTTGACATTCAGCTCTTGTCATTTCACTACCAAACTGGCTGTATCTTTATTTAGTGAGATCTTTAGATGCTTGCATAATTGTGTACTGTCATTGCATAAGGGGAAGAGAAATGCAGGGTTTAATTAAAAGCAGCTAACAAAGGCAACATTCTTGTTTCACAGTAGAGACTGCAATTCCTAGAATTTCAGCACGTATCCCATTGTGGAAAAGCCGAGTTTTTGAAACCCGTCATTGGCTTGGAACTGAAACAAAGACTCATCGAACCCTGCACTGTTGTCTGCATTGCCAAGCCCTTCAAGACCAAAGGCTGTGAACTACACAACACATCTTATGATTGTTTTGTTGGGTCACTATTAAATAATTAACTCACATCTTTTCAAGTTAGGAATCACGTTTAAGACTGACTTTGCAGTTAATTTAATAAGGTGTCAGAGAGGTTTTGATCAGTAAAATGGATTTGCAGATGCACAACAATAAACTTTAACTATGCTAAAAGGCACTCCTGCTCAGTTTGCTGTATTGTTTACCACTTGGAATCCAGTGCCATGTCACAGTACTGACTGAAAGCAAATCTCCTGGGGTCTCAGCCAACACGACAGCACTTTATCCACCCAGTAAATCTGTTACTCATAAGGCAATTAAATCGTTACAGTTGAGTTCTTTGTAATAGCTCTTTATTGCACTCACGGTGTGAAAAACATGAGCCGATTACATTTGTAAAACAGATGAAAACATAAATTGAAACGCTTGTTGTGTTTGATGGAGTTCATCGCTTTTGGTTAAAACAAGACCCTAATGAGAAAGAAAGAAAGAAAGAGAGAGAGAGATGGAGTTATTTCAGCAATAATTTCTTAGGACCAATGAAAGCAGTGGTCCACTCAATCAGCTCTTAAAATGTTTCCTGGATTCCTCTTGACATTGCATGTGGGATAATCTGATTCGGTTAATTATTTCACTAAACAATAGGCTTGTTTGTCCATCGAACTTAGAGTTGGGAAGGGAATAGAGGAGGTGGCTTCTGCGTTTGAGAAGCTTGTGGAAGGGATGGAACTCAGGACCTTTCTGGGAATATTGTGCAGATGGTGACGCTTTCCTCCCCTTTTATTTTCCTTTCCTCGATCACCACAGACATGTCCAACTAGAACTCGAGCACATCTTTCTAACAATATTCATTTAGTGTGCAGATACTGTACCAATCTTTCCTTCACGTCCTGCATCCAGGGGTTGTATTTGATTCATCAACTGGAATGACCAAAGCTTTTTGCAAAACAAAAGTATTTTGTTGGAAAATCTGTTTGAGGCTTCATGGGAAAAACTGTCACAAATAGTTCCTGCATAGTTCACCTCAGGTCAGATAAAACAGCATGAATAGCTTTTGTTTGCAGTTGTGTAAATTTCCCGACAACCCCATTTTTGTCTCATGTGCTTTTATCTAATACAATGGAAATACGATTTACCTAGAATTTCATTCAAGTGTTAAAGATGAAAGTAAATGTAACAATATGATTTTAACTTTCTGTAGTTACAAGATTATCTTTTTGAGAAAGTTAGAGAAAGCATCAACGTGGTCTTGGTTGGAGCAAAGCCTGTGCAGGCCATGTAATTATTTTGGTTATGTCGGTTTGCAGACACCAGAGTGGATGACACTCTGCTGTCCCACTCATGCACTAGATGGCAGTACAACTCCACAGCACAGTACACACAACGGTTTCCTGCAGGGTGCATTTCATCAGTGCCACTTCTCCCAGAAAACCAGGTGTTACTGGGCCTTGTTGTGAAGTCTGTGTCATTAGTCCTGTATGACTTTTAGATATTTATTGAGATTATTTTCCTTCAAATGTAACACTTTCCTGTTAGTTTTGTAAACTTCCACATTGCAGCTAAAACATGGATGTGTGAATGTTGCCTAAATTTGGATCAACAATATCCACATACATTTTCAGCTACATCATACTACATACTCAAATGGTAAACATTTAGTGTACATATCTACAGAACATTTATATAGTAAATCTCAATGCGTTTCACATTTTGGGAGTAAGAGAACATATTACATGAAATTCATGAGAGAAGTGAGGTTAAAAAACTAAATAAATACTCGGATGTGCTTGATGCCTTGTTTATTGAGAACTTGTTTTGATTATTTCATTGTTGGTCACAACAGCAACAGATGCTCTGTGATTCATGTTGATGTAAACCTAATGATAAATGCAATCCAGTTCATCCAGTTTTAAAATATCACAAGAATTCACGTAAATCTGATTATTCAACTCTGCCATTAATAACATGCAAACATGCAGCATGGGCCTGGATGGATAGCATGCTTGCTCAATTGTGCATAATGTAGCTCATTCATAAATTCTACATTCAAGGTCTTAAATGATCTTGTGTGCGCTCAAATGCATCTGGTATTCTTGCAGTAATGCAATTTCTTGGTGCACTGCTCTTCTACTGAAAAACAACACTCGTCTTACTGATGGTTTTCTTATCATATCCAGAATAAAAGCAGAAAAGGTAACAAACTGGCCTGGGAGGCCATCTAGTGGTCAGAAGGTTGCTGGTCCCATCTCTGATACCAACAGTGCCTGCCATTGACAATTAACCCCTGAGCATTTTGGGCTCGATTACCCTCACTTGCTAAATATTATATATGTAACAGAAAGTCCCAATGGTAGCCGTGGAAACAATCATGTCTTAAAAACATTGGAATACAACAGATATTCCCTTGCTAAATGTCTTTGCTGGCATGCATGTCATTGTGATAAAAAAACAATGCATTTAAAACACAGACAAACTGCATAATACAATATGAGAGGTAGTCAATACTATTCAAGCCCTATCCGAGGCGGGTCCATGCTGTCTGGTCCGGCTTTGAGGAAACTGGTGAGAACCTCATATGTGAAAAACACGATCATGTTAACAGGGAACGCACGCAGACAGTTGATGCCTAAACTCTTGAAGAAAACCCCAGCTCCTTCCACCCGCACGGTCTCAGCGATGCAGTGAAAAAACCCTTTGTATCGCTTCGTCTCCCGAGCTCCGTCCATCTGCAGACGGGCTTTGATCACATCCATGGGAGTTCCTACAGTCCAACCTGCCATTCCTGCTATTCCACCAGCCAGCATCACACCGATCCAATCTGGAAGAAATGAAAAGACACTGATGTTAAAAGGATGCACTGACTTTTCACTTTTTAACTTTTCTCTTTAATCCTAAATAAATCTGTCTCTTAAAATTAGTTATTTTTTAGCCTCTGTCCTTAGGCTGCCTAAAACTCCTTGAATTGCTTGTTGGCCTTGGTTCTGTTCATAATTGGAAGCAATGGTGCTAGCTAATGCTAAACTCAAGCATAGTTACAGGTGTAGATACAGATATACAGTGTAGATATAATTTTTGTACTTGAAATCATGAAAAGTATGTGATGTCACCGATCAACATGCAAGGGGAGTCAATGCTTGAAAATCTCCACCCATCAAGCAACTTACATTAAAAGAAAGAAAACAGAAGGAGACATCACTCACCTGGCCTTTTATTGCCACTGTCTGTTAGCCATTCACGTATAGTGGTATAAGTCAAAAAGTATGTAGCATATGATGGCCCATCTCTCAGCATAAGCGGGAGAGTGCCTTTGTAGAGCCCCATGAAACCCTCATCTTTGATAATGCTAAGCAGACAGTGAACTGGGCCGTGGTACTTAGGTTTGGGCACGTTGGTTACTCCTCGCTTGGACTCTGTCTGACACTGCAGTCGTACTTTCACTATGTCACCTGGAGACATCACTGATATCTGTTGGAGGATGATAAGGAGACTCTTAGTTAGCTCAGAACACCTGGGCAAATAAAGCCACAACCATCTGCACATCACATGGCTAGTATACATTAAGAGCATCACTGAAGTACGTGATTCGAAAAATTTCACGCTGTTAATCACCTGAGCTACACCTGCTGCCAAACCAGACAGGAAGACCTCTAGTTTGGTGTTTGGACCACAACCAGCTCCTCGTGCCTGGCTCAGACACTGCAGGCAGTTCCTGTATGTGCCAAAAACCACCGAGGAAGTCATGGAGATTGTAGTAACGGGCAGGGACATGCCTTTGAAGAAGCCGTGCACCTTATGACACAAATGAGAAGAAACGCCAGTGAGAAGTAGTGAAGAAAAACAATTAAACACTGTATGCTATTCCTGAACTCTCACTGTTTTGCATTTAAAGGGGCTTAACTTTCCATCTGAAGCTAGCCTGCATTCAAGTCCAAATTCAAGGTAAGGATTTGCAGGTATCCTGCATAATTGTGGTCACCATGAGTGATACCTTTAGAAACAAATAGCCGTGAACATTTTTAGCAGGACTACAAAAATGTGTACAAATACAGTATATCATGTAGACTAGATTGGTTCCACTTACCCCTTCTTTTGAAAATGTTGCGGTAGCACACTGCCATATTCCATTAAACTGCTTCTGGGTTTGGATTCGGACCTCAACAGATTTAAAAACATGACGTAAAAAACTTATGCATGTCCATTTGTTATACAGCTATCTTGACTATTTTACATCCTCCACAATTACCTTCACAGTGTCCAGAGGGTAGCCCACTGCAACTCCACAAGCCCCTGTGTGTTTCCAGAGTAAAGAGAGCATCAGGGACACAGTAGAAACACAGCAACAGTCAAGGTTATGAGCTTTAACTGCAACCCTTTAAAACCTGTGCAGCTGGCAGCAAGGTCAAATGGGAGGATGTATTGCTTATGTGTTTTACAACTTTAAAAAACGAATGTCTTGACAAAATAGACAATTTTAAGACATGATTTTGTGCTGAGCATGTGAGATGTAAATGTTATTTTTTTTTTTTTACTTTTTACGAACTGAAACTTGAATCCTGTGTTTATATCTACGTTCCTTTCTCAGTTAAATTATTAGGATACCTACATGTTGTTATGAAACTAGTTCCGTGTACAAATGACAGAGCTAGTATGGCAGTTTAGTTGCTGCTGCAAACCAGTTATCATTTATGGATACTGTCTTGACCTCACAGATATACCATGTATTAGAGAACAAGAAATACTTTTTAAAAAAAGCACACACAAGCTAACATAAAGGTTAGTCTAATCTTCGCATATGCTGTCATCGCACCATGCACGTACAGTAGCTAACGTAGCTATTTAGCAAACTCTATAGCCACCTAGTACTAACTTGAATTTAAAAACGGGCTCGATTTTTACCTGCAAATGATCCAGACACGAAGTCGGCGATATGCATCCTGTCAGACGGTGACTGACCAACGGATAGCTGTCAGATGTCAGCCCATTCTTCCATCTAGCATGTGCTACATAACCATAACCTTGAGCGTCTTGTTATGACGTGACGTAACAGAGGCGTGTCACCGCTGCGAGCCAGTCAGCGGTGACTGACTCCGGTGACTGTACAACAAAATCACGTGGAAGGCAACATTTTTTTTGTTTTCTAGATATTGTGTATTATACTCCCCACAGTAAAGTGTAACTTCTTATATTTGTCTTCAAGCTCAACATTACATGCCACATGACATCGCATCGTTTCTCGAAGATGTACATTTCTAGCAGCAATAATTGTCAATAGTAATAATAATAATAATAATAATAATAATAATGATAATAATAGAAAACTTTAAGCAAAATAGTCTCCATCCACAGGCACGAGGCTGTGGGGACTGTCCATTCAAAAGCCAAACATCACACGGCATTTGTGACGCATTTCAGCATCAGTCGCCCTTGTGATATGCAGCCAATGAATGACGAATGTTATGCGTGGAAGCCATGGAAGCGGGGGTGTGGGAGTTATTTCTCCGCTATGATTGGATAGAAATTCTACCCAACGCCGGTAATACCCTCCCCCTCCCAATTGCTTCCTGTGCCGCTAGCTTGCTGCTACATAAATAAACCTGCTTAAATCAGACAGCTGAGAGGATGCACGCGCTGACTTTAAACGCTACAACGGTTCAGCAGTATAAAGAGGTCCTGTAGATGAACAGTTGAGTTTTATTTGAATAAACAGGGAACAGGCGAAATAACCGCTCAAAGAAAACAAAAAGTCAACATTTGTAGATTGTCAGGTCAGGAGTGGGACTCTACAAGCAAGCCGGTGCAAGCTAACACAGGGGCTAACTGTAAGTGTCAGTTAGTCCAGTAGCTAGACTTAATTGCTAGGGACGCTTACAGTAACCTGTATAACGAACATCCGCAGTTAAAAAACTCGCTGCGATCCTGTTCGTTTAACGTTCGACAATAAATCATTCCTCAGCTAGGACACACTGAAGAGCGGTGATGGATTTCGTTGCTGGATGCATCGGAGGTAAGTCAGAAGTGTACTTGTATCACCCACTTTAGTTATCACTAGATGGATATGTACAGTTGCCAATGAGCCACCTTTTTATGCGACCTCACAGACTTATCACGTGCTCCTCTTTAACGGGAGCAACCCGAGCTAGCCTGATGTTACATAAATGCAGCTTGATACAGACAGAGGGTGGCCGCGCCGACTGTAAACGCCGCAACGGTTCAGCGGTTCGCGGAGATTGTGCAGCTGAACAGGAGAGGTTTGTTTTGCTCAAATACATAGACAACAAACACAAATATACGTTCAAAGAAAACCAGTTGTAAGCGTTTGAAGATGCGCTTACACATAGCCGGCACCACTCGCACTAATGTGATGCAATTCCATCTCAAGATTACAAGTGCATTTTCGAAATTCCACCGCAGGTCGGCACACTGAAGCCGAAACCATGAACTCACTGATTGCATCTGGCCTGGTGGCGGAACCTGATACTGAATGAGTGTGAAGTTGCGACTGTCCGACTCTGTCTTGGCTCCAGGGTCAAGTCGATAACGACAATGGGAAGTGTATTATTGTTGTTTCCCCATATACGTGCTTTGTGATAGCTAAACAACTCGGCACATATATTTAGGTTGAGTTTGCCATCCCTCATCCCCTTTTAAAGAAAGATCGAATTGAACTGAATGTACCAGGCCTGTTTCGGAGAAGTACTTGCTCACAAAGTCATTTCTCCCCGGTGTCACCTTGTTGAGAATTGAGAGCATGCAAACACTATTGAAGTGAAACCTGAGCTTTGTCGCTAGGATGGCTGGGCTGTTTAAAGTTTCCACACACACACACACACACACATATATAATAAATAATCACACAATGGGCAGTACACACCCCATTCACAGACCAATCCCATGCTCCCTCTCCTTTGCTGTGACTTAAATGACAGTCCACGTGGTTTCTCACCCTCACACTCTATGACTGAGCTCAGAGAACCACCCACAGTCAGACGGGATACTAGTTGGAGTTGCGTAAGGATGTCCTAGTTTGTCCCCCGCTCAAACCAAGGTTTACTCAGCATCATGAGGTTTACAGTAACTTTGCGCTCACATACTCAAGATGGGTGTTGACAACTATGAAACAACGCCTCCTCTGCTTGTTATTCCTGCTGGGGCACTACAGTGAGGCCAATGACCCCTTATTGACATGCCTGCATGCCTTCTTTTCCTGGCTTACAGCTAGGACTCGTACCTGATAGGCTCTTTCTACAAATGGATCATGTGACAAAGCAGGTGCTTATGTAGGATTAGCTTGCTGTGGTTTGTTTATTGTGGGGACCCAAGTGGGCCAGTGACTTTGGGTCGTTAATTTCTTTATTAATATTAGGCCGGTTATTGCATTTTAGTCACAAAACAGTGTTATGTGGAAATTTGGAGTTATTCAGAGGGTTATTAAGAGTTTGACTAATTACTTTGTTCTGTATGAAGAATGTATGGCAAATAAAACTAAGTATAGAATAAAACACTTGCAGGTGTTTAATCTCACACTCCTCCCTTTTTAATATTTTAACTGACAATTAATTATCATTGTCCATCTTTCATCTCTGTCTTCAGGTGCTGCTGGAGTTTTGGTCGGACACCCATTTGACACAGTTAAGGTAGGAGAGGTTTCTTTTTTGTTAATGCACAGTGACATAACTGACTCGCTCGCATTGCTCTTATAGTTAACCAGTCTCCTCTCTTATACAGTGGGTGATCTTTTGGTTTTCCCGGGTTTTATCAAATCACTGAAGACTGCGTTCTTTTGCAGGTGAGACTGCAGGTCCAGAGTGCTGAGAGGCCACTGTACCGAGGAACCCTCCACTGTTTCCAGTCCATTATACGGCAGGAGTCGGTAGGTGGATTTATTTTCAATGGCAGTCCTATGCTGACATTTTCATGCAGTAATAATACTGAAATGATATTTTGTTATATACTGGGTGTTTGCATGGTGAACCTGGCTTGGTGTTTGGCGTAGAATGAAATAAGTATTGTCACCAAGTATGTCATCTCTCAATTTCTGGGCCTTCAAGTTACGTACCTGAGTTTGATTTGAAAATAGAGAGAAGGCCACCGTGGCTTCAGTGTCAGAACATGTCAAACACTTGCCAAAAGGCAGAACGTTTCACAAATCTGTGGTAGAACTTTTATGAACAATTATGAAATCTTTTTCAACATAAAATATTATGCTGATGGGAAGCATGTCTTTTGCATTATATATAGCTGCATTTGTGATGTTTTTGTCTCTTCGTTTTCTTGTCATAAGAATAGTTTTCTGCTGCGTGATTGGACTCATTGCTGACTTGTTGCTTGCCAAGGGCCCCTGTCCACTAACAGCACTCGCTTCAGATTGTCTTTTCTTACTTTTGTGTGAAAAATGGGTGATATTGTGGCGTTGTCTGTACGGCACATGTGTGCCTGCATGGCTTCCATTGAATGCTGGTCTGTTTCTTGTTGGACTGTAAAAATCTCTCCAAAGAACCATGAACCACTTCTTTATCCGTCGAGCTGGTCGTAGGCAACGCTTCTTCCACTTATTTCTCTCTGCTCCAACCTCGAGTCGGTCCGTAAATCTCTGTAATCAATACCAAGCAACCCGTGTTCACTGCTGCTGCACATCTGCAAAAACATTATATCAAAATTTATCGAAAAGTCACAACATTTTTATCGAGGCTACAAACTTTGTGAAGTTCTTTTTTTTCCATGTTCACCTGAACAAAAGAAAATGTTTTCAGTAATAAGTGTAACTATTTAAAGCTGGAAAGATATCTCGAAAGCTCTTACATCCAGGGACTTGTTTTTCAAAGCATTTTCTAAGCACAAGTCCAATGCTGAGCACTCATGCTGTAGCATTCAGGAGGGAAAATAAAGGAGAACCTATTTTCAGGGTCATTATTTAAGTAGCCTCAGGTTGTTTGCACACTTTTTCATTCGTACTGCAGGCACTATAAAATAAATAATTTTTTTTTTTTTTAAAAACCAAAACAACCCCACAATGAAATGGATGCAGTAATGAAAAGAAAAGTTTTTGACCGTGATGAACCATGTGCCTTCTTTCTGGTTGTGGAACTTACGGGAGCTGTGGCAAAAGGCTGCATGCAGTGCAACCCACTTTTTCAAATTATAAGCACAGTGTGTTTCAGCCAAAGGGGTGAAACATGACCTTAATTAGTCGGTGAATTTCAGGTGATGGTACATGAAGACTTAAAGGAGATGATTAATTAGGTCCAAACCTGCTGACACGGCCTAATGTGACGTCTCTGACCCTCTCTGCAGGTATTTGGTTTGTATAAAGGCATTGGATCCCCAATGATGGGCCTTACATTCATTAACGCGATAGTGTTCGGTGTTCAGGGAAACACCATGCGTCTATTGGGACAAGACACGCCCACGAACCAGTTCCTCGCTGGTGCTGCAGCAGGTGCCATCCAGAGCGTCATCTGCTGCCCCATGGAGCTGGCGAAAACCCGCATGCAAATGCAAGGTACAGGAGAGAAGAAGTCCTCGAGGAAGATGTACAAGAACTCCCTGGACTGCTTGGTACGCATCTACCGCCGGGAGGGTCTGTGGGGTGTGAACAGAGGCATGGTAACCACGCTAATCCGCGAGACGCCTGGGTTCGGAGTGTACTTCCTGGCCTATGACGTGCTGACGCGCAGCCTTGGCTGCGAGCCCGACGATCGTTACATGATCCCCAAGCTGCTGTTCGCCGGGGGCATGGCTGGCATCGCCTCCTGGCTCTCCACCTATCCCGTGGACGTGATCAAATCACGGCTCCAGGCGGACGGGGTGGGCGGGGTCAACCAGTACAGCGGCATCGCTGACTGCGTGCGACAGAGCGTGAGGAGAGAGGGCTACATGGTGTTCACGCGAGGCCTCACCTCCACGCTGCTGCGAGCCTTCCCCGTGAACGCAGCGACCTTCGCTACCGTCACCCTCATCCTCATGTACGCCCGGGGGGTTGAGGAAGGACCGCAAGACTGTGAGCTGGCTCAGTCGAGCCACCACGCACAGATGCAGCCGCAGGCCCAACCCTCCAGCCTGTGACGGTACAGCGGACACACCCTCACCCTGGGCACTTTACAAGAGCATGGAAAGACAAAATGTACTGTACATTCGAACCCTTTACTGTCTGACTCATTTACCATCAGACCAGTCATTCCCAGTTTTGAGTCAGAAATGACCTGGTTTGTATAAACACTTTTTTTTTTACGTTCATGTCGAAAAGAAAACATTGGAAAGATATGTATTTATTTTTTTGCTATATTTTAAGTTGAGGTTTGCCTCTGAAGATGAAAACGTTTAAGAGGGATGCTGTGACCTCTGAAAAGATGAGGGAAATTGAAATATGAAAAAAAAAGACTTTTAACAGCAGCTTTTACGAATATTCTTTCCACTGATTCGGACTGGTTACTGAGCCGCAGAACTGACTGTGTGGGCTGAGTAGGGCATAGTGCTGACACTGAAAGTTGATATCTCTATTAAAAATATCTTGAAATGTGCACTGTTTATCTGCGCCTGTATATAATCCTAATTTTAAGTCTTTTTAATGTATGTTGGAAACAAGTTTCCTGCCTTATAACATGAAAACTTTTATTTTGCGTAAGGGAGCTGAAGCACTTGTTTGTACCTGAGCTGTATCCTCTGAAGAGCCAGGCGAGCAGTTGAGAAGGACTTTAACGTGTGCTCAAACCAAAAAACATATTGCAGCTATAACCCGATCATCACCGATGCATCAGTAATGGAGAAACATCAACTGGTCTGAAGGGCTCTTCAGGGAGTGAATGTGTAAAGCGTCAGTGTGTGAATCAGGGTTGTAGGTGACTTTATGTTTATGCGTTGTTTGCTTGGCACGTTGTGTCATTACCAAATATATATGAAGTTGGATCATTGTAACTGTACTGCTGAATTAAAGACCTATTCCAGAAGTAGAACATGGCGCTACATGTTATTTTGTTGTTAAATTGTATTTTACTTTTGCAAATGTTACAGCTAAGTGCAAGGTTTGAATGGACTGGGTTTTAAAACTGCACGGGATGCGGTTATTGCAGGGTCAGAACTCCATGCTTGGAGTGCCCTTAATTTTATTATTTTATTGATGATAATTCACTTTTACTTATAAAATATAATTGTGAAACTGCGGTGGTTGTCCCCCAGGGGCCACTGTAGGTGATTTGGGGCAGTTGAAATCTGAGCATTTTAATGTATTGGTATCACTGCTTCAACGGTGACAATTTTTTTTTTTTATTTTATTTTTTTTAAAGACAGCTCAGCAATTGAGAAATCCAAAGTTGGAGCACAGATTCTATGACAAAGCCTCTAAAATGTCCCCTTAAATTTAAAGGATAAAAAAAATAAAATAAAAAGCCCCCTAAATAAAGTTAATTTCTTACAAAGGGTTACCGTTCATTGAAACAAAATGTCTAAATTACATTGTGTCCCTGTGAAGGAATTTGAAGTTATTTTTTCCTATGCTTGAGAGATGTTTATTTTGTGTACTGATAGCTGATATACTGTATTTAACCATCTGGATTGGGACTCTGGTGAGAATTATTTATTTGTTTAAGTTAATGTATTAGATAAATAATGTACAGGTATTATTAATGAGTGGGAATTGTCTGCTTTCTGCATGTGTGTGGTCTTAATCAGATGGCTGCCTCTGTATTTTCTGCCTGAATGTTGAATTTTTCGCTGTAAAGCAATCAGAGCTTCTCCCCAGCAAAAACACTAAGGTCACGTTCCCATCAAAGCAGCAAATTGGCAATTCAGCAGATGATCTGCTGTGTCTAAAGTTGTAAAACTCACAAGGAATCATGCTACGATTTGAGATGTCATTTACGCAGTAAGACTTGTGAAAGGAAGTTTGACATCAGGAAGTCGCAGATGCACTAAAGTTGTCGGTATATTGAATGTAGCAAGTCTGTATTCACCCGCTGGGGGACAAAATGTTTGCTGGGAGTCCTGTTGTTTAAGTTTAAACTTAAGTCTAGTCTGAGTTGTTCAGTGTTGCTGAGGGACAAAAGCCTCCAAGGCTGTATTGTGGTTTGATGGTGGGTGGTGATGGCAGAAACAAAACTGCAAAGGGATGGCATGTATGTAAAAGCTGCTGGTCTTTAATCTTTGACTCCACCTCTTCAGCTGTGACTGTTAAACAGCTTATATTTAATCCAGCGATGTGAAAGGTGCAATATGTACAAGATGTAACTATATTCATGTGAGATTGTTTTTGAAGTGACAGGCTATTCATATATAAGCAGTTTTCAGAGTCTCTATTTGATCAGTCTGAAGTGATTTTAACTGAACAGTGAGACGTGATATTTTTGTAACATAGGCAGACGTAGCCTATTTGTCTAGTTTGTCACTGCAGATCTGTACAAATGGTTAAATAAAAATGATGCAGCAGCCATTTCTGTCTTTTTTTTGCAAACTTTAAAGTCTCTTTTCAATGATGAACTCTGTGATGCACATTCAGGGTCCACTGTTTACTGCTACTCAAAGATAGAAAAACAAATGATATGAAGTCAGAGATGCTACAGTTGTTTTTTTGTTTTTTTGTTTTTTACAGTTTTTTGTGTCTCTTTAGCATTGTTAGCGTTCTTTGATGGCTGTTTCTCTTTCATCTACTCTACTTCTGAACCCCCAAAGCGGAAAGTGGCAACTGGCACTTTAATTTCTTTTCCATTATTGTATATTGTATATTATCCATTTATTTCAGACTGAATGTGCTGAAGATCAGAGGCTGAAGAACAAATTGTGTAACTGTCCAAATGCTTTCAGTCTTTTCTGTATAAACAAATACAATGGCATCATTAGGGAAGAGTGAAAATGGTCAGGTCAATTTCAGTAAAGCTTTTAACGTTAGCGAGATATAAATAGCTGTGAAATGCAGAGGAAAACATAAAATGTCCACAATAAGTGAACCGATAGATGTTATTTCAAATGATCTGCTGCTGTAATTATGAAGGCCTCAACCCAAGCACCATCTGCTGATGAGCAGGGGTAACTGCAACCACAACTTAATGGGTCACTTCATATAAATTTAAAAGGTTTTCAAATACTGTAAGCACAATTTTAATTCTGTTTGCCACGTTTGTGTTGGTTTCAGTACCAAAGACGGTACAATCAATCTGCGAGTTTCTGCATCGTTGAGAAAGAGATTTTACTTTGTTTTTTGGGGCTTACCCATAAATTCATTTTACTGACAAATTCAGCTTCAGTTTTTATCTATTTGGAAAATTACTAAAACATCCATCAGACCCAAGATGAAGCTAAAAATATCACCATCTGAACAAAGAAACTGCAAGCTCAGCTGAAAAGTCAACTGGCGTAATGTTCTACTGAATTCTGTTTCTCCGATATCCACTTGAACTCTCCTGATAATCTTTTTTTTTTTTTTTAATTTTCTTTATATTTTTTTATACATCACAAGGCGAATTCTACTGACAGGCCTCACAGGAGAGAACTGTCTGTCCTCATCTTTACACTTACGCACACATCCTGCTAAACTGGTTGGCTGTCAATCTCAAACAAAACACAGAATACAAATCAGCACTAGTGAAGGTAAAAGTTTTTATTCTTTATCTTTTAAGCTTAATAAATCCCCAATGCTAAGTAAACAATGGTCCCTATAATGGAAAAGCAGCACAGACATCAAATAGATTACTGAATTGAATATCTAAAAGATATGAATGGCTTTTGTACTGATGGAGGCCGTTTCTACACTTTCACACTTAGCTGCAGAATCCATGCTTTCATTTGCAGTTCATCAGAGGATACACATCTCAGCAATTTCCTGTGAAAACAGGCCCTCTTTAAATGACCCTGAATACCTTTTTTGTGTTTCTGTTTTCTTCTCCTTTTTCTGCATAGTAGCAGTCTTACATCAGAGAAAAAAAATATTGCCTCTAAAAGATACTGAACTGCTGTGGGGTTTTTTTTGAGTGAAACGTTTCTGTCATGTACTGAAGACCTGTGCTCAGACGCACATTAACACCAACAGTGTGTATGTTTTTCAACATCAGCAGATTTAGGATGTTGGCAAATGCAGGAAGTGATGGCACAGTTGACTAATGTGAAGAGCAATGACTGCAACTTTTCACAGAGTGCAGATTTGCACGTAGGATGGCTGGAGCCGTCCACATTGGGATGAGGCTGCTGCTGCTCTCTTTAATCGGAACGGGTAAGAGGAATGCCAACACAATCTCAGATTGCAATGTTTTTCAAACCTATGGTGGAGCGATCTGACCCGCTTTGTCTTCTGTTTACAGGTGTACAGGGAGAAGAGGATCTGACATTTGCGGGAAGGGGTTATGATATTACACATCCATGTGAAGAAGACTTAGTCTGCTTTCATATGTGGCAGATCAGCACAAGCCAAACAAGTGAGTACATTGCCATAGTCAGTAATGGAGAGATCCATGAGAAAAAATCAGAGGAGGAGAAATGCACTCTACAAATCAAAGATCTCACTGCGGAGGATGTTGGACGTCATCGCTGCAAGCAGGGGAAAAACGGCTACTCTCGTCACAGCAGTGAGTGCTAGCAAGACTGAAGTCTAATGGTTTTATGGGGTGGTAGACATTGCATTTCACATGATAGTACAGATGCTGATAGGAGAAACGTTTTTTTTTCTTTCAGCCCACTTCACTGCCCCAATGATAAACCTCATGCCTGCCAAAACAGTGTCACTGCAGTGCGTTCTCCTCACCGTGAAGCAGAGATATTGCAATACTAAGTCACGACAACGGGTCAGCCTGAAGTGGGTGGATGAAGCCGGCGCAGAGATACAAGAAGACTCCCAGCATCGGTTAGATCAGCAGTCCTCTTGTGACATAACCTTAACTGTCACCTTTCAAAAACCAGGAAAAATGAAGTTTAGGTGCCAGGCAACAGTGGATGAACAAGTCCAAACTTCAGTGGAACTGCGGGTCCGAGCCCAGGGTGTGTTTATTATTGATTCTGCTTATTCCTCTTTGTTAAATGTTTAAGAATGAATAAAAATGCTATTGTCTTTGTAGCACTCAAAGGGAAGGGAAGAGGATTTATCATAGAACTGGAACCTGAACATCAAGGTATGGTGTAAGACGCTGGTATTGTTGCTCATGTACAACAGCAGAAAAATGGTAAACTTTATTTTGAGCAAAACAGCCCTGTATAAGTAAATGAATAAATCCTTTCAAGACAGCAAAAAAAATCATATTAAAGAAACAGTTTGTGGTGTCAATCTACACATCGAACCATCACGACCCCTTTTAAGGTTACACATTTGGCTTTGCATGACCTGTTTCAGCCACACAAAATGCGATTTAAGCATGTCATTGTCATTGGGCTTTACAGGTGGCAACAAGGACGTGATCGGGGCAGCTGTGGGGGTCAGTGGGCTGTGTGGCTTTGACAGTGGTGGTTGCAGTGTTAGTTGTGAACAGAAGAAGAACAAGTAAGTCCTCCGCAACTTCTTGAAACCATAGGAAGCATCTCTTGAAATCGCCTGCCCATACATTTACCCAGTAACCTCTAAACATGTCTGCACGTCAACTTGCATAACTGCACTTTGTAGTCCTTGAGGCAATCACGTACGAGAAGTGTTCCACTGTGCTACAAGTTCTGTTTTCTCTATTCCTCAGATAATGAACAGTGTTTTGCAATTGTCATGAGGTTTAATGTGTCATAGGCTTCATTATGCAACCTGTGTAGTCCACATAACATAAACCAGTTTGTATTATAATATGAATTTGTGCATTTGTATCCTAATTTAGACAGCCAGCTGCCCGGTGAGGTCTGTCCAGGCCAGTCCAGTGCCGTCAATGTAAGTCACTTCTCTTTCGAGAACACACAGCGATAGGCCACAGCATTAAAACAGAAAAATGGTTTTCCTGTTCTGGCTCATCGGCGTGTAGAGCAGCGTCTTTTTGTGCTTTTGACTAATTTGACAGTTAATAAGAATTTGTGTCTGCGTGTATCTTTAGGTCATGAATACAGATGATGTCATCTATGCGGATATTACTCTCCCCGTGAGCCCCGACCAAATGCGGGTCTATGAGTGCGAGTCCACTGAATATGCCTGTGTCCGATGGAAATAGTGTGCTATCCCAAATTTATATTGCAATGTATTTTGTATTATTTTTTACTTTTTTGTGAACTCCAACTGAGCTGCTGCCATGCATCCCAATACTGTGAAACATACCACATCATAGTAATGTGCTGTTTCTGTGTTTGGCACCTGATCAACAGGGACCTGATGGCATTTTGCCCTTTATCATGGTCATCTAGTATTTTAGCTTTAGCGTTTTTTCAATAGTCTACCTCAATACAGTTTTTTTGTTTTTTGTTTTACACATTGTGCATTTTTGAAAATGCTAACTTTTAACGTGTGTGTCCCTTTTTTAATTACATTTTCTCTCACAAAATGTGGGTGAATGTGTTTGTGTTATATTCCTGCATGATTTGACTGTACAATATCAAGGTCGAGAACACACTGAAATGACAATCTGAACATTCCCCTTACATTTAACCTGGCAATCAAATTGAGGGTTTTTAAAAAGTCAGTGAAACTGCTGCTGAGTAACAAATGCATAGTATTTTTTGCAGGTGATAGACTACTGCCAATCAGTGCAGGTGGCTAAACCAAGCAGCCCAATGCAAAACTTCTTTTTAGGCACAAACCTGCTATTTCCCCTGTGCAAACATGCTAGATTAAATAGTGTTTGGAGTATACTGCTGGCTTTAGTCCTCAGCTCTTTCTACTTTCCTCCTGCCAGTACACCCACACACATACACACATGCGGTACACTCACAGCCACAGCAGGTGAGAGACTGCCGGAGCCGGTCCCAGTGTTGCCCTATTTGCATTTTAAATACTTGCAGCCAGCCCACTACTGTGTTCACAGTGCAGTGCAGCACAGCTAATCTACACACCTAAGGTGTGTGATTGGCTACAGCCAAGGAGTCTGAGGGGGTTGAAGAGATGGTGAAGATACTCTGGAAAGGGGACAGGAAAGGGGGGATGAATAAAGACGAGAAACCATACTTGGATAAGTTAGAGGCCCTCATTCACATAAAATGAAAGCAGATAGGCTAGTCAGATTCTGAACATTTCAAAAACAGGATGCAAAGGATGAATCTTTTTTTCTGCAATTTGTTTAACGCACTAGAGGGAATAGAAGATGATGGTAAGGAGGGGATGTGATAGAGGCAATGCCATGAGTAAAATTGAAAAGGCTATGAAGAATATCAAAGTACAGATTATGTCTCAGAACACACACTCAAAGCTGAAAATCAGAGGCTAATGTAGCATATTCAGCATATTTGTGCAGTACTTAGCGTATCTTTCAGCACCAAGGCACCTCTACAAGGTCAGTGTAATGATGGTATATTCGAACATCTCCAGATTCATAATAAATGATACACAAGGCTGGGTTTTTCTCAAGCTATTTTTCACTTTAGCTCCAATACGAACACTTCACCAAAAAGTAGCTTTTATAAAGAAAAGGTGAAAGAGAGGTCAGGACACTCCACTTCACTGATGCAACTTTTTGACACCTTTCTTTGACCTTTCCAGACAACCATGTCATCATTATTTCAAAATTTACAGCCAGTAAAACACACACACACACATCATCACACATTCATTGTTCAAATAGCTGATAAGCTTTAGGGTCAAAGCCTTGAACCCCAGTGAACTCAGGCACCAGCTTGTCTGCCAAGTGCTTGGAGTGGACAGAGCAGTGGGGGCCAAATGCTGTTGTCCCCTGGTGTGTGAATGTAAGTGTGTGTGTTGGGGTAGGGGCAGCAAGCCTGGGATGTGTGGGCCGTGGGGGTTGGGGGACAGCCGGTGGGATTGTTGTGCGTGTGTGGAACAAAAGGCTTTGATTACTGAAATCCTGCAAAAGGCAGGAGAGGAGGTGTTAAAAGTGATACAGTGGAGAAACAAACAGAGCTGGAGCTCAGGAGCCTTCCTCTCCTCTCATAAAGCTCATGTCCACACCCTGTCTGCACATATCCACTCTAATCCACATACTCGGCTTCATACTGTCTGCTACTACTACAACTGCTCGAAAGTTGTAAAGGTAAGAACAAGTTCATGGCTGTAAAAAGTCTGCCTTTTAAAAATATATATTTTTGCACTGAGGGAAAATTTTAACCCAGTTTAACAAGCACTAAAAACAAACTTCCCACAAAATGTATCCGCTGAGTCATTAGAATAAGGAGAGAGTGAAAAATATGCACTGATATCCTTTTGATGCTGGGGGCACTTGACAAATAACCTTGAAAGTGAACTGTTGACATCTGGAGTTGGCTTTGACAAAGAAAAGCAAAAACGTGTTGATAAAACCTAAAAGCGCCAGTACCTGTTAACCTAACAGGGCTGCCTCTGGGTTCTTGTGGCCCCTGACACATTGGCTTTTGTTAACACTTCACATTGAAATTGACCCTGGCTGTAGTATACTTGAGGAGGAGGAGGAGGAGGGCGAGAGAGGAGGGAGGTGTTTCTCTTGCGCAGAGACAAAAAAGCGAATCGACGATTGACAATTTCCTGATGGGAGGTGCCGCTTATCACTCCCCAAAATCTCCTCCGCTCACCGGAGGCCGGGACTCTCTGGGGCTGCACGCACACAATGGACTGAAATTCCCGGAGCGAGATCAATTTTTTTATCGGCCGTGAAACCCTGCCTTACAACTCCCAAGTGACTTCCTTTGACACGAATCTCTGGACGCTCAGGTAACGCAGTCATTGTTTCCAGTGTTGTTTTGCGTTGCGATTAATGGCGAGCAAAAATGTTTTTTAATCAAGAAACGCGTCGTATTTTCTGTTCTTTTAAAGTAGCCTAAACTTCACAAGGCCCGAGTTAAGTATTTGAAATGATAGAAACAGGCAAATAAACTAACGAAAGTATATTAACAACAACATCTCGGCGCGAAGGCCTCTCTATTGCAGTAATGACTTTGAATTTGATCTGAAATAGTTTCATTTTGTTTCATTTAAATACGTTACATCTACGTGTTTTGTAAAATATTTCTCATTTTTTGTTACTTCCCAAATAGAAAATTCACTATCCGTTCAGTATTTTACTGACTTTTATGCTTGTTTGTGTTATCGCGACAACCATGCTTTGGATTCATAGATTTAAAAAAGGATAAAAGGTTGCAGTTATCAAGATGAGTAACACAAGAAAATGTATTTAAGTAGATCCTCTTAATTGTGTAATCTACTCAAGTTTGTGAATTCACACGTGAATGTGTTTTTTTTTCTGAGTCAAACCTCAAGATGCAGCCTTTGTTTGTGTGTAGAAAGACAACACTTATCTAGTCTACTGGTAACAAAGGCACGAGCAAAGCCTATCCCCTACAGATTTGAGAGTTTTATATCATTGAATCATCTGTTCTCATTGGCATCTGGAACTTCCCTCTCCTCCTCTAATCTCTTAACTGTTTATCATCGTCCTCCGCCCAGCTCTCGCCAGATCTCCAGGTATGATTCAGAGGAACGAAGTCGTGCTGTCTGTTCTCGGAGAGCTCCAGGAGGCCACGGAGAGCCCTGGCCTGGACGCTCTGACCAGAGTGGCCCTGGAAGTGGAGCAGGTCCTCGCTCCCTTCCAGCTCCCCAGGACCCCCTGTCAGGACTTCCCTGAGTGGGCAGGTGTGGACGACACAGCCCATGGCCTGTACCCGGCTGATGCACCTGGAGGCCTCCTGCCTCTGAACTGCAAGGGAAAAGGCAACTTACTGTTTGATGCAGTCAGCATGCTGTTAGTGGGCAACACAGCACTAAGCTTGGAGCTACAAGTGAGTAGTGATGGTTTATTAAGTTTGGCTCCCTGGTCCAAATGTATAGTGTTGCTGTTTGTAGGTGCACGTAAAGATAGTAATATTAATTCCAATAATGTTGTTCACCATAGGTGAGGACCGTAGTGGAAATGGTGCTGTGGAAGCGATACTACCTGTCTGGGATGATTGATTCTAAAATGATGCTCCAGGCAGTTCGTTTCAGTCTCTGTGCCGAAGAGTCTGAGGACATGCTGAACCTGCCTGTCACTGTCTTGGAGGCCATCTTCGATGCAGATGTCAAAGCTTCTTGCTTCCCTGGCTCCTATGCCAACATGTGGCACGTTTACGCACTGTCGTCAGTCCTTCAGTTTAACATCTATTCCATATACCCCATGTTCAACCTCAAGATCCGACCCTATTTCAACCGAGTCATACGTCCAAGGACCTGGCCCAAAGACTCAGAACCGCTAACCCTCCACATCATGTGGTCTGGCGAGATGCAGTCGGAGGCCTTGTTCAGGCCGAATAATTTTGTCGCACTAGCCCAGACCAGAGACCTCACATTTGGAAGTCCCGACAGTGAGCAGAGGGCATCACCCATCAAGAGCGAGGAGCCGGTGAACCAGGAATCACAGCTTTCCTACCCAAATCTGAAGGACAAGTACAACATCACGAAGAGGACCTTCTACCGCTGGAAGAGGCAGACACGGGAGCACTGTAAAAAGTCTGCAGCCAGGTATGAGGCGAAGTATTTCCTGCAGGCTTGCTACTTGGAGGGGAAGCTCATTCCTCTGCACCAGTTCAAGGAGTTTTTCCCTGAGATTTCGAGGTCGTCTTACTATAATTGGAAGCATGAGCTTCTGAAATCTGGAGGAAATTTCTCCACCTCATCTTCAACTGGAGAGATTAGTCCTGGAGAGAGCACAGAGCAGGAGGCCTGGTCTTCACCTGAAGCAAAGCAGGATGAACCAGACCACCATGACAGCGTGGCCAGTATGTTTGGCCTCAGCCTCGGCAAGGTGGATCTGGAAAGGGCCCAGAATGTAGCACACATGCAGGAGGCTAAGCGCTGTCTGCAGAATTGCATTGCCATGAATGCCTCCCTTCCTTTCAGGGTCTTCAAAAGGAATTTCCCAGGGATCTCCAGATCAACCTACTACAACTGGAGGAGAGAAGCCATGCTGTTCAACAGAGGTTACAAAGGCAGCGTTGGCAGCAGTGAGGACAGCTCAGATGCTGACAAGAGCCAGAGTCCAAAAAGTCTGTCACCCGTCCTCCCCAACATCAACCAGCCTGTCATGCCCAGGATGAGGATCTACAGGCGAAAACACAGAAGTTTCAGGCTGGCATACATGAGTAAAAAGCAACTCAGAGATGCTGCAAAGCTGCACGTTCAGAAATCAAAGTGGTCCCTGACAAAGTTTAAGCTCAAGTTCCCATCCATGTCCCCTTGTTTCTACTGGCTGTGGCGCAGCAAGCAGAACCGCAAGAAGAGGGTGCTCCCCCGCAGTGCAGACATCCTCCCTGAGAGTTTGGACAGCACCACAACAGAAAAGATTACAGAGAGTCAGTCTGTGCTCCCATTTGTCGAGGGCCCTAGATATCTAGAAAGCTCCGCCGTGCCCTCTTTTGATTCGCTACGCTCAAAGCACACCCTCCGCGGCAAGGCACCAATAGATGAGCAGATGTTTGCGATGGATGTTGTGGCGCTGGCCAACTTCAAGGCCAAAGCCAAGCTGTTCCTGCAGCAACGCTTTGAGGAAAAATCCTTCCCGACGTTTAAAGAATTCAGGTCTTACTTCCCCTTCACTCCACGCTCAACATACTACATGTGGAAGCGAGCTCTGCATCATGGGGTGTCACTGGTTCATGGTTAAATGCACAGAGCTTTTATCCTGTAAAAAAATGGCTTTAATAATAATAATAATGATAATAGCTCAGTTGAAGAACTTCTCCACAAAAACTTCATATTCACCCCTATGCCTCTGCATTTTGTGCTACGCTCTTGCCTTCATGTTCTAAAAGACTTTTGAGTACACTGGCTTAGCATCTAAACACATCCTGTCCTTCCTGTGCCCCACCACCGTAGCTCATTCCTCCCTCCTGGACATTTGCACGTGTGTGAAAAGAAACTGAGTCGTGGGTCTGTTTAAACCCTGCATGCTGCCCTCCAGGCAAAAGGCAGTTCAAAGCTGCTGTTTAGTGGCATTTTGTTTGAAGCTGTTTTCTTCTCCAAAGTCTTTTAATCCCTGCTATGCATTGTACATAGCGGGGCTTTATTTTTTCAATTTTCATTCTACTATGATTGTTGTATGCTTTTTTTTTTTTTTTTTTTGTTAATGCATGTTATACTGATCTGGATTCTTGGTGGTTTAAAGTTTTTTGATTCATTGAATGTAAAGAGCAGCCAGTACTGGTTTTCAAAGATGACTTCTTGTTCAGACATCCACTGTAAACAGGGTTCCTGTCCTTTTTCATATTTCTCCTTTTTTATTGAATGTATGCCTCAGGGTTTCACTTGGTGCAGGTGGCTGTATCAAGGTTTTGGCATTTTAAAATGCCTCCTTTTCCTGGTAATCAACACTATAAACTGTGAATTTTGTCACACTATTTGCACTAAAATGGTTCCCATTATTGAATGTATTTTTCATCCCATATGCACACTCTGGTTAAGTTCCTACAACTCTATTTTTGAGAAGTAACTTGAAAACTGAATGTAACTGAAGATATTTTATTTTTTTGTACATTCAAAACTACCTATTTCCCTGAAATACCGGGGAAAATTTCCGTTAATAAGCTAATTTTGTCTACTATTTTGTTGTAAATGAAGTTCTATACCACTTCTCTCCACACAGACAGTGTTCTGCCACTGTAACACCCCTGAATAATAGGTTTCAGCTAAAATTTGTACCTTTTTTTTTATGTATTTATTTTTCCTTATTCAATACATGTCTGACATTGGTACTGTTGATACCGAGGCAGTCTGTACTGGCTGAATGTCAATAAACTATCGATCAGCATCAACCCCTTCCTTTGCTGGATCATTTCTCATGTGCATTGCTGCACTTTTGTGGGATTAAGTACTGGATTTTTGCTAATACATCTTGTATATAACCTCAGGTAGCTCCTTTTAATCATACCGCCCCTGACAAATTGTTACATTCACTACCTGTTTTGTGCTCTGCAATATCTAAAACCAGTGCTAGCAGTAAGTCTTTTCTGAATGCATGGGATTTCGTGACTCTGTGGTTGTCTCTTCCATGTCAGTGAGCTGTTGTTCATGCTCAAGTGATACCAGTAACCCTGTTCTAAGGGCTCTTAATCTTATGCCCCATCAGCTGCGTGCTGATTGGATTGTTTTGGTGGGATGAATTGGACAGTTTAACACATTGAATTGTTCATTGTAGTGGCAGAATTCTGCAGTACACAATGACCAAGAAGGTCAGTCCATGTCATGGTAATTTTGTTGACAACCAGTGTGAGAGAAAAGGGATAAAGTCAAATCAGTTTGTGTGACCACAGATGAGTGGGTCAAGCATGTGGCTAAAGAATAGCAATGAGCTTTGAGAAGAGTTTTGTGGTTTTTGCTCGCCGCTTTTGCTCTTTTTAGCTATTGTGCTTATGCTAATGTAGGTAATGGTCAAGAGTGGGAGGACTGGAGTACAGAGAGAGGGGGAAGGGGTTAATTGTATGCACTGAGACAGAGGTGTCTGAGATAAGGCCAAGAACATCCAAGAGTTTGGGGGAGGGCAAGAGGTGCAGATGCAGAAAGAAGGGAGGGAGGGGGTTGTGTCTTAAAAAGCAGTATTGAGACCGTGGTGTTGAACACATGTTTCTACACTGATGTCTGATAAAAGTTACGTTAGTTAAATTAGTCAGTGATTAAACTGGAACCCCTCAAATATTAGCCATACGTTTGCTGAAGCTAATATGTCTGTTACTTATAGGTAACAACATTTTCAACAAAAGTTTTAGTCACATTATTGGGATCTTAGGATCTCTAAGGCAGCTGACCTTGACATAGGCAAATATTTGATGAAGTCTTGGTGTCTTGCCTTGCTTGTGGGTCTGTTTCCATCTTCATTATAGTATGATGGGAGGAAATCTCACTGGCACCAAGCTACTCTACATTGTTTATCTCAAAAATAGCATGAAAATAATGAGGGTTGACAGATGGGGGCTGGAGTCTTCAAGGATTAGCATACTGCAGTCAGTTCAGAAAGACAGAGCAATAAAGCAGAGAGGCATTTCAAGGATGCCAGGTTTTCTCTGTAAACAAAACATACCTGCGGGACTCTATAGGCTTGTGGTCTGCTGCCAATTACTCTCTAATAGGAGCTGTGATATGAACTCAGACCAACTCTGAAATTTGACCTTAACGTGGGTTAAGTGACGAAGAACAGAAGTGAGAAAGCAAATCCATTTCTGACAGAAAATTTTTGAAATGATGTGATAGAAATGATACATGCACTCATTATGATCCTGAAACGTACTCAGGCTCAGGCATGTAGACAGTAATGTCCACTAGGTGGCAGCGATTTGCTTCATAAGACAGTTTCCATGGTTTTGGTTGTCTCGCTTGAGGCACACGCACTCACTTTGGTTTGGACACCAAATGAATGTGTTACTGCAAGGCTCTCGGTCTGTAGTGCAGATTTCTCTGTGATAACTCCATTAATAAACAGAATCCAACATTGCATCCAGCAATGCATAAAGCAGATCACGTCAGGGGAACAAGTTGTTTAATGACAGAATAAACTGTATTGGAAGAAAGAAGAAAACAGGATGAAATGAAGAGATGGAACATGTATGTTCAGAGACTGAACACTATCATCTACTAACACTATTTGAATATATTGATTCATGTGCCATTGTATGTATTACTTTTGCTAATACTGCAGGTACATTGTTTCAAGGGCAAATAACAAAAATGCAAAATGATTTATATCACCATAAATCTATGTATAGCAGAAGACATAACTTTTGTTGTTGTATCCATATCCATATTTTTGTCATCGCCAGCTGGCACAGACTAATGTGATTCAGCATCATGTCACATTAGTTGGCAGATTTATATTTTTCTCAAAATTTTATGGTGAAAAAACAAAGTGTAAACCAGGGCACTCACAAAGGGACAATCTGGCTCTGTGTTTGACTTCAAAATGAGGCTGCTGCAAATTCATCTCTCTCAAGGTGTACGTCTGGTTGTGAAATGAGATTCTGAATTGTTCCTGTCAGTTGAACAGACAAGAAGCTTTTTGTAAATTTTCCATGAGTAATGTGCAGTTTTTATACTTAATTATGCATAATGTTGTGCCTGAGAGCATGCTCAGACCTTGGAGGCACAGCAAGGAGGATTTTGCTAATGCAAACCAGAGGAGGAAAGCATTAGTTAATTCAATAAGAAAATATTATTTATTTACTGCCGCCTTATATTCCACAGATCAATTTCCTCTCACATTTATTCTCAAGTGCTGTAATGTAGGTTTCTTGCTGTTGTTGCATTCAAACGCCCACCCATACATGCATGCACGCGCGCGCACACACACACACACTCACAACAACTACTGATCAGAGACCTGTACTGACAAGTAAATCAATGAGTGACAGCCCCTGACTTGTTTTTCCTGCATCCATTGTTTCACTCTTTGTTTGCACCAAATCAATAATTCTGTGATGTTTTTTTGCTGATGAATGGAGAGAGAAACAGAGAAGTCAGTGTGTGTGTGTGTGTGTGTGTGTGTGGATGACAGAGAGCGAGCGAGAGATGTGAGGGATTGTCAGTGTATTAACAAGGGCAGTTATTGCAACTCAATAACCCAGTTGCTGCTAGTACACCAGACCACATGTCAACAGATGATAATCATAGCTAAAGGTCAGGTAAATAAGGGCCCTGATGGGTAATCAGTGTCTGCAGTCACGTTATTCTTTGTATACACGCTGATCAGCCACCACATTAAAACCACATGCCTGGGTTCCCCTTGTTCCACCAAAACGACTCTGACCCATCAAGGCATGGACTCCACAAGACGTCTGGAGGTGTCCTGTGCTCTCAGGAACCAAGATGTAAACATCCTTTCCAGAACATCCCACAGATGCTGGATTGCGTCGAAATCTGAGGAATTATGGAGGCCAAGTCAACACCTTGAACTCTTCGTCATGTTCCTAAAACCATTCCTGAACAGTTTTTGCAGTGTGGCAGTGCACACTATCCTGCTGAAAGAGGCCACTGCCATCAGGGAATACTGCTGCCATGAAGGGGCGCACTTGGTCTGAAACATTGTTTAGGTAGGTGTCAAAGTAACATTGTCCACAGCATCACACTGTCTGTCAGCTTTCTTTCTTTCCAGCGCATCCTGAATATGTAACAGCAGCTGTGAGATCGGTATCTTCCATCCATCTCTCGACAAGTAAGTGAATAACTCTTTTAACTTTGACTGAATATCAGTTCTTTATGAGTCCTTTTCTTTTAAATACTTTGTTGAACAGTAATTGAATTCCGTGATCATGCCCATGCTGGACTTAAAACCCTCAGTTAATCATATTTCAAGTGCTGTAAGTGCTAATCATCAAAAATGTTAACAACAAATTAAGTTATAAACTAAGAATATACAGAGTAGCCCAGTTAGCATTTACTTTTCTGTTTTAGGAAATAAGTATGTGTAGATACGTATTGTACTTATACATGCATATGAGGCCTTCATTCTTACCTGGGCTCTGTTTTCCAATGTAACAAATTATGAAATGGACAGAATAAATGCAGGTGTACCCATCACATAACATGCACTTGTCCTCAGCTTCCTAAAGGGCTCAGTGATTCTGTGCCCTCCTCGGTGAAGGTTGAAGGCTGGATAACCCTACTTGTCAAAATGATGGGAAACCATCCTCGTTATTCCCCACTAATGCCCTCTTTCGAGTCCCTGTCTTAATAACAGAGGCTTATTAGCAACCTCAACCTCACCAAATGAACCTCCCATAATGACAATGTGGGCTCTATTGTGAGCTGGGTGGGTGTAAGCACATCTGTTGGTTTCCCCAGTGGCTAATGTCCTGGGCTGTGATTAAAAGCACCGCAACCATGAACCATGGACTCATTTTGGTGTGAGCCACTGTCGGCGGAATGAGAAGATAAGGAGCTAATTGCTAGATTTTGTTTCAGCGCTGGAAAAGAAGAGCGACGTACGGGGAAATGGCGATGAAGTAGGGGCAGGAAATTACAGTTTGGGTAATGACTGGCTGTCTGCATTACTAACTCCCAAAAAACACTTTAAATGGGAGCTTTTGCATTCATGACGGCAGAATTTTGATTGTCAGTGTCTACACAACTTTATACTTACTAATATTACCTTGTGTCCTTAAAATGGAAAGAGGAGAATGTGGCATAATCCTGAATAATAAAAATTTTTCCTGTTTATTGCAGGAGAGGTCATGTCAGGTGAGAGTCTAATTGTCCTGAAATGTCCTTGCTGTGCTTGCACACACACACACACACACACACACACACACAAACAGTTGCCAGTAACAGTAGCTGTTTCATGACTTATCATCTGTGTGACTTGCTATCCAGGATCTGTTGTGTTATTTCCTGTTTTATTTTTAAATTACTTGTGTCTCTTGCTTGTTTTCACTCCCTGCCCTTGTGCTTTTCCAGCCTTTGAGATTACCTGCTCTGCCTTAAGGTGTCACACCTGCGTCTCATTACCTCCACCTCTTGTGTTGTCCCTTAGTTGTCTCCTTTCTTAGCCTCAGTTTTTGTCAGTTTGTTTGTGTGTGTTCCTGAAACTTCCTTGTTCCTTGTGAATCAGCTTTAGTTCATGTCTCTGCTCCTGAGTGTTCCTGTGTATTAAATGTGCTCTTGCGTCCAGTGTTTGGATTACCTGCTTTTTGATTCCTGCGAGCTCATCTTGCCCGTCGTCTGGCCTGCCTGTTTATCCGCCTGTCATGTTTATTCTCATTTAAAATGACTTCACCACATCACCTGTCTTCTGTGTCTGCATTTGGGTCCAGAACAAACCGAGTCAAGTTTCAGTACGGATATGGTAATTATAGTGTTCATTTCAACATTCATATACATGTTGGCAGTGTCAGCATCAGTTCTGCACTTATTTCATTATCAAACTCAATTGGGTTTTCTCAACATGTAAATGAACCCACTCACTCAATATTTCTCCAAAACTTTTTTCTTTGAACATTTTTTTAGTAATGATAGTAACAATAGCAATTTAGTAACAGTAATAATAAATGACTAAACAGCAGAGGAAAAAGTTCACTACAGTTCACTACATGTGAAGGAACAATTCAATTTTCGCTTACTCCCAGTGCCATGTGTCAAATCAATGGAGGGCAGTGACTTCAACTTCACTCCCACAAGTTGATTATCTTGTTAACAGTGCTGCAGCCTCACTGTGTATGACTTGACACTGTTGCCCCTCTGAAAAGGTATTGAAGTAAAGGAGGCTTTATCCATGGTCCAATTCACAAATGTGTGTTTTAAAGCACACATTATGAAAGCTTGAAGTGGTGTTCCACCTATCTACAATTTTGCTTCGGCTGAAAAAAATAGTCAAATAGCATTTAAAAGAAAAAAGACCTACGTACTATCAGAGCCTACTATTCATCTTTAATAGAAGAAAATGAGAACAACTTGTCAGCCCTATAGCCAGGTTGACAGAGAGCCAAAGCTCTATTGAGCCATGTATTCCTTTAACCTCCAGTAGATTGATTTCACGAGCTTCTTCACAAATAAAATTGAAACTATTAGAGAAAAAAAAAATCAACACGTTCCCAGAACTGGCACAAACATATTGTCCAGTACAGGAGAATAAGAATTGACTGTAATGCTTGATTTGTATTTAGACTTCTTCTCTTCTATCGATCTCTTGGAGCTAACTTCAGCAGTTTGTTTTTCTAAACCATCAGCTAGCCACTATCACTTCTCTGTTAGATCAGATACATCATTATTAACAGGCTACATACTGCAGGCTTTTAAGGTTACAGAAATTAAAAAGCCTACTCTTGAAATGTATCAGACCTCCACTTCATTTCTGAAGTCCCTGAATAAGCTGTTGAATACCAATTATTACACCATACACCATAGAACAGAATCAGCTGAAAGTTACCAATGACCTTCTCATGACCTTAAACAATAGAACAGGTTACTGTTACTTAGTGCTGCATTTGACACCAATGAACACAAAATTTCATTGCAGAGACTGGAACATGTCATTTGGGAAAGGAACTGCACTTAGCTGCTTGAAATCAAGCTTCAGATCAGATCGTTGGATAGATTCCAGTTTGTTTATGGTAACAATGATTCTTCCATGTACATAAAATTTAAATATGGAGTTTGGGTTCTGTGTTAGGACTGATTAGGTAGTTGAACCTCAGACATATAGTTTGGCCTGACCTGTAGTTTTTGTCTTCTAAATTCAGACAAAACACACACTTACTTACTTACTTGACTTGGCCCTCACATCAGAAAAAACACTAGGTCCTTTCGTGGCATTACCTTGGCCTCCAGTTGTATTGTAAGGAATGTTTTGGTGCAATGAAATGGAGAGAGAAAAATTGCATTATTTAGTTTGGCTCAACTTTTTTTGCAGCAGCCTAGAAATCTTTGCTACTTTGTCAGAAGTGTTTTGCTGGATCCTTGTGCAAACTGCTTTTGTGCTTCATCTCCTGGATGATTATCTGCTAGTGGACTACCCAAATTCAAAACCAAATTGATGCATCCCTCCAACCGTCTCAAACATTCTTTTTGCAAAACTGGATATTCCTTTATTTGAAGAAAGAAAAGTCAGGCCTGCTTATGGCTATAGAATTTCTAGGCATCACCCTTGGATTCCAATCTGATGCAAGCCTCCCTGTCTTTTGAAAAATTACATTGCGTCAGAGAGGTCATGAGAAAAGTGTAGGAGGCAGTAGTGTTGTCATAAAGAGAATTGCTTTCATTGCTTGGGCATCTATCTTAATTTTGTATATTATTCCCAAGGGAGGCTCCTTTATATCAAGGCTTCTTCATTTCTCCAGATCCATACAGAAATTCCATGATTTTTACCTTCTAAGTTTAAAGAAAGCTTGAAAACTTAATCTACTTGGCCCTCACCTTAAAAAAACACTATCTGACGATCTGATGAAACTAGAACCTTCATGATCTATTAAGTTATATTCAGATGCAGCACGTTCCATTGATTGTCCATTGGATTGTTATAGCTTGTCTTCTGTGGGGTAAACACCAATAAACAAATCCTTTTTTGAGGCAGTGAGGCAACTATCAATGTGCTGTACAAGGTGCACTCCTTGGTTCCATTTATTAATGAATTTCTGAGGCACCTTATGTGGTCATCTGCATTCATAATTTGCGTAGCTCATATTCATGGCTTGGATACCAGATACCAGTTACTGATTCTTTGTCCTGGTTTGAATTTCAGAAAATTCACCGACTGTGCCCAGAGGCAGCACCATCCAGCCTGACCTGCCCCCCATTCATTCAAACTGTGCTTGCTTAAACCCCGACCCTGCAAATTGATATGCGCTTGGCTGCTCACTGTATGCAATCTGGCTTAGCCCTCATTAAAAATGTATGATTCTGCACAATCTTATTCATCTCCTCTTGTGTCACCTTCTCTTTGCCTGTCAATATCTCCATCATATGTGCTTGTATAGTTCACTTCCTTGAGTACTGTAAAATGCAGCCTTCCTCCATAAGAAATTTGTCACAGGTATACAATTCCATCTGTGCTGTTTGGATCAAGCCACCAAGATCTATTCATCACTTGCAAAATGGCCTTAAGAGAGAAACCATAAGACAATAATGATATATATAACCTTTTACTCTCCCCACTCCTGCAAAAGTTGAACACATATTTAAAGGTTGGGTGCTTTGGTCATTATTAAAGACACTTCATGGGTTTCTCAGAGGTTGCATGCTCACTACACAGCAGAATCTTTCAATTCTCCTCAAGATCTAGCCAAAGAGATAAGAAGAGCATTGAGATCTAGCCCTTTTCTGCATTGCTAATAATGAACATAAAGTGACATATGCCCAAAGACTTGCTGAGTAATTTTACTGCATTGATCCCATTAAAAAGGTCAGGATGTATTGCTCTTAACCAGAAAAGAGGACAATTTATGCATCATTTTCCGCAATGTAATTTCATCCTTTTTTTAAATTAGGACAAGCTCATTTAATCTAAAATCTTTACTTATTAATGTATGCATCTACTAAATCAAGTAAAAGTCACCTTTGAGGTTAAGAAAGTTTCATGAATAATTTGAAGGCATTGCACACCGAAGCACAGATATCTATTAGAGTAAAATATTGTGTGATCAACTTTTAATTTCATTGAAACAGCAAAGAAAGGTGAATGTACAAAAGTTGAGGTAGAGGAAAGAGTATAACACACACGCCCCTACGGTATGTCTAGACTACTCACATGTCAGATGTTTTTAATGCAATGCTGAACCTTATCTAAGTATCTATTGAAGCATCATCTAATTCCTGTGTTTGTCTCGAATATTAGGCTTATATCAGTGTTTATTTCCATGCACTGTCACCATGCCAGCCAGCTGTAAAATTGTAGATGATTTGATTTTTTCAGCTGTAATAGGCATAGAGATATACTGATGAAAATGTGAGAAAACTGTACCTTAAAAGTACCCATATGGTCTGTACGTGTGTGAGTATGTGTGTGCTGTGAGCAAAGGCTGACCCCTCTCACCATGCTGAATTATAGCTGTGCCACTTCCAATCAGGCCTGTAATATTTCACACAAAGACAGAGGGGACCCAAATCCCTCTGTCTGAGAACATTTGTTCATCTGCCTACTCTAAAAGAAGAACCCTTTGATTGTATCTGGAGAACTAGACCCTAGTGCTTTGTAAAAATCACCAAGGAGGAAAAAAGGCCTCAACTTTTTTATCATACAGGTAGATATAGATATAATTTTACCCTTAGGAGAATCTCTGATGCTTCTGCTGTATTAAATATGTGCTTTGGTATGGAAAACTTGCTCTGAGCAGGATTTTGTGGGCTGACAACTCAAAAATATTAAAAGATAAAAGTCAGGATTCTTGTTGGTTAAGACACCTGCTGAGCACATTAAATTCTTGTCCAAATAGAGATCAAGGTAATGTGTATTCGTCACAGTATTTTAATAGGTGCAAAGAGGAAGAATAAGAGAAAGACAAGACTGTGTGTGCAGCTGATAATGGTGCTGGGGCTGCCGTGGGTTTGCTGCATCAGCATTGGTGCAGAGTTCCATTGATTTCTTTTTCAGCATACCAGGAAACTGAGATCAAAACACTGGAAAAACTCATGGACAGTCAACAAAAAACTATGTATAACAAGTTTGGAGTTTGGAGTTCTGAGTTTGGATTTCTTAGCCTTGACCAGAGTGTCAGGACTAGATTAAGATTCCAGCATACTCCATCAGAACTGCTTGTCGATGTTGGAACCCCTCTCCCTCCTCATCTTGCAGATGTTGGCTTGGGGGGTGGTCGTCTGTGTCTGACCATTTCTGTCCAGCTGTGCATAGGTGTAAAAGGAGCTGGGGTTTGAATTTTTCTCTCCAGCTCTCAGAGAGAGCCAATCTGAAAATATGCAGTTTACTGTTGCACTTGGACAATGTGTCTTTAAAACTTGTCAAACAACAAAACTTTAACTCAGAAATGACAGCTTAATAAATTATTTAGATATGTCTGTCTGAAATCAAGGACACCCTTAACACTGGAAACAACATACTAAATTGGGTGGGACATACAGTTTCAGTACAGATTTTGAAGC
This sequence comes from Psettodes erumei, assembly GCA_016785225.1. NCBI lineage: Eukaryota > Metazoa > Chordata > Actinopteri > Pleuronectiformes > Psettodidae > Psettodes > Psettodes erumei. The sequence goes on along the minus strand of JAFBJZ010000873.1, from coordinate 5,416 downwards.
AGACAGCAACACACTGTGGTAGATTAAAGTCTGAAGAGATTAAGCTTTTTGGTTCTGTAAGGAGTTTGTTCAGGGTGCAACACGTTTCTGTGACAATGTTGTACTTATATGGCCTTGTTGGACAAAATTGTCCACGATGTCCAACTGCCAGGCAGATCACCATCATGCAGGATGCAGAGTGATGGCTAAAAGCTCAAAGGGTGGAATGGAAAAATAGTCTTGTCAAAATCTCAAAATAGAACAAATTGAACTGACAAAAGTCACAGGCAAGGATTCCTCATTGTTTCTGCTGATGGCTGATAATTGAGGAGAAATGCGAACGAAGATAGTTCAATGCATCGTTAAAGTACAAAACCACGGTGTGGACAAATTTCTTTCAGTTAAGAATATTTTTAATTGCTGCTGGTTTGTTCTTTGTAAGATGGACTACTATTTCAAAAACATGTATATCCTACTGATTTTGCACCATACACTCACTGTATTTAAGTGATACAGTATATTGTACACAGCTATATCCAAAACATTCATATTGGCCTGTCTTTCTGTTGAAAATCAATTACTAGTTTGTCTGTATAATTGTAGCCACCGTAGCTCCAAGTGAGAAAGAGAAAACAGTGAAAGAGAGTCACTTTGTTTTCATTAACTGTAAATTAAATGGCATTTCCCCTGTGGACTGGAACTTCAATCTGTCTTGATTTATTAGCTTTGGAAAAAAAACCTCTGGAAACAGAGCAACAGATGACCAACTGATCCCCTGGGCCAGGTCCTTCATATGAAGCAAGGAGCTGTAGCAGCACCGCTTCGCTATGTGTCAGATCTAAGCAGGTCTTATCCGTCAGGAGGATATTGACTGCATTACTCATTATCAGCCAAGAGTGTCTCTGCTAGTAAACTCAAGCTCAATGAAGTTAGCTATCAAATGCAATACTCCAGAGGACGTCTGTCCACGAGATGATGCCACTGCAATCATACATCTCTCTCTGTCTCTCTTTCTTCGCCTAAATAAGCTGTCTCTTTGTCTGTCTCTCGCTCTGTAGTTTTTATAGCTTTTTAATCAATTACTGGGACTGCCACTCTCTCCTTTCCTAGATGCAGAAGGCGAAGAAAACAAGATGAGGAGATCAGCATCAGAGCCTTCAGAAACTAAGTTATCAATCCATACCAATAAAGATGACACTATGGGAAAAAATAATAAACACATCTCTATAAGAAATTATTTAGTATTGACAGGCCAGGATGTAATAGGTTGAACTCCACCTTTTGAACAAACACCCCCCCGAAAGAAATAGTTCGACATTTTGGGGTCATATTGTCAAGAGTTAGATTAGAGGATTGCCACCGCTCACATGTCAGTCAGTCTAACATTAGCCTGTAGCCAGCAGTTTGTCTTAGTATCCCCTTGGGATCGAACTCGAATATTGCTCTAAGAATACTTTATAAATTTAGTCATGTACTGTAAACTTTTCTCTGCCTCTTAAAAGCCCTCCCCGAAATCCCTTTGTTCAAATTTTAATAAAGACACAACAAATGTAGAATCCAATCTGTGATGGGACGTGATGCATCTGTTGCCTGTATTTATAACCTGATTTCCCCACAGAAATCAATGAACATTCATCCTATCTTGTCTTGTCTTGTCTTTTACCTGCTCAGCTAAATAAACAGTCAAATGTTGGGACATGTCCCATGAAGCACTCTCAGGAATTTCAAACATAAAAAAGAGGGTAAAGTTTTCTTTCATCCAGTTTGTTTTCTGCCTCATGCCTATCTTATGCCTTTGTTTACACTGAGAAAGTATGATTTATTTGTGCTGCATATCCACCAAGGCATCATCATCTTGCAAACAACAGTGAGGAAAAACAAAGAAATGCCTTGAGATACACACAGATAAAAAGGGGAAAACAGTAATTACTTTGGCTGTCAAATGAGTCTTAAATTTTTTTTGTCCCAAACTCTGAACTTCAAAGAACAATCAGCTTCCAGTGTCTACGAAATGCAAAGTCGCAGTGAATAGTATTCTCCAAATGTCACAGAGGTGGAGGAGGAGAGATGTATACACACAAAGCAGCAAAAAGCATCAAAAGAGAAGAGGGAACACTTGAATGGTAAAGGAGCCTATATTGTTACAATGTGAGCTACAATAAATACTATAACAATGCCTCCTCATTCAAAAAGCAAAGAACCAAAAGGATAAGAGAATGTGTTAAAAATAAGCAGGAGCATCTCTTTCACACCCATTCAACAAGGCCTTGCTTCTTCCCTCTCTTTGCTGTAAATCCTTTCATTTTTGTTCTCATTTATAAAGGTGTTTTATGCTATTTGTAGCAGACATCTTGGCATTTGACAGATAATGATCCACTGATGTAAGACATATCATATTGTAGCGTGATATGGTGCAAGAGGCAAAAAAACACGCTAATAAAAAATTAGCATGTTGTGGTGTTTGGAGAGAGGCAGTCCTGTGTTTGAAACCCACTGCTGTCCACTGTCCATTGTAATTGTCATTTGCATAAATTTGTCATTTATGTACCTTATTATATATACACATGTATGTGTGTGTGTGTATATATATATATATATGTGTAAAAGATAACATAACATAAGATAATCCTTTATTAGTCCCTCAAGTGGGAAATTGCACTGTTACAGCACCAGTGAAACAGGACAATGGCATGAAAAATGTAAACCCAAAATAGCAATAGCAATGAGATGCTATAACAGCACAGTACACAGTATACAGAAATACGTATGATATATAAAGTCTGTGTATTGTGCCTGCTGTTGGTTTGGTCCTTTCCTTCTATTGTTGCCTTTCTTCATGCTGCAAATGCATTATAGCTTATAGTAAGAGATATATTTTCATTAACTTAACATCTCTGGATCTAAAAATAAACAAGGAGCAGGTGTTTTTGAGCCATTTTATCAAGGCATATCTTTATTTCTGCAAGTTCCTGCTTTCATGATGGAGGAATGGAATCTGAAAGAGAGACAGAGATATGCATGTCTTTATATGTCTCTGGCTTTGCTTGAACTGCACAAAAGTAAATACTTGAACAGCCTAGATCCTGATCTGAAATTAGCTACATGCTTTCACTTTCTGATGGTGGATGCTGGGTGGGGCATGGAGGTAAATTGATCCCACATTTGATGGAAAAGTCCTCTGTTGCTCAAGGGGATCAATTCACTGTCGCCTTTTGAAGATATAGCAACACTATTTAGCATTCAAAAAGCAGCTCCCTCCAAGAGAACAGAAGAGTGCAAATAGGAGAATGGTTCATTTCTATGCCCCCACCGTAACACAAATGCACCATATCAAAAATCCAAGACAAAGGCACAGCGAGAAAGCCTGGGGCGTCAATACTTGTCCCTAAACCTGAACGAAGAGGGTGCTGTCTGCCTGTCTAATTGGCAATCAATCTACACACACAGAAATCTTGAAAATCGAAAACCTCCCATTGCCTGTTTCCTTGCTCCTGAACGCATTTGGATGGCCATGAAAAATAGCAGCATTGCATATGCAAAGAGGGTGTTATTAAAACTGACTAATGCTTAGTAATTAGCGTGACATTGTTTTGGCATAAACAAGAAATATAACATGATGCTCTCATCTGTAACAATGCACTGTCAGTCTTATCAAAAGAAAGGCACGGATTGTCAAATGCCACAGCAAATGCTCCCATGTCATTTGGTATTCATTTGATGGCACAGTGCTACAGGAGAAATCAAGCACAGGGCTGAGGAAATGCTGCTTAAAGTCCCAAATCTCACCCAATTCATAAGCCCCAACTGTGAATGTATATTTCCCATCAGGGACACATGATGAAATGTGAGATAAATTCACAGCTTTAATTTTATGATCCCACTGCCAAACATACAACCCCTGATTACCAGCATTAAAAGTGGGATGCTAAGCCTCTATCACCCCTGGCTGGATGTAGGTGGGCTTAGTGGAGCTCCACATCTGGAAGAGGCTGAGGGGTGCCCACAAGCAGGGCTTAGGAGCAGCACGCCACCTCTGCTCTAAAGCCAGGACAATATTGATGCTAATAGGGCGAGGGCAGTCCCATAGCCCGGCACCTGTATAATCTCCTCTAATACCCTCACAACCCGCGGCTGTTTACTTTTCCATTTGCCTGGCTTATTCTTCCTTACATCCATCATGTTCATGAGATGATGCTCTCTCGCGAACAGCCACTTAGAGTATAGAAACGTCAACCACTAAAACCTGAGAAGTTTACGTATTTTATAAACTAAACAAGGAATTTCTAAATAAAAAAAAATCAAGTGACTAATTGTAAAGGAAAACAATTGTGTATTTGTGTATGTGCTTTAATACTGTCTCCAGCTTCTATCAGCTATAGGAGCCAGGAGATTGATCTGAAGATTGTGAAATGAGGCAGACTGTTTATTACCTGGGGGAGACTGGGAGCTGCTCTCTACCCCAAGGTCCACTGTTATTGCAGTCTGTTTTTTAACAGTCAATGGAGCAGGTAAGTAGAGGTGACTTGATGGTGGTGGCACAAGCTATGCCCACCCAAGTTGAGCTGAACAATATGAGCTTGTGCCTGTGTATGTAAAACACTGTTAAGGCAATTACCCAGATGATAAAACGTCTCACAACTGAGTTGGAAGGATTACTTTCTAAAATGCAAAAAATGACCAAATTTTTTTTGGCCTGAAAATGCATCAGAACAATAGGGAATACTGTTTTATATACACTCCATAGCATAATATGTGCCACAAATGCATAAAATGGTCATACTGCAGGGTTTCATAAAAAAAAAAAAAAAAAACACATACTATACTATGTCGAAAAATGCAAAAAATGACCAAATTTTTTTTTGGCCTGAAAATGCATCAGAACAATAGGGAATACTGTTTTATATACACTCCATAGCATAATATGTGCCACAAATGCATAAAATGGTCATACTGCAGGGTTTCATAAAAATGTGAAAAAAAAACGACATACTATATACTATGTGCAAAAAAAAATGCAAAAAATGACCAAATTTTTTTTGGCCTGAAAATGCATCAGAACAATAGGGAATACTGTTTTATATACACCCCATAGCATAACAGGTGATAAAAATGCATAAAATGGTCATACTGCAGGGTTTCATAAAAAGTGAAAAAAACGACATACTATACTATGTCGAAAAATGCAAAAAATGACAAAAAAATTTTTTGGCCTGAAAATGCATCAGAACAATAGGGAATACTGTTTTATATACACTCCATAGCATAATACGTGCCAAAAATGCATAAAATGGTCATACTGCAGGGTTTCATAAAAAGTGAAAAAAAACAACATACTATACTATGTCGAAAAATGCAAAAAATGACCAAATTTTTTTTGGCCTGAAAATGCATCAGAACAATAGGGAATACTGTTTTATATACACCCCATAGCATAATA